>CM053787.1:240019980-240429980 GCA_028749045.1 Cupressus sempervirens | reverse complement strand
ATCAGTATTGCCAACATGATGATAAATAAAATAACATCTTAAATTATGATATATCTTATCAAAATTTCATAACATCATTATATTTAATAATACAAATTTAAACATTCATCATACATCATAAAATTTGAACATGTAGATACAACCAAAAATATAATCATCATATTGATATCTCATAAAATCAAACATATTCTACTATCATAACGATATTTAAATGAAATTACCCATCTAGAACATTATCAATGAAAGTTTTAAACAATGTTCATAATGATTTGACTAAGTTGAGTCATACATAACAAATTAATACTCAAAACTGAACAAGGTCTTCATCATATAGTCGAAACACATATCGACCATGAACACATCAACCATAGTATTAAGTCAAACACACAATGACTTAGTGTCTAGCTCACACAAATTGATGCAAAGATTAAATTCTCTAGTCGAGGTCAACTAACCTAATCGACTGAGTCAAAAAATGTTGACGACCTCCTACCAAATAGGAGTCACATAAGGTGGGTCATGACACATCACCATTGATGTCAAATCCTAACAAAGAATCCTTTCAAAAGAAATTGGTAGCGAACAAGGTTAAGTATGTTTCTAAGCGGAATGATCCCATAATATTGGGATGAAGGTGAAACATATTAATGTCTAATTCTCATTGGTTAATGAGTATAATGAGCACATATATATTAGTGTATCTAGACTCAATTTGAACTACCAATTGATCACCTCTTGTTGGCATCTCAAAACATAAAAATCTATAATTATACAATACAAGAATGTTCTAAAAGTTATTAACATATATTACTATTGTGAGAATGAATGTTCAAATGAAAGAGATATTTTGTGATTCTCTTTATAATTAGGCATGCATCTATGATCTTAAAATTTAATTCAGAATGACCTAATATCATTCACATTTAATACAATCATTTTCTTTTGTAGACAATGCGATTATATAATATAACACCAGCTAATACACAAATATATCTTGGGATGACACATTTATTTATAACCGATGGTCACTTTTAAAATGTGCAAATGTAGATATCACATAAACCTTTGCGCTCCTCTAGTCAAAATTCTAAATAAATCCAACATGGTACAAAAGTTGTCGGCCTTGTTGATGACGTGGTTGTGGTGGATCAGACGATGCAGAGCCGGTGGGTTGGACAAATGTCATGACAATGAGAAAAACTCGAGCGCAAACCCAAAATACATGGAAGAAGAGAATAATTATTCAAAAGATTACAACTGAATCAGGCTAGTTGTTAGTGGACAGGTCCTACAGGCTACTTTGAACATGATTATTTGCTGGAAGGGAATAGCCTTAACGACTAACTATGAGAAATGAAATCGGGAAAACTAGATACAACACGATCTTTGATTCTTGTCTGGGACAATGAGGTCCAACAACGTTCTTGACGAATATAACATTGACTATAAGGCACATTAGTAGAGAAGTTGGACAAAGACTAAATCTATGTCGAATCTAAACAGTGAGGATGACCGCTTAGGGCAAGGAGTTCAATAATCCGTCCACCTATGCCAACTATATGCACTATTACATTTTTAATGAAGCAAACATTTCCAATAGTGGATTAATGGAGCCTTATGATGACTTGGGATGAGATACAAAGCAATGTAAAAATTCATGAATTACATCTGCAAGGTCAAATTTGTGCATCACTTCTTTGACAACGACAATTTTGGAACTAGTTCATCGTTTGTATTAGTAAGCCAAGGAATAGTTGTGGCGGGTGTAGTATTGATGAACGATTGAGATTGTTTTAATGGTAGTCAGGCAGGGGTCCCATGGGAGGGGCTTGGGCTTTATTTTTGTGGAGCTGGTGGCTCCATGATACTTTTTTTGGGGGGGCTAAAGGGTTAATTGGATTTTTTCCATACAAAATAGGAGCCTCAAATTTTTAGCCCTCTCAATTTGAGTAGGTGAAAAAGGGGTGGGGCTAAATTTAGCCCCACCAGCGTAGGGAGGAATTATGCCATTTGTCAACAATCTACACTTCATTTTCCCACCAAACAAATTTATGAATAAATTTAATATTATATTGCAAAGGAAATTGTGAGTCCTGATTATATTCGGGACAATTTTTATAATTTCATCTCTAAAGTTTTCTTTGTGTCATTGTACTAAAGTGTAGAAAAAATTAAATATGTGAAATCAAGCCCTCCTATGGGCTGAGCATTTGTGCCTGTTTTCAGCAGAATGATCAAAATGGGTTTTCCATATTTGTAGAGTCCAATTGCTATAGACATTACAGATGCCCAAAGAAAGGGGAATCCTCGTGTGCTTTACATTCTGACTACAGACAGGAGGAATGAACGGATTTCATGGTTTCAATGTACTGTCAGAGATACAAAAGTCATGCAGAAAGTCGACTACTACAATTTTACTCAGATGTGAACAGGACTGTGGGAAGCGTGTACAGTTTAGTTAGAGCTAAGTAAACAATTTCTTCTAAATCAAGTTCATGTGAACATACGTGGCACCCAAGGTCAATATGGTCTTTTCGCATACATGTCTGACAACCAATGTCAACAGGTGAAGCCTCGAAATGATACTTATATAATTTCCCTTGGTCTCCAAATGAAATTGGTTCTCTATTATTCTATTTTCTCTTTGTATGTTATAGACATGTTTTGCTTTCTTTTTGAAATTATTTGTGTATTGCACTGTTTTCATAACATATGCTTGATTTCTACAAAACTGACATTGCTGCATTGATTCTTTGCCTGAACTAGAGTTGTCTACTGCCATTAGAAACCTTCTCTCTCTTTTGAGCTGTCTGGCCTTTTCTTTCTCTTCTGGGCTCTCTGCTGCTACCAGTGACTGGTTCCTCACTAAGAGGACTCGACCTGGAAACCTCTCTATTTGGGTGTCTCTCAACCATTACAACCGCTATTTATAATTAGGCATCACATGACAGGCTTCTCGTGTGAGGGAGTTTAAGTGGAAAAAAATAAATTTAAATTAAATTTGGAATCACTGGCACTTACAATCACCTCCTTTTTTTTTTCCCCATTTGAATAATCTACTAAAAAAACCCTATTCAGTGTAGTTTTCGTCAGAGAAAATGAGGGTTTCCTTCAAACCCTAAGTGAATCAGCCATAGAGAGAACACTCGCTGCTGCAAATTGGTGCTCTCATTGAGCTTCTCATATCCCCCGAATAAAAGTATGGTTGAAGTAGATTTACTTAAAATAATGCAAAAAAAATTAACACTGGCTAAAAATAATGCCAAAAACTTTAACAAACAAAAAAAACAAGAAACAAAAAAGATCAAAGAAACTCTGAAGATGATGCGTCACTACATTGCCTTGTGGCTTTTTACTCTGTAGAACAACTTGATAAACTAGGGCAACGATAAATCATAAAACAACCCAGCCTTCAGCAAACGGCTTCGACACTCTCATTCGAAATCGTTGAGTCGAGCTGGGACATGGCAGTGGAGCTTTCGAGCCGCCCAACATCAAACAAACCCTTGATTTTGTCATCTGTTACGAAACCCTGCAACAATGGAAAAATACCGAACCTTCCACAAATATATCATAAAATATTTCAAAATACATGTTTAATGACAAAGTTTATCTATTTAAAGTATTTATCTTATGGAATCCCATGGAATCCCATGCCATTAGCCGCCCCTTCAAATCTCCCGTTAATTGCTATGCCTTTGACGAGTGGACCGCTTTCTTAACAACAGACCGACATTGAATGCCCTCAGTGGCCTTGCCTATGAGCAGCATCCGCCACTGCAAATACATAATCATTTAACTCTCCAAATATAGTGGTGGCCTCTATAGGAACCCTGCCACAATTCAGATTTGTGGCTCGAATTGTGTGTATGAATTACAGTCTCCTCACAAATTAATTCCACCCAACTCGCTGCTTAAAGACTGTAGTGAAAGCACTGAAACAAAGACTTCAATGTATGTCACACAACAAATTTTATAGAACTCTGTTATTGAAGTTCGTTTGATCTTAATCACCCTCATACTAAACAAGCAATGATATTGTAATTTTGTTCTGGGATAATTTAATTTGGTACTTCAATTATTTTATTAGATTAAGGTAAGAAATATTGATTTTATATTTATGTCATTAAACATAATTTAAAGAAAGAAAATTTTCATTGTAAATGTAATGTACTAATTGATTATTAGAGAAAAAAAATCAATTTTCGAGATAATTAGATTGAAACGTATAAATTGAATTAAATTAAATTGAGCAATTTTTTATTTTTAATTTTCAAAAATAAGAAAAATATGATGAAAAAAAAAAAAGGAAGACAATAAGTAGTGTTAACTTTAATAATAAATATTTAATTTTGTTTAATTCTAAACAAAAATAAATATTACGAAAGCATGATAAATTAAAAATATTACGAAGTAAATTAAAATTTTAAATGTTATTAATTTTTTTATAAATTTAATATAGAAAAAAATAATTTTAAAATCTATTGTAATAAATAATAATTTAAATTCAAATTCAAAAAATATAAGATTAATTACCCTAACAACATAAGCAAAATCTAAACAAGCAAATATGAACCAATTAAATGAAAAAAAAAGTTTTTATATGCATGAATATGCTTTTCATTAGATTATGCTAAAATATTGCTATTCACATTTGTTTATTTATTTAATGAAAATAAATAAGATAGAAATTTAAGAAAGTAAAAATAAGATAAGTAAATATATAATTTGCATTAATTTATATTTAGATATTAAAAATATATTATTAAATCTTTTTATTAATATAATTTTAAGATAAAATATATTATAAAAAAATTTTAAATTCAATATATATTTATTGTATTCTTTAAAATTATGCATTTAAAACTTACACATATTTTCACACTTTAAAAACTTATTATATACAAATATACATTTAAATGAATATATAAGTTCACAATAACAATAGTGCCACTAATGTATATATTAATATATATTTGAAACAAAATATTCTTATTAAGAAAAATAGAGATTGATCATTAAAAATTAATTTAAAAATAAATCAATTTTAAACTTTGCCATTATACTGACTTAAGTAATAAAAATTAATAGTACACCATCACTGAAAACATTAGTTCCGTGCCTTATCTATAAGGCACGGACTAAAAAATTTATGAGACAAACTTCCTTAAATCCTATAAATCCACAGGACCGCTTGCCTTTTTAAATATCCTAAAAAATATCAGTTGCCACAAATAAGGGAACGCCTACGGCGTAATCAGCAGAAATCGCCGTGTTGAGCAGGGCAGCACCGGTGGAAATTTAAAATGGAGACTTTGGGTGGGGTAAAACACATTTTGCTGGCGAAATTCAAGGCAGACATTACGCCTGAAAGAACTGAAGAGCTCATTAGAGGATACGCAAATCTCGTTACTCTCGTTGAACCCTTGAAATCGTTTCAATGGTATCTACTTCATCATATAAATCTTATGAAATGGCTGAAAGACTTCTTTTTGTTGCATTCAATATTGGGTTTTGTACATTTTGAGACTATTGAAATGCTCCATGCAATAGGTCATGTGGCCAATTATTTCACAGTTAAGCTCCTCATTATGCCCGGGAAACTACTACCTGCTTCAGAGTTTTTTCCCTTAGTTTTTTAAAAAAAATGCCTCGATCTACGGGCCTTCAAGAGATCTAGGCGTTTTACTAGCTTTTTCATATAATGATTATCATGGACATTAGAGCATTTCATGACACAATGTGTGAGGGAACGAATCGTTTCCCACGAAAAGAGAGCTTCACGATACGTTTCTCGTCACTCCAGATCCGAGTAGCGAGTTCTACTGGCAATGCCTTATAAATAGATAGAGCTAACGTTTTCTGGAACTTTAACACAGGTTTTGTGCATCCTTAATAATGGCGGTGTTAAACTGTTTCAGAATATAATTTTTCTTTTTTGACGAGGGAGAATCGGTAGGGGGACCCCAGCGACCTCGAACTTAGCTCAAGATAAGTCAGGACGAGCCTCTATAATCACCTCGGACCGCTGGTTCAATCAGGCCAACGACCAGATAAACCCAAACCGACCAGATTTGAACCTTTGGCCAATTGTTTCTTGATAATTACAAATATTAACATTTTGAAAATTTAATAAGTTTGAGGGGATGCCGACGTTTTCTGAAGTTCAAGATTTCAGCTAAATTGCAAAAGGATCCTTAAACGGATTGGAATTGGGAAGCACAAAAATGAGATTATTGTGTAGATATGAAACTTAAAGTGTATAGCTTAGATTAAGAATCTAAAATGCGCCCAACAATAATCGGATAGTTAGTTAGAAACCTTTAAGCACAGAAAAATGTTAATTCAAGTTTTTAGGATCTCAGGGTTTGATATGTACAGAACCCATTGCAACCTACTCCGTGGTTCCATTGATGAATATACATGAAACATAAAACACTGAACCATTCATCTCTTTACATTACCCTACCATTAGAATTATCTTCACAGTGATGTCAGTAGAAGCCAGTTGCTTTTGAATTAGCAAGGCTACCGTGCGTTAAATAGGATCCCCAATTTCAAAGCTCAGTAGTTGATCTTGAACTTAGGATGTAATTATATAAAACTACAACTTAACAAGGCCTAATAAGCAAAAGGAAGTCTAGTCCGGGGCATCATGGCGACTGATTTTAATGGCTACTATTGATGCATTTCCCCGGGAGTTATTAGTTATCAGGGATCTTTCTCAGTCAGATTTCTTAGTAGCTGCTAATGCTTTCTAACCAACCAATCCCAGTGGTATAAGTGGTATATTTTCATTCTACCTTCGGTATAATTATAAAACCAGAAACTGTTCATAAAATTGCAACTGAATTCAATGATTTCTGATCAAGTTTGGATGGAGATATTTCTGCAGAAGAAACTTATGGATAAGGTAGGATAGATATATTTGGTTTTTCAATGAGGGCAGCTTAGGCTAGGGTCCCATGGCAGGGGGCTTTGTAAAAAATAGAGCTGGACCCACTTACTATTTTTAGGAATATTTTAAAGCTAGTGATCTCATAAATTATGTGGTCTAGTTCCACTTAAAAAGTTTAAACTCCAAAATTTAAGGAAGCTGGTGGTCTCATGAAAATGATAACTCTTGTCTTCTATATTTTGTGCATAAAAAAATCAAATTTCTTTCTCAAATGATTTTTTATCAAAACCGGAAATTAAAATACTCTGTTATGTGGCAGAAAACATTACTAAGTTGGTGGGGTAATTTCTAGCTTGACCCCTTTTTTGCCCGCTTGCTAAAAAGTAAAGGCTTTTATTTAATAGGAGAAGATTCCAAATAATCCTGTAGAAAAATAAAATTTTGCTCATGGGACCCTCTTCCTCAAAACTAGAGCTTAAGCCCCCCTCATGAGACCCCTGCATTAGTTCGCTAGAGGTCTGCAAACCGCCAGGTAGGCTATTTTGATAGAGATGAATAACAACTGCAAGATAGAACGTGTATGTTAAATCCCAGCTTTGAAGCTTTACTTCATCATTTCTACATGTTAGTAATAGATTATTGTGTAATGTGTCCTCTCTTAACTTTTGTGCTCCTTAATAGATAGGGATTTGTAACTGGATCAGGGTCTTTTCAAAGAGGTTCCTTTTTTAAAGCAATTTGCTGGGATTTTTCAGGCTTTATGCACCATTTCCAGATTATGTGAGCTTCGTAGATGAGCGCAGTCCATTGGAGACCAATTGTATGATAAGATAATGTGACAACTTATAAAAATACTTAATTTAATCCAAAAGTTTGCATATACACTATAATAAATTATTGAAGTCTAATGATCTTAAGTATGTAATTTTCAAACTCAAATTGTATGCAACAAGATATCTTTGATAGTTACTTCAAAATAAAGAAATGTTATATATAATGTTTAAAATATTAAGAAATGATACAAACAGAATCTTTTTATTTTCTATCGTCCAGCCCATTTCTATAGATGATTAATCAGTTGAAGAACAAAAGAAAGGACTCTTTGATTATTGTAATCAGCTTAGCGTTGATCTCATTTTAGACCGTTTGTTTAAAACCAATGAGGCTAATTTTGCTACCATGTCCTTATGGGACACCTGAATTTGAAACCATATCTGTGAGGAATCTCCAATTGGAGGTGTTACCGATTTTTGCAACTAATCTCAATCGGTTAGGGCTTTTATGAATTTTAAATGAATTAAGGTGCATTTTTATTCTGCTGTATCACATTTGTGTATATAAAGAAAAGAACAGAAGATTGCAATGTTACATTGCATTATGCAGATGCATATGACATAGGAGAGAGTGCAGAGGTATATTTTGTGTCACATTTTGTGGAGAGGTTGTCTATTATCTTGCATGTGGATTTTAAGTGCTTATTTATTTAAGATTTATTATGGGTTATGTGGAAATGGTGATATTTTTGGTTGCAAGTTTCCTTACAAATAACATCAAGTTGGTATACAATACAAGATAATGAAGTCAAATGTCACAAGAGTCAAATTTCAAGGATGGTCAAGTGCAGTCAAAGATATTGGGTGTGTAGCATAAAACAATCAGTGACATCAATTAATGGATAGTAATGCTAAAAGTACAGTACTCATAGCTGTCAGAGTCAAGGATCATAGAGACAGATCTCATTGCATGGAGATAATGATTACTATAGAACAGAGGAAGTACATTGTCTTGAAAATGCACAGCTAAAGTCACATGACAGTGAGAAAATCAAAACAGTGTCTATGAGTCATGGTGCAGCTACTGGAACAACATCAAGGTTATAAGAAAGAGAACTGCAAGCATCAGCAGCAAAGTGGGGCGAATCAGAAAACGTATAAATAGGTGGTCATGCCATCAACGAAAACATGACAAGTGCAGAGAATATAATAAGCAGAAGATTACATCACAGAGCAACATGACATTTTAATTACAAGAACAGTAGCATGTTACAAGGTGGAGTAATGCATCTATCAGTCACATGGCATGTCAAAATGTTGCCTTAATCCGTGCATATGAATAGGGCAATCATCATACACCATTTATAGCAGCAAACAGCATCAAAGCAAAGAACAGTGCCAAATGACCTGGAGGGGCCTGATAAACAGTGATAATGAATTCCAATGAATCATTAGTATAAGAGAGTCACGACTGTTACAAGGAAGGGACTGTCACAGTAAAACAGAGTGGTTCAAATAGAAGGACCAAGGAGTATTCAAAGACAAAATATGTATCCTTTTCAGGAACGAGCAAATCCAAGCTTCAATAACAAAAACAGTGACATCTAAAATAATGTGATTCATTGTTGATGTAACAGAGATATAGGTCACTGTCATGATGAGCAGTAAATGAACTGTTTTGTGTCACTGTCAAAACAAAGGACAACTTAGAATGCATTGCAGTAATGAAATATGTAATCACCACGGTAGTGATACTAAGCTGAGGATTCAAACAATGATAAGTAAGGGCCATATGCAATAAACAAGCAAAGAAGCAACGTGTTTCATGACAGATGCAAAGATAAATGCAAGAACATCCTAACCAAAGAATGTAGACAGTTCAGATTAAAAGGATCATATACTATAGAGATTGTAATCATTTCAATAAACATTAAAGAGTTGTGCAGTGAGTCTTCAAGGTCTGAAGGCAGTGTTAAATAAAGAAAGATGCCTTTATATGTTTTGAGACAGCGGCAACAATTGAATATGAAGAAAAATCATTGAGATGACAATGGCCAAAGTTTTAATGTAGATCTATATTGAGGCTCAGTGTCAAACAATAGGACGGATAAAATATGAAGAATCAAAGCAGCCCAAGTGGATTCCAAGGGAAGAGAATCCCAGAGTGAAATAATGGAAATGGTTTCATATGTTTCCACTCTGTAAAGCCATATTGTTCTATGTCATTTTTGTCATGATTGAACCCTTCCTATGAAACCCTCGGCCAAAGATATAATATAGTTGCAATGTAAAATGTGCAATGAAAGGAGCCGTTTGAAGCAAAAGGTTACTTCAAAAGAGCATTAAGATCATTAAACTCTAAAAGCAGATTCATAGCACAAGTGTAGGGTTTTGAGAGATGACAAGAAAGTAAACCAAGCCATGACTACAGAAAAGAAGCAATGTTTTTGTCTCATAATAGTAAGGCACCAAACCCTCATCGATGCACAAAAACTCTCAAGTTTCAACGTCAAAGAGTCACGGAATCAAAATAAACCCATTTTTAGGTACCTAGTGTTGGCATAATTGATGCGGATGTCTTCAAGAATTGATAGGAGATTGTGTGATGTCTTGAAGAACATTTTGATGATCTTTGAATCAGTTATTGTGTTGTGTCAACTTGATAATGTGTGTCAAACTGTTTATTAAGAAGAGTTTAATTTACGATGCAGGTGACAAATCAAGTGTGCAGTTGATTTGTATGATGAGTTAGTGTGTGTGGTTGGTATGGGAGACTTAGAGATTTCTCTAGTTGCTATGTTTGTAATTTCATGTACAGTACATAAGTATTGAGTGAGTTATGAACGATTTAAAGTGAAACAATCTTATTTGGTTGGTCAATTTATGACAGTTAGTGAGTGATTTGATTGGTTTATCAAATTTGTGTTGTTTCAAGTGGTGAAACTCAACATTTATGAAGGTTACTATGTTGTTAGATCAATGTTAGGGTTATGGTCAATTTAGTTTGTAGGAAGACATGTTTTGGATTGATTGAATAGAGTTTAGGAAGAAAAATGAAGAACAAGTTGAATGTTTAAGTTTGATTGTGAATTGGTAACATGTAGGCCATTTCTGGTAGATCTTTCGAGCTGGGACGTTTGTGGAGAAGTTCTTATGAGGAGACAAAGCCTTTGACTGCATTGTCATTGCCTTGGTGGATTTGAAATCTGCTCTCCCTTTGGCTAGTTGTGCTAAGGATGCTTTATCGCCAGATGTTTCTTTGCACAAGGACAAGGATTGTGATGGAGTGGCTACTACCACCAATATTATTCTTGATCTCCCATATGCCATTGGGGTAAGGGATGCACTAGATGCTTTTCCTTGTTCTTGCTCTAGGGTTGGGGGTATGATGACATCATTGCAATGACTGCCTATATCGCCACCTCCTAGTGCATCCTTCTCGGCTTACTTTGGGGTATCCCTAGGATGCATTTGAAGGGAGATTAGGGATGGAACCTCTCCTAGTCGTGCAGTCTGAGGTCCACAATCGCAGTCTGAGGTCCACAATCAGAGATGAGTGCCTATCCTACTAGGGCTTCCTTCCTAGAGGTCACGCATTCTAGATTTTCTGCACACACAACCACTCATTCTTTTCGATTCACTTTGGTTTGGCTAATAGGGGGGACACACAATGGTCAAATAAAGCCTTGTAATTAATAGCTTCAAATTAGCTTTAATCAAAATAGGTTTCAAAAATCAAAATCGTAGCAACATGGTTGCATTACCTTAATCATTTCATTCTTCTGGAGAATGAAGTTTAATGGAAGCTTCACTTCCAAAGAAACTTGAGGTTTTCCACTACCTCACATCTGCAACTTCAACACTTTACCAAATTCTCTAGTTAGCTCCTCATTTTTTTCCCTCTACTAAAACTCTCCTATCATCAATTTTCAAAATGGAAATATAACTCCTCTTTGAATGCCAACCAAGGATGCCAAGAAATGGCTTGTTAAGGGGCTTTGCTCGGTGAATCCATCTTTTGATCTCAAGGAGGTAGTGTGGGAAAAATCATCAAATTGATGTGTTGATGTGTATTTTGTTCCACTACAACATGCATAATCAAATGCTTAGTATTTCAAGAGGAAACACCAAATATCCAATACTCTCTTGAATAAGGACACTTCTTATGCTAAGACTACAATGAAAGATCATAAGGTAACTTCAAGGGTCCTTGTTAATGTGAATACTTGCTCAATTGAAATGATATGATTCATTGGATCACTAAGGGGACTTACGCTGTTTTCCAAGATCTATCAACTAGATTTGATTGATGTAATATCCCTTGTCAATTCAAACCTCAATTTGTTGATTTGTAGGTCAAGGAAAATTGTCAAACACTTCCAATACGATCTCTATCTTGTTATTTCTGAGTTTCAGACTGATTGTGCTTGTTTGAAATGATATCAAAGGGAATCTAAAAGCAACCAATTGGTATTTTGTCAAACACTTGGCATGCATACTATTATTTCAATCATGGAAGATATAAATATGCACATTACATCAAATATATAGACCTGATATACAAATCGCCCAATGAAGGAGATGAAATTGCAATCATAATCAAGCCAAGTACTATAGCACGAGCACTGTTCACAACACTATTCACGACACTGTTCACGGCACTATAGCAACCAACAATAAATATATTCTCCAATTTAAGCACAAACAAAACTCCAAAATGAAGCTTTCCTGAATGCCAAATTCAGTGGACATTTCATCACCTCAAATGGTTGCAACACTGAAGAATTGACACTCTCCAATGGCTAACTGGAATCAAAAACCCTTAGTTTCTTCTCTCAAGTTTATATCAAATGCAATTGACAATAATCGAATGCCTAATAATGAAGCTCTCGCCTCTATTTATTCTTTTCCTTCACCCTTCTAGAAGGAAATAAAATATTATTCAATTGCACTCTCTAGAAGCTTCCCCCTTTCCAATACAATAATTAGTTGCGCTTCTAGAAAATGCACTCTCTAGAAGCTTCCCCCTTTCCAATACAACTATTAGTTGTGTTTCTAGAAACTTAAATTATTCAAATATAAAGTCACCTTTAGATTTATTTATTTATTGACTTTAATTTAATTTATTTCTCGTTATTTCTCCACTTAAACTTCAGAGAATGAAAAGCTAAGAACTCCATTGAGGGTCTAAAAGATGGGGAACATTACAGTCCGCCTTCCTTGAAATTGCTTGTCCTCAAGCAATCCAGCAACACAATAAACTCCAACCTCCACTTGAATCCCAAATGAAGTAGTATGTGACATCCCTGTGGACACTAAACCAATTGCAAACCAACATCATCAAGACCAACCACACGTCCTGCAACCTAGCACCCAAAACTTGTGTTGATGATGTAGAAGTCAAAATGTCACCAAAAGGCAACTCCGTAGAAGATCTATGAAACCTCTTCTTCCCTGTATCCACCCACATAATATATATTGGACTGGAATCTTGATCATCACCAACATGCGTTGAAAAAGATGTAGCTACAGGCGAACCATATGCACTCATGCCAACTGTATCAACAATAGGTGTAGCTACATCAAAATATATGGACACAGGAACAACACTAACTGCTGCAACATAAAACTGATTCGAATCTGCAGTTGATGAAAACTCGTAATCATCAACATGTGCGCCATTATCATAACACACATCAACTACTGCATGCATACTACTAAACTCCTCGTTGGATGGTTCAACTGGCACAAAAGTGGTTGTTGATATGACAGTATCTTCGCATGCTCCTACTCCCACACTTGCTGCATCGCCATCAAATACATGATCCGAGGAACTCATGCCAACAAATGCATCATCTGACTTAACCGGACATGAATTCTCATCACCTTCCACCTCAATTGTGCCTAACTCATGCAATATCTCATAAGAAATGTCTTGCAAATATGAAGCCGCAATTGTGTCATCACATTTCGCTCTTCGAAAAAGCGATATCATGCTCTACTCAAATCTTGGATTCGAAATTAGTTGGGTCATCTATTTGTGATTTTGATTCATCTCATTCACTAGCACATCCAACTGTTTCACAATACCCTGTATCTCAGAATCTTCAACCCTTGGCGGAGAAGTATGCCCTTTGCGGGTATAATGAATACCAAACCTTCTGTCACCATCCATAACGCTAAAAACGAAGTCCTCTAGCTGTGGGTCAAAAGAAAAGTGATGAGCACTCCTCACAGTGTAATGCCGATAAAAACTCCCAATCTCTGTTAAGTGCTCATCATCATCAAACTGGGAAACAACAGATGGCTCCAAGCTCTGATTTTGAACTATTGGTCGAGTAGGATCTTGGGCAACCCTCTTAGCAAACCCAACCACAAAATCCCTATTGGGAAGCATTCTAGCCAAGGTCTCTAGAATTTTCCTCAGCAATCGTCGTATAGCATGAGAGCCCCGAATGAGAGTACCCTTAGATATACTATATGAAACCTCTTGCAAATCTGAGCTCTCAAGCAAATACTCCATGAATGACTCAGTACAGTAGAAATTATATGTGGAAGCATCAATCTACTCCCCCGCAATCCACAACTGATCCCTTTGAAAATGTGACAATGCCAACTGTCCGATGCTACTAGCTGTATGAAAAGAAGAAATAGATTCACTTCTAGTTGAAGGAAGCAAATCAGCATGAGAACCCATCTCCACTGATGCTCTCACCTCCTTTGTACATACTACACTCATATCCTGGATGAATGTGTTCGCTACATCATCACGTCCCTCATCCTCAACCGTAGAAGCAAACTCACCACCAACCACAATATGTAACTGAACAGGGTTTGGGGCTGGTGTTGACTGTACCTGTTCTAACTCCACAGAAACCTCATCCAATTGTGGCTGTGACTCCTGAAGCCAACTGAATATACTGAAGAGAGTCCACTGTCACCTCAAGCTCTCATGTGAGCTTAGCCACCTCCTCCTCTTTCCCTAACAACATCTCATAGCAGGTGCTAACCTACTTCAGAAGGCAATCCTGTCATCAACTAACTGAGAGTAACTATGCTTCAAGATCCTAACAACCTGTTGAAGTGCATGAACCTTTGCTAGAGAAAGAGTACCATCACCATGCTCATCAAACATAGCAACACCCCAACCAGATGTAGCTAACATCTGACGGATAGTAACATAATGCTCAAGAGCTAAAGAAATGTTACTATCACTCATCTTCAGCTGACAAGTCACATGATGCCTTTGTAATCCCTGACTCCTATGCAAGCTTTCTGTCTCACTAACTGGACTAAGATAGGAAACTAAATCAGGACTCTCCACCACAAGATCGCTCATACAGGTGCTATCTTCCTCGCACAATTCTGCATCTGACATACAACTGCCATGTACCTCAACCAACTCCTCATCCGAAGAAATGGAAGCCCTTGTCGTATCAATCTCCTCACATTTCTCAGCTTCCACCTCAATAGTAAGATCCTGTAAGCATCGATCCTGGGACTCATCCAAAACCTCCTTGGAGTCATCACCCAATATCTAACAAGGGGTGTCATACCTAGTACATCTCATAGCATCATCAAATGGATCATTAGATGTGTCCATACTATCTGCATCAAAATCTCTTGACAAAGCCTCAACAGCGGACTCCTGACTCTGCATACATGACTCAGCGCCAGGCTAGGAATCAGTAATACTAGAGCATAAACCCACATCTATTGACTCCGCTAAAACACCCACATCACCAACGTCACAGCTGAGTGACTCTATATGTACCTTTGTCCCACTTGGGGAAGCAATTGCCTCCTGTACTATAGCAACACCATGAGATCTCACATACAAATCTCCAATAATAATTCTGTCCTCGAGAGAGCCGAAAGTATCAGTGGTAACAACTGCATCAACTATCTCTGTACTAATTGTAACAACTCTACGAGTCTTAACTTGTTGAAGCTCGGTGTCGCTAAGTCCATCGTCAACACTGTAGATAGGACTACCGGGTGCCGTACTAAATATAGAGACATTTGCATCAGGAACTCCTGTCGGGGAAAACTCAAGCTTCCTTCCCTGCAACCTTGATGTTGGTCTTCTAAAGGCGAAAACCATATACCTTGCTGCCGTTTCAATTGTCTATGGATCCGACAAGCTCTCCGTCAATCTCTGTTGATGAAGCTTAAGTCTCTCCATACTCTCCTGCAAAGCATTCATCTTCGCACTAACTTTGTCATTACTCCACTGACTTCTAGAACTGCTAGTCCTCCTATGTCTGTCCATGGCTAGAAAATGCTAGAGTGTTGGTCACTCCAAATGCAACAACAAATCTGACAATAATATAAATTTCCTACCCCACAGGATGACAGGAAACCACTCTGTTACCACTATAATATTCCTTGTCAATTCGAACCTCAATTTGTTGATTTGTAGGTCAAGAAAATTTGTCAAACACTTCCAATACGATCTCTATGCTTGCTGTTGTTGAGTTTTAGACTGATTATGCTTGTTTGAAATGATATCAAAGGGAATCTAAAAGCAACCAATTGGTATTTTGTCAAACACTTGGCATGCATACTATTATGTCAATCATGGAAGATATAAATATGCACATTACATCAAATATATAGACCTGATATACAAATCACCCAATGAAGGAGATGAAATTGCAATCATAATCAAGCCAAGTACTGTAGCGTAGGCACTGTTCATGACACTGTTCACAGCACTGTAGCAGCCAACAATTAATGTATTCTCCAATTTAAGCACAAATAGAACTCCAAAATGAAGCTCTCCAGAATACTAAATTCAATGGATATTTCACTACCTCAAATGGTTGCAACACTGAAGAATTGATGCTCTTCAGTGGCTAACTGAAATCAGAAACCCTTAGTTTCTTCTCTCAAGTTTATATCAAATGCAATTGACAATAATTAGTTTCTTCTCTCAAGTTTATATCAAATGCAATTGACAATAATTAGATGCCTAACAATAAAGCTCTCGCCTCTATTTATTCTTTTCCTTCACCCTTCTAGAAGGAAATAAAATATTATTTAATTGCACCCTCTAGAAGCTTCCCCCTTTCCAATACAATTATTAGTTGTGCTTCTAGAAAATGCACTCTCTAGAAGCTTCCCCCTTTCCAATAAAATAATTATGTGCTTCTAGAAACTTAAATTAATTAAATATAAAGTCACCTTTAGATTTATTTATTTATTGACTTTAATTTAATTTATTTCTCCTTATTTCTCCACTTAGCCTTCGGAGAATGAAAAGCTAAGAACTCCATTGAGGGTCTAAAAGATGGGGAACATTACAATTGATTTGTCTTCACATGTGTAATGGGAATATATTTTGGTTTTCAACTCTTGAAACTCGACTTAAGCTTAAACTTGCTAACTTCAACTACTTGTACTTCTACCTAAGGATGCAAGGAAGTATGATCATACTTGGACTCTACTAGATGTAGTCTTGTCAGTGACTCCACCCACCTAGAGCAAGTTTCTAAGGTGCATCCAAATGAATTTTCAAATCAATACCCTTTCTTCAATCCCATCAATGGATGCAAAATAAAGATCTGATATAAATTGAAGTTAAGTGCATATAAATGCCATTTGGCCACACATGGCAACCTACAATTAGTCAAAAACTAGTGGTATGATCGAGTCAAACAAATATTCATTTACAATTGCTCTTATCCAACTAAATTACTCAAAGCAACTTCTAATATAACAACTTGAAATCAGGTCTATTCTAAGTGAGGAATGTAGATCACCATGCAATACTTCCAACTTGATCACAATAATTTACTATGTAAGGCACAACAACGAATAATAAAGCAAATTTGGCAATAGGTTAGTGACAAGTCTCCAACAATTCTGCCTTACAAATGAGGAGAGCTAGCCTTATATAAGGGGATTAGTTACTACAAATGACCAAGATTAAATAGAATCAATGACCTAGATTAAACCCTACAAACCCTAATTAATATTGCATCCCTATCATCCAATGAAATTAAAGCAACCTTCAAATGGGCTTATCGGAAAATTTCAAAGTTTATCAACTAATCAAATGACACCAAATCTTGGGCCAATTAGAATTAAGCACCTAAATTATCAACCAATAAAAAAATTAATTGCCACTTAGGTTTACATCAAACCTTCTTGTAGAAGATAATTTCCTTTGTTCTTTTCTCTCTTTGCTAATTCAATGAACTCGGAGAAGATATTGTTGAGCTCATTCACTAGAGGCAAAGGTGCCATCTGCAACTCCCAATCAGCCATGTTTAGCTCAATTTTGCTTGTAGAAGTAATCTTCTTCCAATCTGGCACATTGTCTTGAATTGAAGCCATGGAAGCTAGAAAGGCTGCAAATTTTCTCAATTGCTCTCTCTTGATGTTGCTACAATCTTCAAAGCTGAGAGCTCTCAAACTTTCCTTCAATGTTTCCAAATTCATAATTTCATCTCTTTTCTCATCAAATCAAAATTTATTGCCACTACCTCCTTAACTTTATTGCTCATTGCTTGACTGGTGGAATTGAGGTGGTAACAATCGTTCTTTATCTTCTTCAAAGTATCTTGCTTGAAGACCAAAGCAAAGTACTATTCACTTAATCCTTCATTTCACTTAATTATATCACTTTGTTCTTCTCCAACAATTGCTTAGGAAGTTTTGTCGTTGCTTGCAACTGAGGTATGGTTCTCTCTTTGATAAGTTGGAATTCTTCCCAAAGTGCATCCAAGGTTTGAAGTCTTTCTTTGATTATTGTAGTTGCATGATATTGCTTCAAGAATTCTGGAAGGAATGTGATTATTTCTTGCACAACTTCTTCCATCCATGTCTGCAATTCCTAGAATGACATGTTCAAATTCTCCAAACTATTTATTGATTCTCTCTCAAGGGTGGAGGTGGTGCAAATATATGATCTCTCTATTGGATAGGATTGAGATTGTGCCCGAAGTATTCCCTAAATCTTCTATTCTCCTTGCATTTCTTCTTTTTGCATTGTCTTGCATAACCTAAATGACACTATTGGCATCTTCAAATTTCTGCATTTTTGTAGTAGCTCCCATGCCATGTTCTATCATCTCATTGTTGGAAGCATTAATGCTGATGATACTTCTATGGGGGAGTATTGTAGAAACATGATTAGATCGTTATCATGATGATATGTTACATTCATGACTGTGTTTGTCATTGATGTCAACTTAGCAATTTTCTGTGGTATTTGAGAGAAGAACAACGGTAAAGATCAAGTTGGTACGGATAGATTGTTGAGTATTTTCACTAGTGAGGTTAAAGGGAGATACAACTAAGTGTCTAGTATATGCAACTAACCTCGGGAGAAAAAGATATTAAGTTGGGAAGAAGTTATGCAAGTTTTGTTGAAGACTGTTTTGAGATAGAGTTTACAGAAGCATGTTCTAGTAAACCTGTTATATCTCTTAGCAGAGTTGTTATTTTGAGAAGCAAGGTTAATGGTGTGTAGAAGACATGTTGGAGATGACGTGGCTAAGCTCACTCGTCATAATGTTGCACATATGGAAAGTTATTCAAGCTACAAGGCGATAGATTAATGTTATCGCTAAGTATAATGTGTTCTTAATGAGGTCCTATAATAATTAATTGTGAGAAGGTGTAATAGCCGACTTAGGAATTGTTTTATGGATTCAGTATAAACGAAGGACATTTTACTTTGTTATGGATGAATGTATGAACGATTGCAAGAAGCACAAAGAGCAGAATAGAAGAGAAACAAAATTCATATGCGAGGATAAGCAGAGCAGAGCGAAGTTGGAGAGAACTTTGTTGTCGAGGTTTTATTCTGAGATCCGAGGTTTGATATTTGGATTTGAGGTTCATGGCCTTGTGTACAAGGTCTGACAGTGATTGGTCTAGTTGACAGGACACAGGAAAGAGTTTAAAACACAGTACGAACAACTATTCTACAAGGAATAGTTGAGAGATCAGTTGGATAGTGAAGTTCAGTGGTCTTGCCTCAGAAGCTATTTGGATAGTGGGTCCTTCTACCTTCTACAACTCCTAACAGGGTTGGAATCTCCTAACAAGGATTCAAAGTCTCCTAACAGGGACTCTTATGTACTGAATGTGTTTATAGACTCCTAGCAGGGTCCATCCTTTAACAAGGAATATATATATATATATATATATATATATATATATATATATATATATATATATATATATATATATATATATATATCAGTATATCTTTGTGGGCGTCATTCCCACCGGGGTTTTCCCTCTGATCAAGGGTTTCCCTAGTTAACAAATCTAGTGTAATTGTGTATATGCATCTTGTTATGGTTGCTTCTTACTTTGATTGGATGGCTAAGATTAATTAAGGTTGATAAATGGTTTAATTGGATAACTGATCCCCCCCCCTCTCAGTTATCTTGGTGGACTATTATTTCTAACAATAATCTCGGGGAAAGATGTTGTCCCTTGTTTTGTCTAGTTTTGGAATGATAATCCGAACCTTGCGAGTTCTTGAACCATCTTTAATGACTTTAGCTAATCTCCCTTTAGGATGACTTGTTTTTTTCTCTCCTCAAGATTTCACACCATGCCTTCAATATCTTCAATTGGTTTTAGATCCATAATCTCCTTCCCATGCAATATTTCTCTCAACCATGCAGGTGTTTTGCATTCTCCCAATCCAATATTAAGTTCATTTCTATCTTGTTCTTCAACCAGTATGAGGGCTACATCTTTACTTGAGCCTTTGTTTGGGGGTGGAACCTCATAATCCTCTGGAGAGTCTTCAATATCTATCATCTCATCAATTTCCTGTTATCTCTTTTGGACTTAGAGTATCCTGAAGAGCTTTGGCTAATAGTATCCTTTGATTCAGAGGTGTAATTCCTTATAGTCCTTCCCTTTTTTGAAGTGACACTTTCCTTGGATGGAGGAGCATTTGGTTTTTTCTTCTTGGCTTGTGGCTCCTCAATTCTCATCCCTTTATCTCTTGAATATTTATTAGGCGAGGCCTTTCCAACATTCTTTCTCTTTTCGTTGACCTCAACATGTTGTCTTTCACTTGATGCTTGGGGCTGCTTGGATGATTCCTCCTTGACTTCCTCTACCTCCTTTATCCTTTCGTATATCAATAGGATTCCTCTTCTTACTAAACTTGCCATATTTTGATTTAGTCACTCTTGAGTGAAAGGAGAAACTAGAATCATCAAGGCCTCTAGGTTGATTTCCTTATCATCATGCCAATCAATGACTTCCAATTCCTGGTTTGTAGTTGTTCCAAAATCACTCCTAGTGATGTTATCATCCTCCTCCAATCGATTAGGACTTGAATTTTCTTCCACTTATATTTTCTAATCATGTCCATTGTTAGCCTTGAGAGCATCCTCTTCTAACGCATTTGCCCAATAATCTTCTAAATGTGGAAGGTGAACATACCTGTTTCCATATGCCCTCTTGATTTTCTTTTCTAGGATCAAAGTTTTCTCTTGCTTCATAATATCCCAAGGCATAAAATCAACTTCTTTTCTTCTACCTCTATTGAATCTTGTTACAGGCCACTAGTTTCCTTGCCACCTCCTTGATCAACATCTTGTGAGTAGGACACCTCCGGAGCTTTCTAGGGAAACAAGTACTTCCCAATACTTTAGGCAAACTTGGGGTATTGGATGTACCATGACCTGTGCCTCTTGATTAGCTTCTTACCTTCCTTGGATAATCTTATCTGTGGAGCCTCTTGTAAGGTTCTTACAACTCTCATAGCAAACGCATCATCAAAAATCTTGAAGTGCTTATTGTTATGGAGGTGCAATTGTGGGTAGCATTCATGTACAATGAATTTATTTGTTGCAATTCCACATTACCCCAAGCTTGTTAATCTTGGAAACTTGAATACCATGGCCAATGTCATATGAAATGTCTTCATATCCTTTATCATTCTCATCTAGAGATAGAAGTAGTCACTAATTATCTTGGCCCATTCAGACATTACTTCCCTTGTAGATATTTTGTTTGTGAGGTAGAACATCGAAGCTTAAAAAATAGTTCCTTGTGGCTCTCCTGTGAGCTTGCTTAGCATGATGATGAGGTTACCATATTCCTCCCTGAAATCTGATTTGGTTTTCTTGGACAACTTCAATATCTTGGAATGATAACTCTATGGTTCAACTAGTCACCCTTCATTCATCTTTATAACACAAGCATCCACTTGATCATTATATGATTTAAGGCTTGTTTCTTTGTTATATAGACTCCCCACTTATGATATGGTATATTAAAATTTTCTCTAATTGCCTTTTTAGATAGGAGAGTCAACACCTGTTTATTCTTTCCATTGTGGAGTGTTGTCATTTGAGGATTATAGTGCATGGCACAGGTACTAATTCAGTGCATTGCATTGTAGGAGGAAAGGTGGTTGCTCAAACAATCCCATTCTTGACCATTCTTCTTACCAACCTTGAAGGATTTCCTCTAAACATCCTATCTCTCACTTGCAACATGTTGACCGGTCCTAGATTGGTGTCCCCAATCTTATTGTTCTTCGATGTAAAACTTGTCTCTAGCATCATATCCTTTGAGTCATTCTTGATTTGGAGTTGCCTATCCTTATTTGAGCTTCTTGTCTTAGCCCCAAACTTCCTTTCTCCGGCCATCAAAATCCACAATTAGTTTTTTGAATTTTAAATATGGATTGGAAAATGGCTTTATTTGCAAAACTCTTTCAAGAAACCATCTTCAATTCAATATTCAAATCAAACCAGAACTCTAAGTAAGACAACATTAAATACAATCTTATAATCTTTCACAGAATTTTCATTAATCAATCTTGAATCGAAGGCAAATCTTACTGATTTAAGCTCAAAATTCAGATGCTTAGATTCCTGATTTTTTGATGGAATGGCACTGGTATTCTGATGTAGAATGAAATTTCTTCAAGAAATGGGAGCAGGGGCAGTAATTGTATGCCCAGCTTTCTTCTTTCTGCACTTTTATTCTTGATTTTATAGAAAGTCAAGGAGAATTCTCCTCTTCAAACTCCAAAAATTATTGCCCAAGATGTTCTAATAGCTGTCAAGGATAAAATTGCTGCCTCTAGGGAATGAAGTCACTGCCACTTAAAATCGCTGCTCCTAGAAGAGAAGTAAATCTGCTCTTTCTTTGGTGAGAAATGATTTGTTCTTACCTCTCGTATACAGGCAATTCAAAAGGTGAAAACACATGACTCTATTTTGGGCCAACCTGCCTCTAATAAGGCTAATAAAATTATTTAACTTTTACCACTTAACTTCCTTCAAGGCCTACTTGCTTATGGATGAAATTTAATTCAATTTTGCTCTTTTTGAAACACATAAATCTTCCACATTGCTTCAGACCCTTTTCAACTTTGGTGGATCGAATTTCTCCACGTCTTGTTTGATAAAATCCATATCTTTAAGTTTGAAATAATTGAGATTAAAAAATCTCATATTTGGGTTTGGGCTGAGTTTTCTCATGGCAGAGATTGTGACTTTGGAGGTTTGGTATTGGGCAAATGTCCTAGGATCCTAGGATTTCCACCATGCCATGAACTCAACTAGAATCGCCTTTGTTTTAATGTTTTGATCACTGTTGCAGGAGGAAAAGATCTACTTTTAGTCCAAAATCTCTTTTGAGATTGTCATCTTATTGCCCCATTAATAGCTCACCTTGGAAGCATGGCCGAGATTTGGAGATGTGAGAATTAAAAATCCTCCTTAAAAAATCGCTTTCTTTATTAGTCTTTTTTTCATTGTTAAGTTGACAAGACTTGGCCAACTTATCCCTTTGGGACTAGAGAGGAGTTTTAGACTTGTCTTTGCACCCAATATTCCTCATTGAACATATGGTGGAAATTTTGAGATACTCGGAATTCGGCCTCCCATGTGCACTGGTTTATGGTGTGGTTTTGGAATCTTGAGGATTGTGAATCCTCCTTAATTCCTCCAACCACGAATCTATGTTTTCAAGTGGCAAATATCTATTTTATGATCTATCATCTACATTATGGTTTGATAAACACTTGTTTCAGTCTGATTTCAATGGCTTTTGCCCAAAAACTTGAAATCACTTTCAAATTTTATTAAAGTTTCTTCTTCAAACATCATCACTTACTCCGTTTGAATTGTTTGGAGTTTATTAATATAAAAAAAAGTTCATTATGATGGGACATAAATTTTGGATTCCTAGGATTAGTGTTGGGTGGGAATCCTAGAATGATAGGATTTCCACTCCTTCCTTGCATGTTTTGTTTAGTGAATCCAAGTTCAAATTATGCTTGGAAATAATTTCAAGACTTTATTTCTCATAGCGACCATCTGATTTTGCAATTTTACTTGATCAAGATTCCCAATATTTGATTTCCAGCTTGTACTTGTCTTCAATTTTCACTGTCTAGCCCTAGGGTTTTGGTTGTTTTCTTCTTTCTATCTTCAATTCATCCTTCTCAATCACTTTGCCATTCAACTTGTATTTAAGGTTCCCCTTTTCCTTGGGTGGAGATTCTTGACTTGGAGAATTGGAGTTGGGTGGAGATCCTAGGATTTACAACCCCATGTAATTGAATGTAATAGCCTCCCAACCTTTCCTTGCACACTTGTTTGTTCTACCCAAATTTGTTCAATCTTTGGATTTTGTTCTTATTATAGTTGTTCATTTTGATTCCAACCTCACTTGGAATAAAATTTCAACTCAACTCATCCATTCATCCCCTCATTTGATGTTGATTTTCATTTTGCCTCATGAATTACTAGATTCTTTCTTTACCCCCTCAGGGGATGGACTCCTCGAAAGGCTAGACTACCTGAACTTGACATCCTGAAACCTAAGGCAAGCACCCAATCTATTGCAAAGTGAAATTAGGGTCCCCATTTGCAACAGGGTGATGTTGTGAAACCTTACAATAGGACTGTCTAAGATCAATTTTGATGGGTTGGCTAAAGGGAATCCTGGGTTTTTTGAGAGAGGGATTTATTGCTCGGGATTGGAAAGGTAATTTCTTGGCATCGAGAGCAAAGAAATTAGATGATGGAACAAATAATGTGGTGGAGGCAACAGCAACTTTGATGGCCGATAAATTTGGAAGATCCTTGCGACTACCTAAATTACATTTGGAGGACAACTCTTTTAATAGTTGTAATAATTAATTGGAAAGCTGAAGCATGGTACTTACAACATTTTATTACTGCCATAATTAATGTGTTGGCCATCTTTGAAGAATTTAAAATTAGTCATGTGAGAGGGCAGGTACTAAGGAGGCAGGCAACCTTTCAAAATGGGCTCTAACATTTCAAGTGTGCTATGAAGTTCGGAAAGAGGATTTCCATAATCTTCCCATTGAAGGGTGACATTAGTTACAAAGGTGGCAAGTGATAGTCATTAATGCTCCTGTCAAAGGAATTTGTGTGATGGGATGTTTTTTTTGAGAGATTAACAGTGAAATTTTTGATGTTGATTGGTAAGAGTTTTTAGCATTCCAGTGTGGATTGCAAAACGGTGGTGGTGCTTTCCTTGTCTCAGCTTTGAGGAGGTGTTGGATCAGACCGGTGATAATGGAGGCCAATTTTACGCTATGTCTACTAAGCAACAAACGTCTTTTTTCGGGCCAGTGATATTGAATAGATTGAAGCATCTTTTTGCTTTCCGAGAAATGAAGTTTATTCAAAGCATTCAGGAAATCCTACGTGAGGTCTTCAATGGTGGCGAAGCATCGTTACAAAAATAATATGGATGTGATCTCTCTGATGTTAGCTTAGGGGTTGGAGTTGGCAGATGATGTTGGACTATTAGGAAAATCACGGAGGCGATTGCTGACAAGGAAAACCTATATGGGTTGGAGTCAGTTCTCGAATCGGCAATACAGGGTGGGGAAATAAATGTTTGTGAAGGGATAGAGAACCCATTGATGGAGGGTTTGGAGGCTAGTTCCTTTCTTGTGGTGACTAGTTTGTTTTGACAGGGAACAAGAAGGAACAAAGCATGTTCAAGATGGGAATGTTTGAAAACCTTCATCATGATGAAGTTGAGGCTCAGATGTCATTGGTTCCATCAAGGAAAGCTTGCCATGTACTGAAGAAAAAGTGGTCAAGAGGAAGGGGGACGATTTTGTCGAAATACAAGCATGGAGGAGCTTAGGACACGAGTCTGTTTTTTTTTTGACTAAGGTTTGATAATGTTTCTGTTAATGTCTGGTTTTGTGCAAAGCTCTATTGACCTCAATGCGTATATGCTAGGTTCTGTCTATTATAAGGAAGGTTGTGTGCTTTATGGCAGAGTCTGTTTTTGTTTCCTCCATGGCTATTGTTTGGGTAGAAAGTTTGGGGAATTATGCTTTCTTAGCTGAAAAGTCTCTGTACCTTCAAGCAGTCATTTATGTGAACAATGTATGGATAGTATTAATGTCTTAGTGGTACAATTTTTTTGTATTGTCAAAATGACTATACAGAGTGAGAGTGGAAAATGAACAATGGTGGCTGTGAGACAGCAGAAGTTATGGTTTGTTGATGCTGAGCATGTTTTTGGGTTTAGAAATGTCTGGTGTTATGCAGTTTCAGGGATTTTTTGCACATTCTGATGTAATGATAAAAAAATACAATACTAATACTGTCCAAAAAGGAGGATTCTAGGAAATATTCTTCCCAAAACCCACACTAGAATTTTAAAGTAATAGAATATTTGTAATTATAACCTCTGTAAATCCTCTCTAGGTGCTAGATTTTGGTAAGGTGGTCTTTCTCAATTCCCACATCTAAAGTAGTTAACTGGCATTTAAACTATTCTCCACTTCATTTGTATGCATGCGTGAAATTTGATTCCTGACCATCTTAATTAGAAATTTGTCATTTGTGCCTATTCATGCAATTTCCTACAATAATGTTCAGAAATAGTGTCAAGCAAGATTCCAAAATTAAATGACAAGTTATTGCACTATTTCCAAAGCCCCTTATCATATTTGGAAACTAAAATAAGTGAACAAAATGGATAGAACATAACTGTGCTCTTAGTTATTGCTGGTTACAATTAAACTATTTCACGGTTTAATCCAGTAAAATCTATTCATACCACAACATATTTTTATTCGCCACACAACATAAAATGAAATAATTTTATCCTGCATCAGGCACTTGGGTGAAAAAAAATTGTGAGCCTGGGTAAAAAAATGGAGTTGGATGGTAGAACCATCCTTGTAAGTTGTAAACAACCTTCAACAGATTCCATTACTGCAAAAGGTGCTTCAAAATACTTAATGCTTCTCTTCCAGCATTTGGTTGGAATACCTCCACTCTTCGTTTTTGAAATATGCTCCACTCCTTCCTCTCGTGGAACTGCATCTACCTTTGACTGACCTCCTCCACCAATTGTACTTTCCTCTCATCCTTCTCTCATGGGATTCAACCCAGACCATAAGCTTGCTTCTTCCACTGAAATCTCTCTGCAACATCTGAATACAAATCTGTATTAACTATTAACAATGTCATAGAATAATAATATCTACCTTCTTTGCATTCACCTTGCCTACCTTCGCCACTACCTCTGCATCTATCTCTTCTTCCACTTTCCCTATTTTATTAAATGCAAATCAACATCCACTTCCTCATCTTCATCATAAAAATGGAAAATATTAATCATCAACTCTTTTTTCCCCCATCATTTTCTGTTGCAACCTCACTCTTCTTTGTTCTTGTAACCTCTTCTCTACTCCCATCTTCTTCCTCCTTTTTTTCTTTACCTTCAGCTGCAATTTCCTTCACGACTTCTTTGATTCCTTAAACAAGGCATGTTGCAATCTCTTCTTTTTCATCTTCTTTATCCTCCTTTTTTGCACAGACAAATATACGTTCACATAAATTTTCTTTTTCTTTTACGTGTTTCTTTTTTCAAACACCACTCTTAAATTATTCAATTGTTGCTGCATCTCAGCTATCATTTTATCTCTTAATTTTCTTTTTCTTCTCAGAAGTACAAAAATCCTTAGAATCCATCCAATGATAAATTTTATCTTCTTTTGTCTCCTTTTTTCCATCTTTACAAATTTACAATCTACAATCCCTCAAAACTTATACATAAATCCTCTTAACAACAGCCTCAGGTTCTGGTGCAAATTGCCTCATGTTTGGCCCTCTATCTACACACTCAGGAATTTTTGCTTTGACATCACTTGATGGAGTCTCTCCCTTTCAAATATGCACATTTAAACTAGAAAACAATTAGAATTAATATGTTGCAAATCAGCAAACGACTTGAAATAATAAGTTGCACACAGGAAATTTCTATTCAGTTTCAAGGAAATGGCTTTAGATCAGCTTTACATCATAGTTGGTTTCAAGAGCCACAATCTACACAGTATGGGCTCCATAATGTCAATGGTTTCTACACTTTTCGAGATAACAAGCATGAAATTTAATGGCAGCTTCACATTCAAACAAACTTGTGGTCTTTCCACTTCCTTGCAATTGCAACTTCAGCACTTTCCCAAATCCTCCAACTAGCTAATTTTCTTCCTCCCCAAAACTGTCCCATCCACCACAGTAAAATAGAAATATAACTTCTCTTTGGATGTCAACCAAGGGTTCCAGGGAATATTCTCCCCAAAACCCCCAGCAAAATTCAAAAATAACAGAAAATTGCTAATTTTAAACTCTGTAATCTTGTCTAGGTGCCAGATTTTTCTTGAAGTGGTCTTCACTAATTCCCTCGTCCAAAACAGCATTAAAAATATTCCCCTCTTGCATCATTGTATGCATTTGTGAAATTCGTGACTCTTGACTTCTTGTAACATGCCAAATTTAACTACCCAATAATTCTAACAATTAACGAACCATTCATGTGAAATAAAATAATATTTCTTTTAACTAACTTAATTAACTGTTGTCCTTTCACGTGAACATGAACAACTGCAAGTCCATTTAATAACTGAAGTGAGATATAATTTTACTTGAATAAAACTAAGTTCACATGAAAGACAGTTTAACGAACAATTCCTAAATGCTGAAAGAAAGAATTCAATAATTGATTTCTCATAAGGAGGAAATTAACAATTGTCCATTTCTTAATTCTGATTAAAAGAAAGTATTGACTGAAATAACTATCAAGCATATACCACAGAATCTAATAAGCTTCATGGTTCAATCTTGTTTGTCATTGCTTTGAGCTTCTGACCCTTAAGGAGGAAAAGAGTACCATCAGCGGTTTTACAACCAACCACTGGTCTTACAATCTTGACCTAAACAGTCTCGCACACAACTTCCTCATTGAAGTGGTCCGACCCTACCTGAGAGGATGCCGACATGAGATTCAATTTTTCATGCTATCCTAGACTTTTTACATAACCCATAATTGTCATAGCTACTCAACCTTAGACATCTTTGCCTATTAGAGTGACCTTCCTAACTAGACATTACCCTATTGGTTCAAGTGACTGACTGCTACTACCCATAGCACAGTACCACCTTGGCCAAGGTTTAAAATGTGCAAGCATTGTACTTTGTGCTGTCATTGTCACTGCCAAACTCATATATTGAATCCTTTAGACTCGTTAAGGTCTCCACGACCCATCCAAGACTTGTAGTCCTTTTCTGGCAATAATGGTTCATTGGCATGGCAGAGCCTTTATAGTTTCCATGGTTCATGATCATGCTACAAGGAGTCCCTTTCCAACAGTTCATAGATATTATAATCATAAAATTATACTAGACATTTAAAGATCTTTTCTATTTTCCCTTTCTAGGTTAGAGATAGAACCCATTCCAAAATACAAACATGCTTATAACTGCTCAAGCTCGTCTAGAATTACAAGATGGTACCACATTCTTATTGATGACATGCTGTCATATTTTATAATATTCTGGCTTTACCCAACCAAAGGATTCTTTGATATCCATGAGATTTACAATGTTCTTAATGTCAAGAATCGAGATATCATTACTGGTTGATTGTTGGAAGTATTAATTCTATTTCCAGATATGGTAACCCTTTTGAGCAATTTGGATTGTCTCGATGAGAGAGACACATATAGTCACCATGAATTACTAAGAATGGTTTGACCAATGGCAGATTTGTAACAAGTTACAAGTAAAGAACCATAAATTGGAATCGGATTGGAATCGGCAAGGCCTACTTGAATCATGAATAAACCCTTGAAATTTAAAGATTTTAACGATTTAAAACTTATTTCATGCACCCTTTATTGAATATAACTTAAAAACACTATAACATCATCAAATAGAAGCTGACATACATACACAAGAAACCTAATTGATAATTCCATCACATACGTAAAATGTAAATTGTAGCTTTAGTAAATAGAAATCCTAGGATCATAATGAGTTATGACATAGATATATAGAATTATAAATGTTGTCAAATCATAAATGTATGTAAGATGAAGATCTATGAAACCAATGACATCAAATCATAAATGTATGTAAGATGAAGATCCATGAAACGAATGTCTATTTGTAAACAAAATAAAAAAACAAGGCTCTAGTGCAAGCTTCATCATTATCCTCAAGCTTGGCCTCAGCCTCAGCCTCAGAGTATCCTGTATGCCTTCTACAAAGGCGTCTTAGGTAGGTCCTAGAGGATCGATGAGCCATAGGCCCCGCATGTCAGATGGGTGCATGAACATTACTAGGGCCTGTGTTTATGGCGTGCACGTGATGCAGGAGCATCTTGGATTTACTTGGTGACTACTTTGGAGTTCATGGAAGGAGGCTCAGTGGTTGCTTTGGAGGATGTTTGGACTGGTTGCTCGGCATGGTCTGGGAGCTCGGTATGGTACTTGGTTTCTCGGCATGGTCTGGGAGGAGCTCTGCTTTGCTTAGAAATTTGGTGCATATTGTAGGCCGTGTATCTAATTTTCTACAACGAGATAGAGGATGAAATTTTCAGAGATGGAAAAGGACCTAGATTTCTAACTACGGTTCGAAGCTCAAGTTCTAATTCATCTGGAGCTAGGAGATATCGCAATTTTACTAAGACATTGATTTTGGGAATTTAATTATTGTAGGAGGCCGACTTTGGCATTTAATTTATGTATTTGTATTTAATTTGTGTTCTGGGCCAACTTGTGGCTTAGATTGGTATAAGTAGGGGTTGTAGGGAAGTCTTTAGGCATTATTCATCCATGGTGGAGAAGTAGAGGAGCTTGGAAGAGCGAATTTGGAGAAGAGCTAGTAGCTGCAGTTTGGAAAACAAGGAGATTGCTTGGTGGGCTTGCGAGCACAAGTTGAGATCTTCCTTGGAGGTTTTTACCAGAGTGAGGTTTTGGACTAGCTAGGGTTTGGATTGGATCTTGAGGGATCTTGCAGAACTATTACTTGCTTTGTATTTGGCCGTAACCGGGAAGGCCTTACAGCCCAGCACATTGCATGTAATCAGTTATATTTTATGAATATATTATTATGATTTGGTATCAGATCTTGCATTATTACTCCTTGTTTGTTGTGTTTCTGCTGCATGGTTGTATAGCTGGGGGCTAGGACATCTCCTTTGGGGATTCTCCTGCCTTGCACTGCATCAGGTGGTATTAGAGCGAAGGTTGTTCCTGAGTGTGTAGACAGATCGCCGAAATTGAGGCAATTTGCACTAGGACTTGGTTGGAGACATAGATCTAAGTTGATCTTGATCTGAGGGCTTGTAGATGGATCGATGGATGCAAAGATGGATGACTGATCTTGTTGAGGCATGATTGTAGAGAATTTGTGGATTGCAAATCTGTGGTCCTAGACTTCTGATGTGGTCCTTGATTGTTTGTGCGAGGTGGCAGGTTGCGATCTAACTTGCAAACAGTTTGGTTGTTACAAGGAGCGTGGGAAGGATTTGTTGCAGAGGGTTTACAAAGATCTTGGAAGATGGCTCCGAGAGGATTGGACCCTAAGATGATTGCAAAACTCCATGATATAGTGGAGAGGAATTTTTCTAAGATGTTTTCTCGGTTAGATGCTAGATTGGCTGGTCAAGCTAAGAAGGTCAAGGTGGAAGAGGTTGGTTTTGTTGGTCAGTTTGTGGAGTCTGATACAGAACCTGTAGAACAGTTGTAAGTTGTTGCTGAAGATATTCCTAACCTTGTTGATGTTGGGATAGAGGTTGGTTTCCATGATCAGTTTGATGAGTCTGACATGGAAATTGCAGAGCGCTTGGTCGTGGATGATCTGGTTGCTGTTGAGTTGTGTGTTGCAGAGCATCTTGTTGTAAGCAATGAGATGGTTGGTGTTGAGAGTTTGGCATGTGTTGATGGAGATTTTTATGTTGCTAGTGATGTGGATTTTGTGGCTAATATGGAGTTCGTTGCTGCTAGTGTGGATTCACTAGTTGTTGTTGTGGATGAGGATTTGATGTTGAAGCATTATGTTCAGTTTGTTCCTAGGAGTGAGCATGTTGATTGGATGGTTGAGATTATGGTGTTTGACAGAATGATGTGGATGTGGATGATGTGCAGATTGGTTTTCTTATCCCTGTTGGAGTGGAAGCCTTTGGTGAAGATGAAGTTGGTTGTTGTTCTTTCTTTGGGCATCAAAGTGTGGGACACACTTTTCTATTTACCTGGTGAGTCTGATGCAAGAGCACTTTGGATTTACTTGGTGACTACTTTGGAGTTCATGGAAGGAGGCTCAGTGGTTTCTTTGGAGGATGTTTGGACTGGTTGCTCGGCATGGTCTGGGAGCTCGGTATGGTCCTTGGTTTCTCGGCATGGTCTGGGAGGAGCTCTGCTGTGCTTAGGAATTTGGTGCATATCGTAGGCCATGTATCTAATTTTCTACAACGAGTTAGAGGATGAAATTTTCAGAGATGGAACAGGACCTAGATTTCTAACTCAGTTCGAAGCTCGAGTTCTAATTCATCTGGAGCTAGGAGATATCGCAATTTTACTAAGACATCGATTTTGGGAATTTAATTATTGTAGGAGGTCGACTTTGGCAGTTAATTCATGTATTTGTATTTAATTTGTGTTTTGGGCCGACCTGTGGCTTAGATTGGTATAAGTAGGGGTTGTAGGGAAGTCTTTAGGCATTATTCATCCATGGTGGAGAAGTAGAGGAGCTTGGAAGAGCGAATTTGGAGAAGAGCTAGTAGCTGCGGCTTGGAAAACAAGGAGATTGCTTGGTGGGCTCGCGAGCACAAGTTGAGATCTTCCTTGGAGATTTCTACTAGAGTGAGGTTCTGGACTAGCTAGGGTTTGGATTGGATCTTGAGGGATCTTGCAGAATTATTACTTGCTTTGTATTTGGCCGTAACCGGGAAGGCCTTACAGCCCAGCACATTGCATGTAATCAGTTATATTTTATGAATATATTATTATGATTTGGTATCAGATCTTGCATTATTACTCCTTGTTTGTTGTGTTTCCGCTGCATGGTTGTATAGCTGGGGGCTAGGACATCTCCTTTGGGAATTCTCCTGCGTTGCACTGCATCAACACGCGTGCGTCTGCCAGTGCTTGAATGTGCTCTAGCCTCCTTTGCCATGGCCACAGCCTTAGCCTCTCTATCTACTTGGTCAACCCACTCATAGTCTTCCTCAGTGAAGACTACTGCATTTGTAGCCTCAATAAGCCACTTCGATTTTGTGTATCAAACGGTTTTCTTAACGAAAAACAAAGACAGTTTAAATAAAGAATTTCCAACATTCATTGATAAATAACTGATTTCCTTTTCATATGACATTAACTCTTTTAACAATTAACTGAAATAACCATAACTTTATCATTGATCATCTGAAAAATAACTAGTTTAACGGTTAACTGAAAATAACTGTATCAATGTTCATCTGTGATAACTAGATTGACGATTAACTAAACATAACTGTATTTGTGATCAACTTAAATAACTAAATTAAAGAACAATTGGAATTAACTGCATTTATGATCAACTGAAAATTACTAGATTAACAATCATTTGAAGACAACTGAATTATCAATTATCTATCCTTTCTACATACAAGTAAGTAATGCATATAAAAAGAAGGAAAGAACATACAAGTATCTTTCGGAGGATTTTTAGCTGGTTGTGCAAGCCTCGGCTTGGTGAGAGAAGAAGCATTGACATAGGCTTAACCTCCCAACCTTGGATCATATTTATCCCCACACATTCTATTGAATTAGAAAGGCCCTCCTTACCTCGCAATCGGGCTTAGGATGTTCTTAGTCCAGCCACCTGAGCATCCTAGTGTTTAGAATGTTTGCACAGTTATGAAACAGACATGCTTGCATAACTGGCGCCATTGACATGAAGTGATCATTAGATGACAATCATGCCTTTGAACTACCTTGGCCAAGGATTTCAGATGGGTTCATTGACCTGATCACCACCGCTCGATTTGACAACAACTTTCATTACAAGGATGAGCATGAGCTATTAAGTATATTTCATTTAATTTATTCATGTTTGATTTCTCTTTTGCTTTCTTGCAGATTCATTCCACCTCTTCACCATTTATGGCTACACAGCCGATGATTCCAAGTTGTTTTTGGAAGATTATGAGCAATCCACTCTTTGCACCTCTTCACCAATTCATGGCTACACTGCCGGTGAATCCTAGGTGTTTGGAAAGTTATGATCATTCTACTCTTGGCATAGTTTCTAAAAAGATTCATTGATTGTCTATTTTATCATGAATTGTGGCAAAATAAAATATGTTCTTGAGATCAGTATCATTCATCCAGGTTTTTATTGCACTTAGAAACTCTTCTTTAAGAGATACTATTAAACTCTTTTTATGATGATTCTGGAAACTATGAAAGTAAGAAGAAAATCATTATAAATGACAGGGATTATTCAACAAGCTTAATGACATGATCATGGATAAGAAGGAAATTCATGAGCCTAGCTGGCTGCTATAGAAATTGAATTTAAAACATTGAAATGGTAACTTATGACCTGTTAAGAATTCGGTGTTGTCTAAAGAACTTGCAATTTGATGAGTTCCCCCTCACTTCAGTGCATGCGATCTCTAATTCTCAGCCATAATACTTGTACGACAAGGTGTAGAAAACGTATTGCTTGAACAAGGCTTTTAAAATGATATTTCAAGGAATTCGTCACAAAAGAAATATGGACACTGGAATGATAAAGGCGGAAGAAGATGCTGGTAAGATGTAAGTCGCCCATACAAGAGTTTGGGTGTGAATATATGTTATTTGCCTACTACACAAACGACTCATATAAGGAGAGTGATCGGGACTTCTTGGCTTCCACAACCTTAAAGATTATTGTCAATTAATTTTGCCAAGTGTTAAATCGGTTACAATCAAAGAAAAGAGAAATAAAAAGTTGGAAGAAAGAGTTGGAAAAATTATAATTCGATTTATTGTTATAATATATATTTACATATGTTCATGTAAATATATCAATGGGGTGACATCATTTTATTAAGTAATTATAATACAATGGTGCCATTTCATTTTTATATTTATATGTATGAATATATATATATATATAATAATAATAATATGATAAAAAGATCATTTAAAATCCCTTGAGGTATGTTTTATATTTTAATTAGATTATTTTACGTTTTCTTAGATTATTTTCTTAATAGCTCATGCGGGTCCCACAAATGTATCCTGTGTTCAAGTCGTTGGGTCCTTACCAAAGAAGTTTAAGGTCATACCTACCAATCCTGATGACTAAACTAAGCAAGCATTCCATTCCGATGATCCCATTTAGCAATGCTTCTCCCCGTCATCTTCTCCTGCAATCACCCATGAAAACACTTCCGCCATAATAACAAATTTCTATAATAATTTCATATAAACATTTAAAAGACTTTAAATTATTAATCATACTTTCAAAATCAAGCAACTGCTAACATCAAATAACAGTTATGGTTAATGACCATCTTCATTAACAGTTAATACAACACATAATTAAATAACTCTCTATTTCACATGATTATAAAAGAATAATATGTTAAATCCAACGGTTATGAGCAAGTTTAAAATTAGGTCAAAATTTTGGGATGTAACATTTTGGAGCAATCTCTTCTAGAATGATCGGAGAGGAGTCAATAGCCAAAATTTGTTAGGTCCTAAAGTGGAAGTTGTAATGAACAAATACAAGATCATTCAACCTCTGCATAGACAACTTGTTTTGCCTCTTCGAGTGGATATGCTTGAACATGGACTAATTGTGCTCACATCCATAAGCGCTGCTAGGCTGACTCAAAATATGTACGACAATCTTCTGAAGATTTGGGGTTGATTGCCCAAACATTTGCCACCATCTACCTGAAATGAGGGAAAAGGAAAATAATTAGTCTCATTTACAAGCACAATGTTAAGGCTAAATTACAAAATCAAAAACTAAAATGCATAAGTCGTAACAATTAACTTTAAGAATATATTATTTTTATTGGGCTGTAATGATGTGTGAGCTTCTGTGGCTATCCTGCTAGAGTAAAGCGACCCCTTCTTATTATTGAATTTGTCTAGCTCAATGGTTGCAGCTGAGGCACTGCCATCACTACTCAACATCTGCAGGACTGTGTATAGGGCGGTTAGAAGCTCCTCATCTACCCTAAAGTCTGGAAGGAAATGATATGTTGGATTTAGGTAATAGGCAGTTGCATGGATGGGCCTATGGAGATGATTCTGCCATCTCCTATCAATAATGTCCTAATTGGGGCCATACTTCTCTGACATTCTTGCATACTGGGCTCTAATGGCCTCCTTGGCGCTATCCATGCCCTCATATATGTCTAATGAGGGCTTCTCCCCATCAACAGTTCGTAGAAGAGATACAAGGGGTTCATTGATCTGCATATAATGTAAAAGAAAAATTGAGTCAAAACTAAATTATAAGACTAAATCATTAAACAAATAAATAATAAATAATAATGCTAAATGTTAAATTGTAAGAAATGTACCAAGATTATTTCTTGAGGAGGTGCCCAAAAACCATCCTCATTAAAGAAGCAATTCGCCATATCTATCTCCATGGTTGTCGTAGCATATGAAGAGGAAATCTACTCCTCCCCAACAACCATGTGCCTTGATTTTTCCCTTGAGGTCATCAAGGACTTCAATGTGATGAAATTCGAGGCAAACCTCATGATGCTCAGGCGAGCTAACTCCTTGTTTCTTGTGTATTTCTTCATTGTGGCGAGGAAAAATGCATGATTGTATATAATCTTGCATATATTTTTGACCCTTTCTATGCATGATTTGATCCATTTAGTCTTACCAATGTCCTCCAACACGAGGTCAAGGCAATGTGCGGCACATAGAGTCCAAAATATTGCAGGTGCCTCTTCATCAATAGTTTACCTGTAACAATTTTAAATTAATTAAAATTTTACACATGTTAAGAAACTTAGAATTAGAAAAGTTCAAAATTTGATAAGCTAAAACTTAAAACTTTAAGTTAAAAGTTTACCTGCAGCAACATGACTTGCTACATTATCTGTCACCACCTGCACCACATGTTCTTCCCCCACTTTTGCTATGACTTCCTCAATAACCTCACACAAGTATGTGGCATTTTCGACATGAGAGGAAGCATCAATAGATTTGATGAACATAGTGGATCCTACAACATTTAAATAGAGCGAAACATTTAATTATTATGGACCATTAACAAATTAGCAATTAATAAGTCAAGATTTAAATTATTCAATCATAATTCACAATGCATGTAGGAAAGTAGAATGATCAATCACCTCCACAGGAAACAAGAAAATTGAGGAGTGTTCTTCCCCTCCTATTTGTCCAACCATCAGTCATGATGGTGCAACCCTTTACAGTCCATTCCTTTCAGTGGTCCACTAGCTCAAACTTCATGTCCTCCACCATTTCATCTAAGAGGTAGCCACTCAACTCAGCCTCAGTAGGACTTTAAAGCCTAGACCACATATAGTTACAGTGTCTATCATGCCTTGCCAATAAGGTCTATCACAAATAGATTATGATTAGAAATTTAGATGACAAATCATCATGTAATATCAAATATGATTCTATGATTACAGTTTACACAAGTAGAAATAATTAAAATTTAACTTAAAACTTAAAGAAAACAAATAAAAAAGAGTTAATTACCTCGCTACAATAAATGAAATGTTGCAAAAGTACCAAAACTGACAAATTTGTTTTTTGGCAGCATTATGAATCTCCTTTTTCAAAGTACCCATGCTATCAAGCGAGGGTTGTGAGCCAGGAGTAGTTTGCAGCACAAAGTAACTATCCAATTTGGACTTCTGCACTCCAAGCTGAAATATAATAGGTCCAAGCTCAGTATAAGAATGACTTCCACTACGAAAAGCACTAGCACTAGCTCTAGGATGAAAGGGAGGCCTAGAAGAACCGTCTCCAACACAACCTACAAATGTGGATGCAGGAGCATGGGAGCCAATAACACCTAGCTGTTCAAGTTGTCTTTTCTTATTTAACTTATTTTGTTCCAATGCCTCTACTGCCATATAACATTTTCGTTTTGCCTCAACGTTTTGTTTTGTGCACACGGTAATATCATGTTCAGGTATGCTTGCAATATGGTTTTTGAATCTATAGATGCCACCCGAGTTTATTTCTTTACAAAAGCAACATTTTGTTTGATATTTTGATCTTTCAGGAAATTCTTTGGTATAGATCCAGGCCTCATTCTTTTTGGGCATTGTGGAAAATGAAAGTTAAGGTTGCTGCAATAAGAAAAATCCATTAAAAACTTAAACTAGAAAAAAAAGCAAACGCTACATTCTTTTTGAGCAAATTGTACAATGTGAAATTAAATAGAGGTTTGCAAATTTGTTATAAAAACATTGTAGGGTTTGCAAGATTGCACCTTGCAATTTAGTCAAAAAATATGTAAAAACTAAAACACATTCCAGATTTACAAATGAAAACTAAAAAAATTTGACAAAAGAATGAAAAATACACTAACATAGAAAAAAATGTTCAACACTTACCTCTTGCAAATGAGTTGAGGAGTGTTGCTATTGGCTCCTTAATGCTCCCAATGCAATCTTATGGCCTCACCAAATTGATTTTTGATCTCCTTGATGCTCTTCTTTCTTGCTGTTTGCAACTCTATAGTTTATCTTTACTCTTCTTCTCTCTCACTTTTCCTCTCTTCTTCTCATGCTAAACAATTAGAAGGCCTTTTAGGATTATAAGAAAGAGGAAAGGCAAAATTTTGTTTTATAAAAATGTGTTTTTTTGTTTTGTTTTTAAGGTGTCCAAATGTCTAGCCGCGCGGCTGATTTTTCGACCCTGTTTGTGGCAATTTTGGCGATTTTTGCTTGAATCACCGGTTTAGGCGATTCAGGTGATTTTTCCACAAACACTGTCGATCCAATTTTCTCACTTAGCAAAAATCGTCCAGCCTTCCTCGGATCGCCAAACTGGAAAAATCAACTAAATTGGGGTGATTCTCATTAGCCTGGTTGCAAGTTCATATGTGTTATACAGAATCAAAAGAGATATTCTCAATCCTAAAAGTTACTCTGATTTATCAGGATTACATAATCACGCATTCCAATCGTAATTACAATTTTTTACCATGATGAAAGGATTCATTATAGTTGTGTTTGACATGAGTTTATACTCTTGTTTTGGTTTATCCCAACCCCAAAGATTCATCATTCTAATAGAAATAACATAGCTAATTTGTCATATGAATGCATACCTAATTCTCTACTTGTTAACAATTGACCCTGATCTCAATTCCAGTAATGTTTTGGGATAGGTAACATCCTAATACTAGCTGTGGGACAACATCTCTTTACACTTCTCATTTTAGGTAGAGAACAAGCCAACCTCCCTAATCTCAGTTTCTTGGCTTTCAAACCCTAATGAATGAATACAACATTAAAGGAGAACTTTCGATCCCAATTTGTAGAACTTAGTTTCAGATAAGCATAAAACCCAGTTTCCAGTTCATGACTGCTAAAAACAGTGACATACGAGCAAACTGACATGGTTTCTTTCCTCTTATTAAACATGAAGAATTCTTCAACGTTCAGGCAAGGGATGATTTAATTGGTATATTCTTTGAAATGAATATGAGCAATCAATATAGATGAGTGAATTTCATAGCAATGCTCGAAACAGGCATAGTTTTCACTAAAACAAGGTAATATTCAGTGAGCAAACTCATTCCTATATGCAGGTACAGAGCACTTCCTTCAAAGTGTAAAGAGACAAAAGAATTAATTCTGATGCATTGATTGTAACAAAGGTCAGATGGCATAATCATTATTCTACAATTGATTATTCATCACAACCTTTCATTAAATTATGCGGCAATGATCATATTAATGGCTGTGCAGGTAGCAATATGTAATGTAGTTGCTAGGATAATTTGTTGCATGTCTAGTTCTTGAATAACAATGTGCAGGAAATAAAATATGACTCAATTTACATGATTTACTAAATAGATTAGCAAGCAAACATGAACATAAACAAAATGCAATATGGTCTACTGCTGAACTCATAAAATCGATAGTGGTATGCATATTGAGACTTTATTTTGATCAACTGATCAGCATACAAAATAATACAAACACACCACAGCTTCCTGGAGAATTAACATGCCTTGTAAAACCGAATGGCGGGTATACAGTCCTATGTTTCTTGTGTTGTTTTTTTTGCTGGTGGGAAGATCTCAGAAAGTATTCTATGCTTCCACTGGAAATACTGACAATTGATAAGATACAGAGCCCCTTTTTCCTTTCCCATCCATCTTCCACAACAAATGATAATAGAAAGAGCCGATATACGAATTCCAAGAATGATTGAACAAGAAGAAGGAACTCCTTGTGTAATGTCCCCACTATTAGGGTTAGCTTGGGACAAGTAATATCTGCAAAACAATTGTCATAATAATAATAACAAATTTAATTATACTATTCTGCCCTCTATACTAAGCCCCAACCTTAATGACATCTCCAAATCAGGCTTCCTAACCTTTTAGCTATTCCATCATTTTTTCATTGAGCGCTCCCATTAAGGTTCTTAGACGGGACATCATCTATCCAAGGCCAATCACATATGCATATGCTGACATTATCAGAATATTTTGGCACATCAATCTCAGGCATGTCAGTCAGTCGGAGATTATATCAATCTCACATACCGACATTATAGAGATGATCAAAATCTCAATCATGTCAGTCAGATGGAGATCACAACTATCTCACATGCCAACATTAAAGAGATTCCTTAATCTTAGACATATCTATCATATGGAGATCACTAATCTCATACAGTGACATTATAGAAATTATAGCAAAATAATCATATCAATCAGAATTTTTTTATCATTCTCTCCTACAATTATAAGAACTTAGATCAATTTTCCCCCATAAGAAATTATATTGATCAATTTCCAATATATCAAATATATCTTTATATTAATAATCATAATATCAAATCTAAATAACAACCTAATTTTTATTCTTTTAAACTAATAGAAATTTCTATATATATTCATTTAAAAAATGAATTTATATAATATTTTCAATATACATTGACAAACAATATAACATAATTTAATTTTAAAATATCTGCATACCTCTACCTTACCTTATGAGCGCATTCACGTCGCTCCCTCTTTAATTCTTCTCATATGGGAACGTTCAGTGTCTTGTCTTGTCTTATCTTAATGTACTTAGACATCTTTACTTGAAAGGTTCTTTATTTCAAAATTTGCCATTTTTTGGGTGCTTTCATGGCCAACCCCCTATAATTTCGGGTTCCTCCCTATTTTAAGCTTTATAAGCTTTCCTCCTCCCCATGTAGGATATATATTATTCTCGCTTTACTCATTCAACGTATTCCCATGTAATCAATGTCAGTCTAATTTGTTCATCCTCATTATTTGTTGATTTTTCATTGCTCGTCAATGGTCTTCATGTTCAATGTGAAGTTCTGCTATTTAAATATAAGTTTTTGTATCTTCCTCTAAAATAGAGTAAGCTACAACTTTAGAGAAGGCGTGTCTCTTTAGAAAGGTCGGTCCCCATTTTAAATAGAATGTGCATTTAAATATATATCTTTATAATGACTTTATTTGTTTAGCTTTGTTGTTATTTTGAAGATTATGGTTTTGACCTTGGATTATTACAGATCTATGTCAGTGGGTGCGTTTGATGACTTATATATCTTTATTTTTGAACTACAACAATATTTATAATTTTTGTTTAGATAGATAGATTTATATTTATTTCTTGTTATTATAATTTATTATTTAGATTTTATCTCAAAGAAGGGATAATACACCTAGGCATTGGTGGCAAGAAGAGTTACGACGCCACACAGGAAAGTATGTCTTGCTGATGGGAAGATTAATTAAGTCCCAAGTTGGTTTGCCCAATAATGTCAAGATATAAATAATTATATCGAGCCCATAAATGCCCAAGGTTGCATATATTTTGTGCATATTAATGTATTTATAATTGTATATACATATATTTAAAAGGATACGTGCCAATAACTTAGTGCCAATTTACACTTCATGTACTCAATTGCTCAGCCATCGGAGATATATAGACTTGGTCACTCATAGATTAGAACTATATGCATGGTTATATAGATAGCATTCATACACTTAATGATCATTGACATGCACACATTCATTTATCTATATCTATATCTATCCATCTATCTATATGTTTGTATATGTCTACATATATGTGTATATACAACTAAACAGAGATAAATGGTGAGTTGTCATGGTTGTTCCTGTAAAAAACCCGCCTGGTCGTAGCTTCAAATAACACTAATTTCCCTAATATCTAATGGTTAGACATTCTATCAAACACTTTTCTACTTATCTCATAACCACTATTGATAACATAGCTAGATGTGAATTGTCATGCCACAATGGTCAAACCGAATACTGAAATGATATTTTCAATTCAACTTGATAAATATCAACTTATAATTTATTATTCAAGTCCCAACCGAATACTGAAATGATATTTTCAATTCAACTTGATAAATATCAACTTATAATTTATTATTCAAGTCCCTAAAGTTACAGATATACTCTCAACAGAGATAATGAGGAAATCTGTAAGTACACTTCTCAACAACAATGCAATTTCTGGAATAGGCAAACCATGCTACAAGATATGAATTGATTAGAAGAACTTGATTGTATATGCAGAAGTTGCTATCTAATGATAGATCGCAGCCCAGTGTGTGCTGTCTTCTTTTAACAGCCCAACCCCAGCCTCCAGTTAATAACGCACTTACCTAGAAAGCCAGAATGGTGGCCTTGAAGATGTATCTGTGGGCTTGATTACTAGTTGCAGCCAATGTGCAATTGCCTGGACAAATAGCAGGATTTGAGAGGGTGAGGATCCTGCCTGTACCACTCACGTGGATCCTTGGAATCCAACCTTAAGCCTCCCAATGCAAAATGTGGGTGCTGTTGTGCCCTACAGCACTTCTAAGCAGTGATCGCAGGACTTATTTAAGCAAAGTCTAACCTCCAAATGTGCCACCCAGCCTTGATGCAATGTTGCAAGGATCTCTCAAACACAAAACGCTGCTTCCCTAATGATTATAGCAGCCCAAATCCTCAGGTCGAACCCCAGGAATGCAACAGGCAACCGCAGCTGAATGCAAAGGCTCCTTTGAAACTTCTTTCAAATTCCAAATGCATGCTTAGAAATGAACTTCTCCGTAGTCACAGAGAATACAGTAGGGGAGAAATATAATTCAGATCAAATAATTCACAATACCTCAGCTGTGAATTGCTGAGCACTTCTCAGAATCTCAGTCTCAACTCTTATATTTCAGCAAGGGCAACAAATTCAGAACCTCAGAAAAACCAAAAAGGCAACAAAAGCAAATAAATATTCAAGTGTATTTTTTTCAAAGAAATGAGCTCAGATTTATAATCTCTTGTTGACAAAAGTTTCCCAAAAGAACTCAACTTCAGAAACTGTGAAAGTTTCCTTAAAGAACTCAGCTTTTGAAACTTTCCAACACAACTCTTTTAGTAATATTTCTTAATATTATTATTATAATAAAATATTATTATTATAATAATGCGACTTTAATAATTAATTAATAAATAGGAGATCATGCAATCAATAACCATATCCATTGCAGGTGACGACTAATTGCCAGAGCCACTCACTGTACTGCCAAAACTAGACTTACTAAAAATAGTAAGTCCACAACTAGGACCCCCCTAATCACCTTGTCAACTCATGAGGGTCGCTATGATGAACTGACACGATCATTTGTAGAATCTAGCCAAAAATGAGGACATTACAGTTCCTTTAAATTGATAAGAAAGGATCACAAATGCACATCCATTAATTTAGAAACCAATTCTTTTATCAAAAACAAGGACCAAGAATCACCAACCAACTTGACATGACCAAGGCAACAACCTAACCCAAGACCTCATGACTAGATATGTGAGGAACCTCCTTATAGCAATATCGTGAGAATGCTCGAAATAACAGAATACAAAGTGATAGCAGAACTCAGAATCAATCTACTGATCGCAGGCCACTTCGAGGGGGTAACCTCCTTTGAGCAAGCTCAATACAATAAATTCGTCCGTGCCCATCAAGGGCCTCAACTTATTCTTATATACTGGGTACGATCTAGAAAAGTAATACTACCTATGCATGTGGGATAATAAAATATACTCACGGGACGACTTACAAAGCATATGCGTCCAACAACACTACTCTAACAAAATAAACAGAAGGAACACACAGGTTCCTAACATCCCCTCTCCCTTAGAAAAAAGCTTTGTCCTCAAAGCTTAAGGTGTGGAAATTGTTGTTGAATCTGAAGAAGGGGTTCCCAGGTAGCATCCTCTGGTTGCATGCCATGCCACTGAATCAAGACCTCAGAGATGGAGCGAGAGCGAAGCTGGCGAGTGCGCTGGTCAATGATTGCCACCGGCTCCAGGATAATGGATCCTTCCGTATCCATTTCAGGGAGAGTAGTTTGTGCTCTGACAGTGGTACCCAGAACTTTCTTTAGACAAGAAACATGAAAGACTGGATGAATGCGGGAAGAAGGAGGAAGTTCCAGTTTATAAGCAACTGAACCAATCTTCTGCAGAACCTTATAAGGCCCATAAAATTTTGGGGCCAGCTTATGACGCCCTTTCAGCTTTAGGGAGGATTGTTTGTATGGCTGTAGACGAAGAAAAACCATATCCCCAACTTGAAATGAGCGCTCAGAACGGTGTTGATCTGCTTGCTGTTTCATCCGATTACGGGCCATGTGAAGATTATCCTGTAAGGTACGAAGAATCTGATCCCTGCTGCGGAGAACTATGTCAACTGCCTGGACTGGTGAGCTGTTGGGAGTGTAGGGAAGGAGCACTGGAGGTGCCTGACCATAGACTGCTTCATATGGAGTCATTTTAGAGGCAGTGTGGTAAGAGGTATTGTACCACCATTCAGCTAAAGGGAGCCACTTGGCCCACTGATGTTGCTGTTCGGACGTGAAGCAACGAAGATAAGTTTCCAAGCATTTATTGACAATTTCAGTTTGACCATCAGTTTGTGGGTGATAGCCCGAACTCATCTTCAGTTTGGTGCCAGTTTTCTGAAATAGTTCAGTCCAAAAATGACTGGTAAAAGTTGCATCACGATCAGAGACAATGGAAGAAGGGAGTCCATGAAGACGAAATATCTGGTCCATGAAGATTTGTGCAACAGAGGAGGCAGTATAGGGGTGGCTGAGGGCACAAAAATGACTATATTTCGAGAGACGATCAACCACAACCAAGATCACTGTCTTGCCACCGGATTTAGGAAGCCCTTCAATGAAATCCATAGAAATATCAGTCCAAATCCGTGTAGGGATGGGCAATGGTTCGAGCAAGCCAGGAAGGAGGGTCGTTTCACCCTTGTGGCGTTGGCAAGTATCACATTCAGCCACCATCTGTTGAATCGTCTGTTTCATCCCTTTCCAAAAGAAGTTTCTCCTTGCTCGCTCATAAGTTTTGAGGAAGCCTGAGTGCCCTGCTGAAGGAGAAGCATGGAGTTCATAAAAAATAGCCTGATGTAGAGCTGGGTTCTGAGGAAGCACTAGCCGACCCTTGTATCGAAGAGAAGCACCATCCCAAGAGTAATGTGGTATAGCAGAAGGATTATTGGCTAGCTGGTGAATGATTTGAGATAAAGAAGAGTCACTGTCATAGCCCTGCTGAACAGACGCTAACCAATTGGGAACGGGCATAGAAATAGCGGAAAGGGAAGCTTGATTATCAAATGTGAGAGAAAGAGCATCTGCCACAATATTCTCCTTACCCTTCTTGTAGGTGATCTCATAATCATACCCCATGAGTTTGCTGACCCATTTCTGTTGTGTAGGAGAGGATACCCGTTGTTCCAGGAAGTATTTCAGACTTTGGTGATCGGTTCTGATGCAAAAATGACTCCCTAAGAGGTATGGCCGCCACTTCTGTACAGCATGCAAAATAGCCATCATTTCTTTTTCATAAGTAGAGAGGGCTAGATTCTTACCAGAGAGGGCTTTGCTAGTGAACGCAATAGGATGGTCATCTTGCAGGAGAACAGCACCCAATCCATTGCCGCAAGCATCACTCTCAATAGTGAAGGGTTTGGAAAAATCTGGCATCGCGAGAACAGGTGTACTGCACATAGCCTGTTTCAGTTGTTCAAATGCAGTCTCAGCAACAGGGGTCCAGGAGAAGGCATCCTTTTTTAACAGAGCTGTCAATGGTGCTGCAATTTTCCCGTAATCTTTGACAAACTTGCGGTAGTAGCCAGTCAACCCCAAAAAACCCCGAAGGCTCTTGAGAGTTTTAGGGTGCGGCCAAGTTTTCATGGCATCTATTTTTGTAGGATCCACCCGCACTCCATGGTGTGCAACAATATGCCCGAGATACTCCACTTCCTCCTGGCCAAACACACATTTAGATAGTTTTGCACAGAGTTGATGATCAGAGAGAAGTTGCAAGACAAGCTCCAGATGATGGAGATGCTCAGCCCAAGTTTTGCTATATATGAGGATATCATCAAAGAAGACCAGAATGAATTTCCGGAGGTATGGTCGAAATATGTTATTCATCACTGCCTGAAATGTTGAAGGAGCATTCGTGAGGCCAAAGGGCATGACTAAAAATTCATAGTGACCATCATGTGTGCGGAAGGCAGTTTTAGGTATATCCTCCTCATTAACCCGAATTTGATGATACCCAGAACGAAGATCTAACTTGGAGAAAAAATGAGCCCCATGAAGTTCATCAAGAAGTTCATCAACAACTGGAATGGGAAACTTGTCCTTTATAGTGAGATGATTAAGTGCTCGGAAATCAATGCAGAGTCGCCATGACCCATCTTTTTTGCGAACAAGCAGAACTGGAGAAGAAAAGGAACTGGTACTAGGGCGAATAATACCTTGCTTCAGTAAGTCACGGACAAGTATCTCTATTTCAGTCTTCTGATGAAATGGGTAGCGGTAGGGCCTGATGTTGGGCGGAACACTGCCAAGAAGGAGCTGAATACGGTGGTCCTCTGGACGAGAAGGAGGTAATCCCACAGGTTCAGCAAATATACCAGAATACTTGTCCAAAATGTGTTGGAGATCGGCAGGAGTGCTAGAGACTGCTGATGGCTGCATCTGAATGGAATGGAGCTGAGCGATGACACCATGTGAATTCTTCTTAAGAAGTTTTTCCATACGGTGTGAACTGATGATGCTGAGAGACCCTGGTTGTAAGCCTTTCAAAGTGTGTTGGTGCCCCTCGGCTGAAAACTGCATCCAAAGTTCAGCAAAATCCCAGAGAATGGGGCCAAGAGTGCGTAACCATTGGGCACCCAAAACCACATCACAGCCACCTAAGGGTAAGGCAAACATGTCAGAGCGCATGTTATAATCTCCAATAGAGAGACGCACATTGTGGCATTTCCCTTTACAAGGTAAAGTGCCCCCATTGGCAATCATGACTTCAAAGCTAGAGCAGGGATGGATAAAGCAATCAGCCTGTTTGGCTATTCGTGGATCAATGAAGTTATGAGTGCTACCAGAATCAATGAGTATAGTAAGAGGGATCTTTTTGAAGAAACCCTGGACCCGCATGGTTTGTGGAGTAGTGACTCCTGCCAAGGCATGGACAGATATCTCTGGTGGAGCTTCTGGTGAAGGAGGTTCAGGCTGGTGAGGCTCAACCTCATCATCCACTGTTTCCTGAGCATCTACATATTCTTCCAGTTCCGGTGGAGAATCCACATCCAAGAGATAGAGCTTTTGCTGAACACATCTATGGCCCCGAGACCATTTCTCATCACAATTATAACAAAGCCCTTTGTCTCGCCTGACTCGCATCTCTGTTTCAGACAAGTGCTTGATCGGAGTAGTTCTGGGAGCTGGTATGACGGGAGGGTTGTGAGAACCTGTATTTCTGAATGGAACAAAATTAGATCTGGAGCGTTGTAGAGCACTAATCTTGTCTTCCGCTAACTTAGCCAACCCAAGGGCTTCCATCATTGTAGTAGGTCGAAACATTTTGACTTCTGAGCGAAGTGCATCCTTCAGACCACTGACAAAACAACTACGGAAGAATTCATCAGACAAGCCCTCTGTGTAATTAGCTAATTTTTCAAACTCTGTCTGGTATTCTCTTACAGTGCCTGTTTGACGCAGTTTAGTGAGTGCTCCTGTGAAATCATCAAAGGAACTAGGGCCAAAGCGCTCCAAAATGAGGGTGCACAATTCGCTCCACGTTGGGCCTACATTAGCCTTGATGTACCAACGGAACCATTGAAGAGCTTCATGTTCCAAATGAAAAGATGCAAGGGAGACTTTGTGGTTATCCAAAGTATTATGCAAGCTGAAATACTGCTCTGCCCTATAGATCCATCCAGTCGGATCAGAACCATCGAAGCGTGGAAAATCAAGCTTTGGTCCACGGAAATTGCCAGAAGAGGACCCAGTATCTCCTGAATGGTTTCGGCTCATGGCTGACTGCTGAAAGTTAAGACCCAGAATTTTGTCATCCAGATCTTGAAGTTTGGTTTTGAGGGATGCAATTTCCTCTTCCATGATTTTTGCTCCTGTACGCGTAACAACCATAAAACAAGGTTTTTTTTGTTTTTTTTTTTTTTTTTTTTTTTTTTTTTTTTGAAATGGGTAGAAGATGAGAAACAAAAACTTTTTTAGTTACGGCAAACTTGGATTTGGGTAAAACTCATATAGGAAATGGATGTTCGACGGGTGGTGGGAGACTATCTGGGGACAAGGGAAAAAGAAAAATGAGGGTTTCAAGGGTAGGGAGGCGAAATGAGGCGAACAGTCCAAGAGGGATAAGGGAGCAAAATGAGGAATTGAATCTTGTGGCTCAGTTTGGTGGCGATTGGATGAGAGGTGAAAAAGATAGGGCAAACCCTAAAATTAGATAAATGAGGGATTTAGGGCTTTGATATGTAAAATTTGGGGTTGGGTCGCCAAGGAAGGAAGTATGCGAAATGATATTGCAGACGTTCTGCGGAAGTATGAGCAGAAACAGAAAGCAAACAAGGAAGCTACGACTAAAAAACAGAAAAATTTTTACTCTTTTTTTTAAATTTTAAATTTTTTATTTTGTTTCTTTTTTGAACAGTCGACTTATAAAAATTCACTCGCAGACAGAACAACTGAAAAGAGTTATTGCAATAACAAGAGATATTAGAAGTGAGAGGAACCTGAAGGCCACGACAGAAAAAAAATAAATTTTGATGTAATTTCCACCCAGCGAGCCCAAGAGAGTGCTCTGATATCGGATGTGAGGAACCTCCTTATAGCAATATCGTGAGAATGCTCGAAATAACAGAATACAAAGTGATAGCAGAACTCAGAATCAATCTACTGATCGCAGGCCACTTCGAGGGGGTAACCTCCTTTGAGCAAGCTCAATACAATAAATTCGTCCGTGCCCATCAAGGGCCTCAACTTATTCTTATATACTGGGTACGATCTAGAAAAGTAATACTACCTATGCATGTGGGATAATAAAATATACTCACGGGACGACTTACAAAGCATATGCGTCCAACAACACTACTCTAACAAAATAAACAGAAGGAACACACAGGTTCCTAACAAGATACTTAGCTATGGATTCCTGATTAGATGACGTTTTTAACCTTTACCACATGTCCGCATTCCTCACTTTGGCAATACTCTTTCCCCATTTGTAGGATTTATCTTGTCTTGCATCCACCAGTAAGGAAGGATTAGTTGTCTTCATTATCATAATATTACAAACAATAAGCTATTTACAGCATTGTAAAATATTATCCATCTATGAATAAAACCCCTTGTGAATGTATTGACTAAATATTCTGCATAAATGAAAACACAAGCATACTAATCATATTTCCTTGAAAAAATGAAATCCACTTAACTAACTAATTTTCATAGTAACACGGGGACGTGTCCCCAGGGACTTGGGGACTCCGTTCCCCTGTCCCCAGTGGTGCCACTAGAATCCACCACCACCGCCAAGGATGGGGGGACGTCCTGGTGTTAACTATTTGCTGATTTGACTATTTATGTTCATTGTTTGTTTTTCCAATTCAATGCAATGTTCAAGTATTTACTCTTTTACATCTTTATATCTTATATTGCAATAAATCTTTTCATAACTAGCATTTTAAGTACCATATGTATAATATATACAACCCGCCCGGTCCCCTTGCCACCGTCCCCCTGGCATGCCCTTGCTGTCCCCAAATTAAGGCCCCTCTGCCCCCTTGTCTCGGAAACTTGTCCCCCTGTGTGGTGCCACTAGAATCCACCACCACTGCCAAGGATGGGGGGATGTCCTGGTGTTAACTATTTGCTGATTTGACTATTTATGTTCAGTGTTTGTTTTTCCAATTCAATGCAATGTTCAAGTATTTACTCTTTTACATCTTTATATCTTATATTGCAATAAATCTTTTCATAACTATCATTTTAAGTACCATATGTATAATATATACAACCTGCCCGATCCCTTTGCCACCGTCCCCCTGCCATGCCCCTGCTGTCCCCAAATTAAGGCCCTTCTGCCCCCTTGTCTTGGAAACTTGTCCCCCTGTCCCCCAGGGTGGTGTAACTATGCTAATTTCATACTTTGCATGAAACAATTATTATAGTTATATGGAAGGTTCTCAAGAAAGCAAAGTAACACCACCTTAATTAGAAACTTGCCATTCTTGACCTATGCATGCAAATTTCTGCTATAACCACTCCAAACAGTGTCAAGCAAGGTTGCAAAATTAAATGACAAGCTAGGGCAGGTCCCTGTGCTGCTGCTTGGCTTAGTTTTGCTAGCAGCATTTGTTCAACTTCTCTTGGAACAAATTGTGGAGCTGGTGGCCCTATAGATGGTAACACTGCTTTTTATTTTTAAGCAGCCCTCTTAAATATTATTTCTAAATTAAATTCGTTGTCATATTTCTTGCAAATAGGTTTGAAGGCAAATAAAAAGGAGGGGAAAACAATGGTGAAGACATGTCACTTTTCTCAATAAGCAGTTGCTGCTTATTTCTAGCCCCCAAAATTTTTTTAAATCTTATTTTTAATTTTTAAGAGCTGCTAGTCCATTACAGTAGGAGAAGATTTTAATTTATTATTTTTCCCTAGCTGAAAATTTACATGGGAACACTAGCTGCTTAAGCAGCCAAATAGGGACATGGGGTTAGTCCAATAATTTTGATGCCCCTGATCAGTTATAGTCTGTGGAAAATAAAGTAAGTAGATAAAATTATTTTCCCATGCATAAATTGTAACTGTGCTTCCAGTTACAATTGAATTATTATATTAAAGTCAGTTATTTTAACCATGTAAGCTTTTAGTCATCACAAAACATAAATAAATTATTTTTTGGATGATGCAAAATTGCTTTTACACCCTTGGATGCCCTTGCCTTACTTTCTCATCTTCCTTTTTATCTTTCCACATATACATCACCCAAAACAAGAAGCAGCCTCAAAATTATCTGCGATCATGTCGTCAATCTTAGCCAAGATTGATTATCACTTGTGTCCTGTTTTGGGTTAGCAACCAACGATAAGTTATGTGTCACGGGACACTGGTTGGATGCTAGGCAAGTAACGTAAATGTCATTGGCGAGAAGGGACATCTGATAAGTTATTGTATCATTAGCTGCAGCTAAACATTATGATGTTGTATTTTGTGTGTCTCTTGAGCGTACGAGCAGATCAACTTGCAATTGTAGGATGTAACTGGCTGGTGAGCTCAAATATTAAAGTCCATAAACCGAGTGATAAAGTTGTAATGTTTTTAACAGCAACAAATACCAGGCCAATATTTTTCTGCTCTGCTAGAATGCCATCCAGTTCTCTGTTGATGTTAGTGGATTTGAATCAAAAATTCTATTTGAATTGTATCAATGGGTACATTATTGTTTTAAATTTATAGATTACAATCCTAAAGATTAATTTTTTGTTTTTTTTTTTCCAGGGGAGAGGATATTAGTGTTGAAAATCAGCAACAAGGTTTCACGCATGTTTTCGAATGTACTTTTGACAATGCTGAAGGTCGTGATGCGTATCTAGTCCATTCTGCTCACGTAGAATTTGCTAATCAGATACTTCCAGCAATGGACAAATTTATTATTATTGATTATAAGCCAATGCGCGTCATCTAAGGAGGTGGGGGTTGTATGTGTTAGGAAGCACTAGGTTTGTTATAGTTTTGTTAAAATATCAAAAGGAATAATATTTGCTTCTATTATGAGCTGTGCTCCATGGGGACTCATCCCTTGCCTTGGTACCCCTGCCCCATCCCTGAAAAGTTTCAGGTACTCGGGGATTTGAGGTTCGATTACCTAAGACAGCCCTTTATAATAGCAAGTGACACAAACTCGAGCTTGGATTTGGACATAGACCTACCAATTGCATCTGTTAATTAGGGACAGCCATATATTTTCTATGTTTTTGTCATTTTATAGTTGAAACATGGAGCTTTTGGGCAATATGTTATAATTCGTATATAAGATATTAATATTTATGCACATTGACAATGAAAGCTTTTTAATTTGTTAATTTGTTTGTCAACACTTGTGTTTTTTTCAATTCAAGTCTAATGTTATGTATAGCTTCTACAATGGCTGTGATGAATGTTTTAACAATGTTATGACACGAATATTGAAATTTCTATTTGGTTTTGAAAAAATTCTCATTATAAATAGCCGCCCCTACCATCCCCTAAAAGACGGTTCAAAAGAACCTCTGTATCGGGAACACATCGCGCTGTCCCTTGTCGTCCCTGACTCCGAAATTTGGTGGAGCATAGATACGGGTTCTTAAACCAACTCATCAATGTAAGGAAGTGGTTATAGGAGGTAGAACAACCTCGTAAAATTTAGGATATTATGTTGTTTTAGTAATTTGTATCGAATGAATAAAATATACAGGAATAGTAATATTTGTGTGATTATTTGCTATTCTGAAATTTAACAATATAAATGTACAGGAGTACAGGTTTGAGCTTTCACTAAGGTTGAGATATCTAATCATCCCATATTAGATTTTTAAATGTTTCATAATATGCTTCTTTATTCCACGTTAATCTGCTAAATATTCTTTCTTTGAGAATCTTCTGATATAGCATCCATTTCTGGTTCTTGCATCATTTTGTTTTATTTCATGGAAGGATCTGACAGCTTGAATGAGTACGTAGGTAGAGGTAAAGATTTCAATCTAAAAGATTAGCTTTTCAGGTTTGAGCATAGTCAACATGCTTTCCTTGATTACGAGGCCCCGTTATTAGAAGAAAGGAATCTTGGCTCTTTGACAATGTTTGCTCTCTATAAGAAAATTGACTTCTGTTGTTCTATGATTGTTTTGGACGATATTTTGCTCCCATATTGGAAGAAAGGAATCTTTCTCTTTGTCAATGTGTGCTTTCTATAAGAAAATTAACTTATGTTGTTTTGGACAATATCTTGAAATCGAGAGCATTTATGAGCACAAAGGTTAAAATAGGCAATGCAAACAGAATTTACTTATCAGTTGCTGCCATGGAAAAATTTGAAGTTAAGGCATGAACATTTTTCGAGGAAAGGTTTTTGTTTGTAATTATACAGAGAGTACATGTGCTAGGGTAATGTTTTTAGATGTTGACAACAAATTGCTTCGTTGCATTTAAGTCTGCATTAAATTACTTTCAAACTATCTGAAGTTTTTCTGTTATACAGAAAAAGTTGTCTTTTTTGGTTTCGAGTTTCATTACTTTTTCAATATTTCACTTCATTTCATGGATAGACAGGCATCTTCATGAGTACATAGGTATAATGTTGAAAGCATGTTTGTTGGTTTGTGCCTAGCCAACACAATTACTTGGCTTATGAAGCTCCCATGCTGGAATAAGAGAAAAATAATCCATTCTTATCTTTGTGTTGCTGTGCTGCTTTCTCTAAGAAAGACCCGTGTTTTCCCATGATAGGTTTAATGTTGAAAGTAATTTTCTTGGTTTGTGCCTACCCAACACACTTTAACTGGATTATGAAGCTCACATGCTAGAATAATAGAAAAGTAATCCTTTCTTATCTCTGTGTCGCTACACTGCTTTCTCTAAGAAAGCCTTCTGTTGTTCTATGATTGATTTGCACATGGTGTTAAAAATACAGAGCTTTCAGGATCATAAGGTAACAATAGGCAATGTAGCTGCAACATAATGCTATAAAATCTGTTAGAAGATTACTTTCATAAAAAAAATCTGAAATATAGAAGCTGATTGTTTATTCATGTTTTGAATTCCCTCTTGCATATCACGCACTTTTCATATTGGTCAGATTAGATTTGAACTTATGTCTTGCTACTCAATTTGGGAGAGACTTCAGCAAATTGAAAGTATCATGAAATATCTTTTTAGGACATGAAGTTTTTATTATGCACCTATATATGAAATTAATTTTGAAAACAATTAACAATAATTTAGAACCTACTTTGATCTGATTATACAAGTATACCTAGATTAAATGAGTACAGAATTAGATTCGAGCAAAAGGAAACACCATATACCTAGATTAAATGAGTACAGAATTAGATTCGAGCAAAAGGAAACACCATTTTTAAATATATAAACATTTTCAATAGTTAAGTGTAAAATGTTATGTACTATGATATTCATAGCATTAAACACAAAAATCATTAACATGGAATGTTGAATTGTGTCAGAGGGTAATTTGCATCACTTAATCTGGCATCATTATAACAAGTTCAGCAAACGTATTGCAACTTTACATAGTTTAAAAAAATGGAAATCTTGCAAGAAAAATATTGTAGTTTTATATATTCAACTCAAGCAGCATCGATAAAGTATATATTCTACAAGAATCACATCAAAATCTTATGAATTTGGCCTTGCACAAGCCACCCAACTATCTTACTGAGAAACTTTTGAGACTGTTTTTGCCACCACCCCCATCTAATTAAAAACAAACTGAAAAAATGACCGATTTATTTATTTTAAGATCCTCCGTACAGAATAAATACTTCCACTTAAATACTAAATTTATCATTCCCACAGGGTTTAGTCAATGTATCTACATTTTCAGTTCTGTGCCAATACATCGAGCCAATCTCTCTTGGTTGAACGTTTGTTTCTTACAAATCGATGTTGAATTTTAACTTGTTTTAGTCTAGCATGATTAAATGGATTGTTTGTCAAGCAGCATTGATCCTTCAACAATGTACTTAGACCAAATTACTTCAGTAGTGCTTTAGATTTTGTTCTTATTCTCGGCTATTACTTGCAACAATTGTCATTCGTTGTTATAGTTAATAGAATTAATAGATATAATTAATAGAATACATATGTAGTTATAGTTATTAGAATACATATCTAATGTAATAGTACATTAATTTTGAAAGTAGTAACAATAGTTAATTAAATTGAAAATGTATAGTATATAATTGATATTGTTAATGCAACTATAAATTAATAAAATACAAAGAAAATATAAAGGTTAATATATGTATTATATTAATGAAATAAAATAAATAAGTTATATAAAGTTATAGTTTATAAATTTTTTAAAAATAAATTTAATATTAGATTTTTTGTTTTGATGGAGGTCAGCTTTTTCGCCTAGTCTCTTTGGTTAAGAACCAAGGACTGAGCGACATCCATTTCGCCAAATTCGTCCGAGGCACGATCTCGGCCTCATCCCTTTTAGGCGTCGAGGGGCCTTGCACTCAGCAAGACTTGATCCTTTGTGGGCTCATTGTGAGCCTTTCAACTCCACCAATAGACCAAGGGCCCTTTAGCTAATATTAGACTTATAAATATTGTTGCAGATTTTATTAAAAGTTAAAATAATTAAATTTTCATCCTATTTGTACTATTGCAAGAGTAACATATTAAGTCATTTTCAACAAGTTACATATAAAATTTAATTAATTTATGTATTAATCTTTTTCTTTTCTTTATAATCTATACCCATTAAAAATGCATTATAGAGGAACTCCAAGAAAATAGCTCTTATAAGACAAAATGAATTGAGCCAAAGTATTTAAAATATACAATTAAATAATAAAATTTTAGGAAAAAATTAATTGAAAAATAAATTTATATGATTGGCTAAAACTAATTGAAATTTTCGATAGAGTGAATGTAATAGTATTTGCCTACGACAAGTACAACAAGACACTGCCAAATCACATATTGAATGTGTAGTTTAGTGGCAGATTTTCTATTATTTAGATCATCTTCCCACTCATAATTTAAGTAAATTATTAACTTAATTAATTAAATTATTAGTGCATTTTATATCAAAGTTAATATTTAATATTTCATTGTTGTGGTGAAAAACTTTCATTTTTTAATATTTCATGTAGATTAACCATGAATTGACTAATAATGCTCTCGATTGCACGAGTAGGCTTGGTTAAGTAGTTTTAAGTTTCCCAAGTTTCCCATTTATTAATTATTATTTACATAGAGTATCTTTTATTTCTTTTGTATCATCATCATTATTATTATAAAGTTTAGCATTTGCTTCCCACAAAAAAAAATTAATTTGAATTGAGTATATTGAACTTTTTGAGTATATAGATAAAAGATCTTTGCATTATTTTTCAATATCTCACATGGATTATCATGACTATGTATGTTGATTGAGCATACAATATTAAGTCATGTTGTGGTTAAGTAGTTTAAATTTCCTATTTGTTGTCCATATAGAGTATCTATTCATAAGGCACAACACTTGGTGAAGGTTTTGCAAATGGGGTTGTAAGCAAAGTGGGTTTAACCATGGAGCAAACTTCGTAGTTAAGCGCGCTCAAGGTGAAATGATATTGGGATGGGTGACCTCTTGGGAAGTCCCAGTGCTTCACTTGAGCATCACCTAGATCCAATGAGTGATAAGTGTTCCATTTATACTCATGAGAGATGGATTTGTGTAGAATCACTACTCATGAAATATTAGTCAATGAGTTTGACTCAAAAACTACACAGTTAAATCCTAATAGCAATATCAAAAAAGAAAAAAAGAATTTCCCCCCCCCCCCTTATTTTTTATCATCATTATTATCATAAATCTAAGCATTTTGTTCCATTGAAAAAAGATTAATTTGAATTCATGCATATTGAACATTCTGTATGGTTGATTTTTATTTAGAACAATGTTTTAACAAATAGAGATAATCTTAAAGAAGAGTTGGAACTTTGTTCCCTGAACACAAGTAGATTACATAAGTAGTATAAGAGACAACAAATTCCCCCACATCTCAACCTACATAAGATCACCTATTTAATTAGTACATGTATGAGACTCTTACTACTACAATACAACTAGTTGCTAATGAATAAGAATACATGGTTTATTATTCAATTAACAAACTAAATGTATAATTATATTTATTTGGGATTTGGTTGGGCAAAGCTTGAGAGAGAAATAATAAATTGCTCTTGTATTCATCATAAATGATCTTGTTTTTTTATTTTAGAACACGAGTGGGGATCAAGGTGGTGGCCCTTAGTAGGGTTGAAGAGTAATGACCTTTTGTGGTTTGAGGAAAATAAACTCAATATTAAGGGTTTTTATGCAATTGAGTTTAACTTGCATAATTCACGAGTCTTCAAAACTTAGCAAATATAGAAAAAGTTTGCTAGGACTCACAACCTAGTTGATAGGGCTTTGATGACATGCTTGAACTTAGTGCTTGGCAAACTTATTGAGTACCTAGTGAGCACATTAACACTAATTTATCTATATGTTGTTTTTTGATTTGATTGTGTGAGATTTTTTTATATCAATGTTTTAGATCATATTATAATTCAAAGATGCCTCTTGCTTGTTTCACCACTATTGAATTATTATGTCCACTATAATACATATCTAAAGTCACTAGTGTTTAATCTCAAAATTCCCACAAGAGCTAATTGTGCTACATGAATTGACATTGTTATAGCATACATGTCAATTTGATTTACTTGAATACATTTTGAAGGGCTTTATTAGGCTATTATTTCTCTAATAGTACGATGAGCCAAATTCCACGAGTTTTGGGAGAAGTAGAGAATTATGTAACGTATAGGGTTTGATGAAGGATATATTCTCCCACTCATTCTTTTATTTACACTTTGATTTTAGTGGTGTTGTTCTTGTGGCCGAAGGTTGTTGAGATCTATTTTTCGTGGGTGCCTTCAGATCCGTTGGTTGCATGTTCAGAGAAGGGTGTGAGGGTTTCAAAGGAGAATTTTAACCCTTGTTGTCTTTTGAGAGTCTGAAGGTTGTCGCTTTTAACCCTTGTTACTTGACCCGTAGATCTGGGGCTTTGTTTCTTTGTGAAAGAGGGGTGTAGAATCTAACTCACCATCTAGGGATCTCTTCTTTCTGGTTTTAGTTCATAGATTATCCACTGCAAAACAAGATTGTATGGGAATTGTTTGATAGAATGTCGGGTATTGTATCTGCTTTGGTTTATTAATATACATATTAGTTTTGTTTATTTATATACTGCGTAGTCCTATTTTGAATCATGGAACCTCCACCTAATCCCGCAACACTACAACAAATAGTTGATCGCTTGACATTATTGGAGAAAGATAATGCAGCTCTGAAAGTCACTACTCTTTCTCTCTCAGCAATTCCCCAAGGTCTCTTAGTGCAGTTGTAGAAGTATGAATTAGTGAATCAAAATCTCCAGGACACTATTCATTCCTTATCTCAGTCGTTGAATGATTTGAACCAGTAGGTTGTGGCTAATTCTTCACGCATCTAAGACCTCTCTAAAACTTTTACCACACAAACAACAAACATTACAAAAGATATCAGCTCCATTATTGATGACTTCAGGGATATGGGAAACCTCAAGGACAAGAAGACCGAGCTTGTTAATAAACAAACATCTCTTTTGATTGAAACAGAGCAGCAAATTAAAACTTGGGCCTCCACTTGCAAAAACTCCAGCATTACGCCTCTGCCTGAGGTCAAAAAAGTTGTCCAACAGAAGTTGGCAGAGGATCGGGTTAGGTGCTTCAAGGAACTCAATCTTTGGGTTAAAGGTCTTCCTTCGTCCTCCATTGATCCTCTCCCCACAGGCTACTCATTTCTTAGCCAGCAACTAGGTATTTCCGATATTACATTAGTCAAAGCATGGTTTGGACATGATGCCACCCTTTTTATTAGGTTTCTCTCACTGGCTAATTGACTACAAGCTTCAGGGAAAAGAAGAAACTCTTCCTTCTTCCCACAAAGATATTTCTTGATGAGGACCTCACAAAATCACAGGCAACTGAACTAAAGCACTCTAGGAGCCTCGTGGTAGAAGCAAGGAGTAATGGCAAATGGGCAGTAATAAGGAATCTAAAAGTACTTATTTGTGACTCACCTACCAAGGGTTGGGATGAGAGACATACCCAAGCCAAATGATAGTTTGAGCACCAATAGTTGGGCAAGTCTAAGCCTTCCATTGGCTCTCTGCTTGTCAATTGTTGGAATGACAATGGCTTCCTGTGGTCTTTGCCAAGCTTACTTCATGATGCAGTTGTATGTTGATTTGTTGGTTGTTATCAAGACTCATGAGAGTCCTACTTGACCCCTTCTAGGCTACACAAGATATCAGTGGCTTTTAGTTTGCAGAGAGAAGGTCCACGCTTCAGGTGGTGTGCATGGTTTCGGTGGGGTTGCTTGTTTGATTAGAGATGATCTGTTCAGTACTACCACATTGGTTCTTTATGACTCTGAGGCCAAATTTATGTGGATTTGGGTTTGTGGCACCAGTTGCCATCAGAGAGATATCTTCATTATCGCTTGTTACTTTTTGCTGACTTCCTCACCTTACGCCATTCACAGTGTTGAGGACGGGAACCCTTTTCCAGACCTATTCGAGAGCATCTCCAAGTTTGGGGCTATGGGTGACATCGTCATCTTAGGAGACTTTAATTCACAGACTAAAGATCTCCAGACCCCCCAAAATGACTGTGGGTTTGACTTGATTTGTACTACTGAGAAGGATCCTATTAGTATGGGGTTTTAGCGTTTTTTCAAGGATCACCTTCTCCAGCTTTGTGAGACCTCCGGTCTGGTGATTTTGAATGGGCTCTCTTGCTTCCCGGCTTCTGAGCTTTTTACGTGTTGGCCTCATAGTGGGGGTGCGAGCGTGATTGATTATATCCCCATTGTGCTTCTTTTCTCCCCTCCATCCAAAACTTTACTATATCCTGTCTTCCCCTAGCGGATCATGCCCTCCTTAGCCTTTCGGTTCACGTTTCTTCCTACCCTCTACCACCCATCTCTAGCCATTCTTCCCAGAACCATCCCCTTACTCGTTTCTGTTTTGAGGATAGTGATCAAGACCTCTTCATTTTCCATTTGAGAAGATTCCTTCGCTCCGCTAGCTTCATGGATCATAGTAAGGTGTCCACCATGTTTCACTCACTAGCTATTGCAATTTGGGAGTCGACTCTCCTCTCTATCCCTCACCACTCCATTCCTGACACTCCTAGATTAGTTTGACGAAATACTTGTCCCATGAACCAGTGGTTTGATGATGCCTGTAAAACCTTCCACCGCTCCTTACGCTTGGCTTTTGATACTCATTCCCTCGCTTTCACCAATTTACGACTTTCCTACAAATGCTTTCTTCACCATAAGAAGTGATTATTTATTGCTTCACATGGCAGATCCCTCTGTGACATGCTTATTCAATATCCCAAGTTATTTTGGCAAATTATGTTCCCCCGACATAGCCAAACCTAGTCCACCCCTAACCTTCACCTCATTGCTTCTCATGACTCCATGTTGACGATATCTCGGGTCAGCTCACTCCCCTTCCCAGCCCACTCCCCCATTGTCACTCATTCTCCACCTCCAACATTTACGAGCCCATCATACTTATGAGATGCAACACGGTGGCTGATGAGGAGGGTTTTCAGGCCGAGCTCTTCAAGCTCGGCACTACGATCTTAGGCCCTTATCTCTCTACACTCTTTAACAGTGTGGTTTGGGTTGGTTTTCTAGACTCTTGGTCGAGACATGTTATTCACCCAATCCATAAGTCTGGGCTAACCTCTGATCCCATAAACTATAGGACCATCATGATTGGGCATACATTTGCCAAACTTTATGCTACAACATTGAATACTATTTTATCCAATGAGCTCAAGAAGAGGAATTGTAGGGCAAAGGGTCAAGTAGGATTCAGGGCAGACTACTAGACCATGGATCATATCTTTACACTACAGGCTATTATTGAGGAGGCTCAACACCACTTGAAGAAAGTTTACTAAGTTGTTTTATGAATTTTTGTAAGGCTTTTGACTCCATCCCCAGAGTGGCCCTTTTTCAGAGACTGAGAGATATTGGTATTTCTGTGATCTTAATGGTGGCTATCATGAGGTTATATGAGACGGTGATTGGTAGACTCAGGACCACAAAGGGCCTCTCCGACCCTATCCAGATAACCATTGGGGTGAAGTAGGGCTGCCCTCTCTTGCCCACCTTGTTTAGGATCTACATTAATGAGCTCGAGGCTTTTCTTAGTGACTCCTCATTTCTAGGTGATGGTTGTCATCTACAACAAGTATTGATCTCCATCCTTCTCGTTGCTAATGATGTGGTTCTTCTTGCTTCTTCTCCTGAGGGTCTTCAGAGGATTTTTGATAGACTTGCATCTTTTCATGACATGAGACAACTGGTCGTGAACCTTGAGAAGACTTGTGTTATGGTCTTCAACAATTTGAAAACCTCACATCTCCATTTTCACTTCTAGGGTCAGGAAGTTGAGATTACATCATCTTACACATACCTTGGGGTTAAATTTTTTGGATCTTATTTCAACTTGAGATCAGGCATTCAACCTTGGATCAGTAAAGGGTTGGATTCCCTTGCCATGCTCGAGAGACAGTGCTTCAAACACCACTTTTAGGACACATCATCTAAGTTATCCCTCCTGGATTCCTTAGTAAGACCCACAATAATCTATGGTGCAGTGGTTTGGAGTCCTTCCCTTTTAGACTCAAATTGGGCCATGATTGAGTGTACCTAGACTCTGCTCCTTCGTCGGATTATTAGATGTCACAGATCTACCCCCCATAGTATTATTTTGGTTGAGTTTGGAGCTCACCCATTTAGGCTTGCAGCCATTTTTGACCTCATTTGGTTTCTCCATCGTCTTCGTAGTTTTGTAGACTCGGTTGAAGGCCAACACAGATACCCTTAGCTTACTACTCCTCAGTTGCTAATGCAGACTCTGATCGAGCTACTAGAGCCCGTTGTTGGTATGCTCAGGCTACTATCCTACTGAGTTCAGTTGGAATCGACATCAACCGTCTCCCTCCATACCAATTCTCATTAGACGCTCCTACTCATCTACTCCTCTCTCGACATGAGTTGAATGGGCATGTCAGACTTGACATCTACAGGTAATATATCATACGAACCTGGGTCGATCCTCTAGGGGGATTACATCTGAGGATGGCTTTCTACACCAAGCACTTCTTAGATATTCGAGATGGGATTATTGTTAGCCCTGAGTACTTACACAGATACTAGACACACGCCTTGCATATCTCCCTTGGCTCCTTCAGGTGGGCTCGCACAGACTCCAGATCCAAGTTGATCACCATATTGCAGAGAGGATCAGGTGTGCACACTTTGTACCTTAGTTGAGGCATAATCTGAGACTCATTTCCTTTTCAGATGCCCCATATACTACAAGATTAGAGGGAGATTTTACTGTCTATTTAGAGATTTCATATCCCTCTTAGGTTTTTTCAGGTACACCGATCAGCGTTGCATTGTGCTCTATCTCCGTGAGTCTTTACAGCTTCGTGATCATACTTTACAACTTTCATTTCCCAAGAGTCAGGCCCAAACACAGCTTATTACGACTTTCTTCTCGCCCTTAACTCTGGTTTAGGGTATGAAGCGTCCGTATAGTTTCCCTAATATGGGCCATTCCAAATTTGTGAGACACCACAGGGGACCTCTTCGCTAGCAACACTCCTCTCATAGCACTCGTAGCACTCAGCTTCATTACAGGGCCTCTAGTAGCTGCACTAATCAGTTGCTGTTGGACTTTTTTCCTACAAGGACAGATACCTAATTTTTTCCGTGATGTTTCCTCTTTCTTCTTCTTTTGTTGTACTTGTTCTTTTGTGGACATGGTTTGGTGCTCTGTGTGTCTGCTATTTTCTTAGTGGAAGCTTCCAGTCCCATAGATCCTCATTGTGATCTTTTGTTGGACATTAATAATATTATCTTATCTTATCTTATCTCCTTAGATTTAGAAGTGGAAGCTTTGAGTTGTGATTCAGGATCAACACAAGATGTAGATGAAGTCGCTTCATGATTGCTTGGTATAGTAACTTCAACTTTTTTTTGATATGGTTGTGATATATGAAAGAATGAAGATCTCTTGTTTCAATTTTAAGGAAATTTTATGCATTTGTGTTAAGTATATGGAACAAATTGCATGACTTGAATCCATGGTTGACCTAAAAATAATCATTATTTGAGATCAAGGTCAAGAACATTGCAAACCATATCTTTAGCTGTGGGCACAACTCTAATTAGCAAGGTGGTTGATCCCTTGGATGAATGTTCTTCTTTGTCATAATCTTTGATTGTAATTTTCTTTTAGGCCCCGTTTGGTTGTAGGAATTGGGTAGGAATAGGAAAATCTAAATGCTTGCATTCACCAATTTGCCATTTGTTTGCAAAATATAAAATTGGAATTAGAATTCGCCTATCCTAATTTGACCCCAAAATGAGCATAGCTGAATTCCTAAAAAAAGTTGGAATAAGAATAGCTTATTTTTGTTCTAGTTTTTAATAAACCCAATTTGATGGGTTGTTGGGTCCGTCACTTTTCCATTTGATTGTATTTTGCCACTCATACATTTTAAAACTATTTTCTTCGTTCATCATAAGATATAAACTAGGTCAAAATTATTTAATTTAATATGTATTTTTTTTAAATGACAAAAAAGACTAATATTAGATTTGATATCTTTTCTAAACTTTCATAAAAATATCTTTACAAATAAATCTTGTGTTTAGTCTTATTTTTTAAAACTATGTTGAAAGATCATTTAAATATCATATTAATGATCTCGATTTATTTGTATTTTTAATTTTCTTTAATATATTTAAAAATTAAATGATTTTAATTTTGATCTTAAACTCATTAAAATAATTTGATTTAATTTAGAATTAAATTTATAATATATAATATAATATGTCCTTTGAATTTTGATGAATTTCAAAGATTGTGGTATATTCACTTATAAAGTCAATTTTAAAAAATAAAAAAAGGCTAATTAAAATAATTTGGCTTTTTAAAAAATAATAAAAAATCAATTTTTATAAATAAAACATCTTGTTTATTTTAAATACTACCAAACTAAAAATAATAATTTAATTATTAAAATTTTAAAACAAAACTTATTCCAATTCCTATTTCAATTGTTGCAACCAAACATAGAATATGCATATTTCGACTCCACTTCCAAGTCAACCAAACAGGTCCAAATGATATTCTAGTTTTTATTTTAAGAATGCATGAATATCAGAAGAGAGCTTATTCCAACATAGAAGAATGTGGCATTCAACAATTCTTGCAACCAAATGGGCCCTTAAGGATCCACAACCTTTCTAAAAAAGCCCAAAGATGTGACTAATTTCAAGGTATATTTGTTAATATTTACTGCTCATCTATCAAGACTTGCTTGATATGGTTTCCATGGATATAGGCTTTAATGTGAAGAGTTGCGTTATGAGTTTGAGATTGCTGGACAACAACAACATCATTCTTGGTGAAAATAAGGAAATGAGGTGAGGCGATAAGACCCACCATGGCTTGAAACTAATCCACAATAAGGTTTGTAGATAGGATAGCTTTCAAATTGGCTTTGGTAAGGATGACCTTATGTGAAGGAGATGTGTAAGAGCTCAATGATGGAGATTTGTTTTGGAATCTTTCTTAATTGATTCAAGATATTGTAATGGGTAGTTGTGGTAGAAGGCTTGGATGTAGTTCCTTGATATGTAAATTTGCCTTAATGTGTAGTAACATTGTATTTGGAGTCTTTTTTCTTGATGATGAGTGTAGCCACATGATAATCTATTTTGCTAATGTGGTTAATGATATAGTCATAGTAGATATTGCTATAGTTGGCACTTTAGTATGAACTGACAACTTTTCCTTTCTCATTTTTAAAGAAAGGATCTTTGAATACCTCGTGATTAAAGCTATTGAAGGTGTGTGTGTCCATCAATGATGATTTGTCCTTGGTCAATAAGATCTTGGATGAGGTTCTTAAGTTTGTTAGAATTGCTAATCTTGTGTTTCTTTTTGTCTATGATATAATAGTGATTTTCCTCCCACCTCAAGTGTTTAAACCTAGGCTCATACTTCCTAACCTCATGCAATATTGTTCTTAAGGACTTCCTTCACAACTGATTCAAGAGATTGTCTCAAATGCATGTTCTTTCTTTTGGGATAGTATGTGCGTGTGAGTTGGTGTTTCTTAGGATCTTTTAGGCTCAAGACAAGTTGTGTTTCCTTAATGATTTAAGCATCCACAATCACATCATTAACTGTGTTGTATTTTGACTAAAATTAAGGTTTTTCATTATTAGTTGAGCTAGCATAGTCTTTGTTGTCTTTTCCTTTGTAGATCTCAATAGTTCATTGTTCAATAAGGAATTTCTCAATTACTAATCCTTTTCTATGATCAATTGAAAATAAGTTAAGAATTGGACATGAAGTTGGAATCTAATCTCTCAATTCAAATTTTGGACAAAAAGCACAACCAATTATTTCTTAAGAACGTTATAGGGAGCTTTCTTAGTTAAGTGTGTCCATTGTAGATGAGAGATAAAATATTTTTGTTTTTGTTTGGTATTGGATAGATTAGACACAATGATCTCATATTTAATGTTGTAAGCACAATGTGTGACAAAATTTTTAGTTAGTTCCTTCAAGTATTGGAGGCTAAATGTGAAAACCATTCAATAGCTCCCTCCTAGACTATGGGGAAAAAGGTGGATAAGATAAGTCTCATTGGGATAAAAATCCAAACAAACCATGGTAAACTCTTGGATGTGGTCTCTAGGGTCACCTTTTCCTTTATACTTGCAAAACTTGGATGCCTCAAGACTAATTGGAAAAGATGGCATGTCTAAAATTGAATTTAAAGGGTAAGGACATATGTCTTCCATAAAATTTTGTAGTTTAAGATCTTATTTTGCATATCAACCACTTGGATTTGTTGTGCCAAAGTATTAGTGGGTTGAGGTATTGTTGATGTCAAAGAACCATTGTAATTGGGTTGTAAGTAATATGGCCAAAAGTTATGGTGACTAGGTTTAACATGAGAGTTAGTGTTTTGGACATGTTTTTTTCTGGGTAGCACTAAATGGTTGACTTATATGGGCCTTGATTTTCTAGTATAGAATGATTAGTCTCATTGTTTGTCTTTGGAGTTTGTTAAGTATGACCATTAGGGTTAGTGTGAGCATCTACCTTAAGAAAAGACAAATCAAATTCAATTGGGTATTTTGACACCTTGAGTGGCTAAAGTCATGAGAATTATAATGGTTGGGTGATGCTTGACCACTATTGCAAAAAGTTTGAGAAACCTAGGTTGTTGTGAGCTTGATCTATTTTTCTCAAAGGGTATCTCTATAGTACTAGGTTTTAGATCTTTGTGAGCATTCCACGTTTTTCTATGCTACCATGGGAGTGTTCTATTTCTCTTCTGGAACAGACTCTAGTTTTGATAGCCATACAAAAGCTCTAACCTTAAAAAGGATGAAGTGGGGTGATGATACAAATTATAGGATGATGCGAATGATCAAGATTGATAAAAGATGCTAATTTTTTGGACAAGATAGGATATCAAGGCCAACTACAAATCTTGAACTACGATGGATAGTCACAAGCCAAGGATCAAGAGAGAGTACGTCAAAAAGGCAGGCGATGAACTCCATGAGATTCTCTACTCAAGGAGGCTAAGACAATCCTATGCTCAAAAATGATAAATCTCCCTTGATAAGGATCAAGTAGTTATGGCCAAGAGATGATTAAGATTAAGAGTAGCCGAGGGCAAATTTTTGGAAAATTGTATGAGATAGATGTGAAAGCTACGATGCACAGGAAATCTGGTGTATGACTAATTGGCAAATAAGGCAAGAGCACGTCATAACTAAGATGTTAAGCTCGGTTGTGTGCAAGCCCTAAAAGTTTCTAGTTTTCTAGATTCAATTGGTTGACAGAATTCCTTTAATAGTTATTGAAACCGATGAGGTAGTTAAAGAGGAGTAAGCTATTTATTGTGACTTGCAAACTCCAACGATTGAAGAGGCAACCAACATTAAGACCAAATTGATCTCTATTCTATTCTGCTGATTATTGTTTTTGTTTCTCTTCTGAAAGTTATGAAGACCATCTCCATCATATGTTTCACTTACCTCTTTCTTTCTTCCCTCTCCATTGAAGCAGCAGAAACAGGAGGGTTATATAAACTCACAGGTATTATTCTCTTGTTTTAATAAGATATTAACTTAAAGCATGTACATTATGTATAAAACTGATTTATTTTCATTTTTGAACTTCTTGTTTGTTCAGAAGCAGAGATAATTGGAGTGAAGCCTCATTATGGAAAGAATTGCGTGTGTTGTTATTTGACATTCATGCTGCACAAACACTGTTGTCATACCTGCAAACAACCTTATATTTATTCTCCTTCCCCCTCTCCACCTTTGCTTTGAAAATGAGGAGGTAGTTATTGCCTCTTCACTTATTATTATCTAGGTGGTGCTTTACTTGTGTCTGCACCAAAATACATAAATCTGAAGATATTAATAATTGGACTTCTCCTCCAATTAAAACTATTCATTTTCAAATTTTGTTGGACAATTATCCATGATTCATCTTCGTTGGACTAATTCATTTTCAAATTTTGTCGGACAATCATATTTTAATATAATAACACGCTAAAATCAACTCAATTTTTACTCCTTGACAGTTATGTAAATAAATTTAGAAGTAGCTTGTAAGAATTTGGCTAATAAATTTTAGTAGTAACTTGTAAGAATTTTTCTATATTTTATTTTCAGCCCATTTTGTGCAGAAAAGATTACATGAACAATATAGTTCATTGAGTATAGTTTTCTTTTTTGGTTTTGTTTTTAATAATAAAATATTTAAATATTATATTAGTTAAAAATAAAATTAGTTCATAAGAATAAAATTAATTGGTGTGAAGGCGAGTCGTGAGGCGTAGTGTTAGGCTAATGATCTCGGTGCTATGCATCAACTCCGGTTCGAGTCACACTAGGTTTACCACAAACCCTTTAGCCAATAGTGGCATGTTGTGATGGTTAAGTTGTTGCGTTGTTATCCTTGCCATCCAGGTTCAAATCTCATGGGGATGAGGTCCCCCGTTTGTGGCCTCACTGGTTCATAGCTCCAGGTCAAAGTGTTGGTGGTACCGGTGGGTGTGTCGCACTAGCGCTATCGGTCACGTTAAAAAGTTTACCAGGCGCAAGAGTCTATTGCACAATGGTAATTTTTGAGTCTCTTGTTATACATTGTTTTATGATGTGAAATTAGGATACTTTTGTTTTTTGATTTTTTTTTTATAAGCCATTTTCTAAATGTCAAAAGAATTTAATAATCAAAAAACAAAATTGTTCAATAAAATATAAGCTGATTTTTTTTTTTAATTACAGATTTTTATGAAAAATTTATATCATTTGTTAATGTTTGATGATTAAGATGTTTTAAAATTAAGATTTAAAAAGGGTTGGAATCTAATTAAATAGATGTTTTGATATGAATAGGATGTTAATTTAGTCAATAATCTAATTGATATTTAAATTCATTTTTCATCTTATTTTATTTGTCAAATAGATCTAAAAATTGTATTTACATCAATTTCATGTTAACATTTTTGTTTATCAATTAATTTATAATTTAGTTCTTTAATAAGTAATAATAAAATATGAACTTGAGAACATGACTAAATTAATTTTTATAAGAGGTTCAACTCAATCCCCTCTAATCTATAATTCTTCTACATTATACTAAAACAAATAATAGAATGTGAAAATATAATCTCTTTTATTACTAACAAATATAATCTTTAAAAATAAAGAAATTAAACAACTTTATTAAATTAATAAATAAATACTTCACAAATTTTATTTAAAAATCATCATTAAATATATAATTTTTTGTTAGTATGATAATAAATATATATTTTATTTATAGATGAAAAGGGGATTTTTTTTTTCCAAAAGGAATTATGCAACATAAATGTGACCCTTCGTGTCTCTCACCTTAGTCACGGCAAGGTATGTCCCTGTGTATTTGGTAGGCTGTTACATCCCCACCAAAGTAAACAATTATGCAATGTTTTACTTTTTCATATTGGTTGGAGCAATTCAAACGTCTAGTTCGTCACAATGGAAGATTGATTACTTTGTTATAATATTGGACAAAAATACGATTATGGAGACTACATTATAAATTTAAAGTGTGGTTGAAGTTATGGAGACTTCATTATGAGCATTAAAGAATAGTTGTTTAGTCAAATAAATAAGAAAGAATTCTATAAATGTATATCTGTAAATAGATATATATTTTTTCATTTCTATTATGAATCTTTGAGTTATGAGTTTACTTGTGGGTTATTTTGGAAAAGAGATGAGAAAAAATGATTGGTTTATATTTAATTTTACAATGTCGAAGTTTAGTACCGTCAAAATATTTTGTGAAATATAGAAACTTTTAAGGATAAGGAACCCAAACCACCAAATTTAAAATTATTCTTAATGTGTCAAAGTTTTAATTGTGATTTTACGCCTTTGATTATTAATTATGTTGATTAAAAAAAGAAACATTTCAAAGAGGAAATCATGACACTTAAAGAGGGAAAAAAGTTAAAAGGTATTGCAAGTTTTCATTTCATGATGCAATTGCAACTTGGCTCAAGAAGTGGAAAAATAACTGATAATTCAAAGGAATAGATAAAATAATACGACCTTATTAAAATTTTAAAAATAAGGGATACACATCCATGATCATCTATGGTTTGAGTAGCAATTTTTAGGGTAGATGTTTTTGAATAAATAGGTAGCAAGAGGGTGTTAGCTCGCGGTACAAAGCACATACAAATACAAGGCCTATTCATACAAAGTCAACACAAGGGGTGCTGACATAAAAAAGAGAAGGCTAGCGTGAGTTCCTTGACATCAGAATGGCAGTCGATAACACAACTACACGAGTGCTAAAAAAATTGAGCCACATTAGCAAGACCATGGTGCAAGGCCATTGAAGAAGAGGGACTAGAAGTGCCTTCCGAACTAGAGGGCCGAGCACAAGCAGAGTTGGTAGCAATAGTAGGAAGGCCTGGAAGAGTAGTTGAAGCAACCATAGAAGCCAAATCATGAACAACAACAGGTGCCACAACAAGAACATCCTCAGGGGTAACATCATCATCAACAAAATTAGAGACATCAGAGGAGGACTCTGAGAGGAAGTCATCAACATTATTAAAGGGCATTATTGATTAGTTGCAATAATTGCAAAAATATATGTTCAATTTATTGATTATAATATGAGTTAATTGGACATCTGTGTAAGAAAATACAAAGTATTGGAAATATATAGGGTTGATTGTAGAGCTAAAAAGTATATCTCACATTTCAAGGAAGGTTTTCTTTAACAAATAAAATAATGATAGCATGCAAATGGGTACATGACATGAAGGTGTTTCAACTCATTTCAAATTATCAATGATGAAAAAATGCCTAGGATTTATTTTTGAATACACCTAGAATAGCTATAGTAGATTGCACTATGCAACTTTTGGATGTTGTATGTACTCATGGAAAAATCGTAAAATTTCACTTTTGTGACAACAAGTTGTAAGATAGTTAAAAAAATATGCTCATAATCCCAAAGGTTATCCAAAAGAGGTGGAACACATACTAATTTTTCGGTCCAAATAAAGAATACATAAAATAAGACTCACAGAAAGAGACTCCAAAAAAATTGTGTGCTTTTGAGACAATCCTATGTGTGTGTGTTTGTGTGGGTGTGAGAAGTTTTATTTTTTCTATATGTAAATTCTAACTCCCTATCAATGCAATTATGTAAATGGTGCTTTGGTATGTCAAAATAAATATAAGTGCAACATTGTATAGTGTTTTCTCTATTTAATTGTATTATTACAAGTTCCTAAAATGCAATTACAAATAAAACTTTATAATAAAATTACATAATTGTAATACCAATTTAGAGAAAACCCTAATTTAGTTCTTATAGACAATATTAATTAACATGAAAGAATTAAAAAGATATTTTTTGCAAGGAGTGGAAGCAAACACATTAGGGTTTCAATTAACGAAGGGGAGTCAGAGGAGACTTCTGAAGACTATAAAGACCCTAATGGATTTGCAAAGTTTGTGCTTTGTCTTTAGCATACTTTGTGGTTATGTGGGTGTGTGTCTCTTGGTTCACTCATTTGGAGATGTGATTAGGTTTTCTTATGACATGCTAGGGTGCCTTGTGGCTGTAGGTCGAGGGCTTGTGGCCTCTTCCCTGTAGTCTTATAGATGTCACTTTTGGGTGTTGATTTTGCCCTTGTCAATGGGCTTTGGCTTACTTGTGGGAGAGACACTTTTGGCATTTTCTTTAGGCTGAAGAGATATTGGATTTTGAGATTTATGTTGCCCTATCATTTTCTAGGTTTGTTGACCATCTCCTTTCTTGTGAGTCCTCTAGAGTTGGAGATTCATTTGTAGGTATCAGGTTGCTTAGTTCTTGGGGTACTTATCATTTTGGTGAGATTACATGCCCTTTGCTCTCAGACGTTGTCTTACATCTAGGAGCTTCTTTGTAGTTTATTTGGTGATAGAGGAGGTTTTGTGCAAAGTTTTTCTTGTGGTGTCACTTTCAGCTCCTTCCTTGTTCTAGTGTCCTCTTGAAAACATTTGGATGGATGGTGCTCCTGGATCCAGCTCTGTTGCTAGTAATTGTTTCTCATAGATGTCTCTCTCTCTCACATTGTGGTGGGGTTTTAGAGGGTTGGGTGGGTCATTATGTTCTACCCCACCTTTATCTTTTGTCTTTTTGTCCCCATTCTGTGCGGAGATCGAGTTTTGGTTGTAGGGTTTTAGCCTTTTGGTGATTATATGCAGCCTTCTCCATTGGTTGCATCTTTAACCCTTGTTACATTCTGGAGGATAATAATCTACTTTTGGGCATCTTCTCTGCTTCTGGCCCGAGGTTGGACTTAATTTTTCTACCTTGAAGGTTTGATCTCCTCCTTGTGCTTTGGTGCCTTATGTCTTTGGAGCCTGGATTTGGTTGAGGGACTTGCTCTTTCCCTCTGTTTTTTTGCTTTCATTTTGATGGTTCATTATGGCTAGGTTTCCCCCCGCAAGGCTCTTATTAAGAGAGAGTATTTCTCTATGGAGGTGAGATTCCACATAGTTTTGATATGGTGGATGTTATACTCTTGTTATTTTTCTATTCTTTCCCATTTTTTTCGAGGTGGGAGCTTCTATTTGTTACTCCTATAAAATTTGCTTGTTGTCATTTGTGCAAAATTATGATGCAAAGGAAGGTCGGTTAATATAAGTTGAGTGGTCAGTGAACCTTGATATGAAGCAAATAAAGTAACACTGAACAAAGGCAAATATTGTGCGAAGGTTAAGTCAGAAAATATAATGATAACCAAGCAATATGGGTACTGAGCATGGTTATGACTGAGTATGTTTACAATCGAAGGACAACAAGTCTACTGAGTAGAATAGTCAGTATTTACCAAGAAACACAAGATGATCATGAATGTTTGTAATTGCACAATTTTTTCTGTGTTTGATTCCCATCAAGCTAGGAAATGGTTTACATGGATCAAGATGATGATTAGGCTTAAATCAATGAAAATAATGTAAGGAATATTGGTAAGGGAGAATGAATGATGATCATTGATCTAATTGATTAACATTCCATATGCTTCCAAACCCTAATTAGATCACATATGATGGAAGTCACGTGATTCCTATATAAGGAAGGATCAAGACCAGATTTAAAGTTGTTGAAGATATGTTGATTGAATGAAAAGTTTGAAGATCAAACTAAATTAAGAAGAACAAAGCTACTGAACAACGAACAAGGGCAGACTGATTGAAATCCATCATAGGAAGGTGATATCAATACATAAAAGATTAGATGTAAATCAAGCAAAGTAAGTTGCATATCATCAGACCTCTTAGTATTACTTTTTTACCATTGTAGCAACAAATCTCCTAGCAAAGTGAAGTTAATAGTCTCCTTAATCTCCTAACCAAGTGCTCACTTGAAGAGTTGTTGAATCCTTTCACTAGTACATTTGACTCAAATTTTCAACCATCTGATAATTTGGGGTCAATTTGGTCGAATTGTGATGGGTTTTGTTAAAGATGAATCCGTGTTGGTCGAAATTTTGACCAACACAAGTGTTGGTTGAAATTTTGACCAACATGGGTTCATCTTTAACCAAAAATTGAAATAAGTTATGTCTTCCGCCCTAATCTTATTGTATTGCGCCCAGAAGACTCGTGCATGCACTGAACCATTTTCTACCACTGTGATTTGTGGCCAGGAGTATGCGGCAAAAGGGTTTAACAACGTCAGCACCAGTAGGGTTTGACATCTTGGGTTCTTTGATGGTTGATTGTAGTAGAGGAGAGCTCGTGAATGCTTCCAAGTTGATCCATTGAAAGAGATTTCAGGAAGAAGGTGGCATGAAAGGATCAAATAACAGTTGGAAACGTTGAAGAGTCTCCTTCCCAGTGTTACAAAGGCGAGTTGAAGTTTTATTTTATAGATTGACATTTCTTGCCTTGTTTTGAATATATTTATATGTACCCTATACAATGTTTGCCTTTTTTTGGGTAGACATTTCTCATTTGCTTTGTTCCCTAACTGGAGTTTTCAAACTAGTGCTTATAACAACCTCCTACAATATTCATAAATACTAGTAATCCAAAAGCAAGGCAAACAAATTTGATGAGTCAAAAAATAGAACACAAAACTATCAAAATCTAATCAATGGACTCCTGCAGTTCAATCCCTAACACAATCCAAATTAATTTCTTGAAGTTCAATCCACTCCTGCAATGTCCAAGCACATTTCTATGTCAACATTAGCCAGGTTGCTCTAGGGATCAACACTCTCATTGCTTGTTATTTCAAGTTTGGCAGAGAAAAGTGAGGCAATCAAATATTACATTACATACTTGAAAGGAACATACCTCCTGATATGTGCACTTACAGCTCATTTCAGGTCATTGTAGAGCTGGCAGGCTAGAAGAAGCAGTCAGACTCTTAAACCAACTAATTCTAAATGGTCTGGCCCCAAAAAACTTTACGTATAATATCATTATTGCTGGACACTGCAGGGTTGCCTTCACAAGTGTTGCATTCAAACTATTTGATAATATGGTAAAGAGTGGTATTTTGCCTCATGTGATTACTTATACTACTCTTACAATTGGGTTATGCAAGGAAGGTAATATACATGAGGCACATTTTCTTTTGAGGGAAATGTTTGGAGAAGGTTTGATTCGTGACAAAACTGTACACAGTGTATTGATTGATGAACATCTCAAGAATGGTAATGTAGAACAAGCTTTTAAACTGTGGGCACAAATGGACAAGAAAGAAATTCCACCTGATGTTATTTCTTACACTCCTTTTATGAATGGGCTTTGCAAGATAAGCTACATAAAGCAGGCACATAGATTCCTTACGAAAATGGTAAATCGACACATTTTTCCTGACAATTTCACTTATAGCTCATTGATTGATGGACATTGGGCTAGAAAAGGAAATGATTAAAAATTGGGCTTGTGCCTAATGTCATTATTTTTAATACTCTCATTAATGGATTTTGTAAACAAGAAATGATAAGTACAACAAATCAGCTTTGTACCCTCATGCCAAGCAATGGCTTCTCCCTTGATATTTTTACCTACAATATTTTAATTAATGCTCACTATAAGGCAGTTGATATGAAGCGAGCTTTGGAGATCATGAACATGATATCATTTAGTGGTTGTGCTCCTGATGTTATTACCTACAATACTTTGATAAATGGTCTTTGCATTACAAAAATGATTCAGCTAGCTTTTAATCTCCTTAAGAGCGTTGTTTCCACAGGATTTTCTCTAGACACATTCACTTTCAATACAATTTGGGATGGGCTCTGCAAGGATTCCCTTGGTCTGGTTCTTACTTTGTTAGAAAAACTTTTTAAAATGGATTTTGTCCCAGATACGATGTCCTATAGTACAATGCTTATTCATTTTTGTAGCCTTGGAATGTTGAATCAGGCTATGATGTGGCTGGGTAAACTTATGAAAATATTTTTTATTCACAATGCTGTTACATATGAGATATTGGACAATGTTCACTTTGGTAGGAAATGCTCTACCAATAATCCAAAAAATGTCACTAGAGAAGGATATCTTTTGCATTGTGTAATGTAGTCAATGAGTAATAGATCAAAGAGGCAAGAAGGCACTCAAATGCCATTTGTAAGTCTTAATGAGAATCTGGACAGTGTAATAAGCATAATTGATATTTATTCTAAGGCTATACAAGACAGATGATAAGGGGCATCAACATGTTTTAAAGAGTGACGACTGGGATGATTCGACTTGTAACAGGCTGATGGTAAGCTGTAGAAGTGGTCTCTTTTGCAAAGAAAAATTAGAGGTAGATGAATTCTTCAATAGTTGGTCAGCTGTAAAATAGAAAACATTAGAGCCCCATGAAACACTTTAAAATTAATGATCAAACTTACTCTTTGCTCACAGATTGAAGATACAGATATAATCTTGAACAGATGATGAAGCATAGTGCCAAAATTATGGGTAAGTCCTTTCAGTATGTTGGTCAAAAGTTAAATTTCAGAGTCTAGACAAAACCTTGTCTTCCTTTAAGAAAGTTCTAATTTCAGCTCCACAATTTTATGCTTATTTTAGCGCACTATTCTATACAAAAATTTACGACAAAGATATACCAAATTAAATAATGTCAAAAAGTGTTAAGGTCAAGAAGAAAGTATCCCTTCTTAAACAATAGGCTGTTGGTAAATTTTTTCCTAAAACAAGAACACTGTTGTTTCCTCTGGAACCATAAGTTGAGCAATGCACAAAGGCGAGTTTAAAAAAATAATTCTTCATCTCTTCTAAATCCATTAAGGTGGATAGTTCTGAAGGAATATTTATATGTTTCAGCATTACATGCATATGGGACACTAGTGTCTCTTAGGTGATCAGATAACCTGATAATTGAAGTGAACCAATATTAAACCACATATAGTAGAACATGCTTCAGAATTATGTTAATCTATCCTTATAGCACTGGAATGCCTATGTATTCCCATGAGATCATTGCAGCATGTTTATCCAGTCTTCCATGCCTTCAAAAGAAGTCTTTCCCTGCTGTTTATATCTAAATGAGCATTTTAGACAATTTAGAAGCATTTTTCTACATTTAGTTTATCCTCATCCTCTTTTTATTAGTATTGTTGCATTTATTTTATGCATCTTCATTAATCTCAACACTTGTGCAAGTAGCCATTACAAATGACAAATGATTGATCTACATTTAAGTCTCTTAAATGAATTGTTAGTAAACATAAAAATTAAAACTATCCTATCAAATGAATCATAGTTTTGTCCAATTATATATTATTTCCAAGTTTAGCAACCCATAATTATTAAATGCCATGCACTCTTTTGTAGTGGTACAAGCCATCCTCATAAATCAGATATGATCTTACCCAAGCATTCAACAAAAATATGCATGATCTTCATCATTAGCTTTCTCAGGGCTCCGAACATCTACCAACCAAATTGTGAAAGTTGTCTCACAAAATATATCACCAAGGGATATAGTTGTTACCTTTGTTCTTTTGGAGATCGAGTCAAAATTGACTATTATATTTGACGCTATTCATTCAAAACATTGACATGTGAAGTCACAACTAAGCTGAATTGTTTCAACTTTCATAATGGTTTTCTAGCCTCTATCTAGTGTGTGTTTGTGTAAGCTATCTGAGAATTAATGTGACTAGAAGAAAGATATTCATGTCTTTCTCAAGATTGCTACATACAAAATTCACAGTTTTTGAGATGTGTGTGTGTGTGTGTGTGTGTGTGTGTGTGTGTGTGTGTGTGTGTGTGTGTGTGTGTGTGTGTGTGTGTGTGTGTGTGTATGTATGATAGCTATCCTAGAGTTGATATGGCCAAAGATATTCATGTCTTTCTCAAGAGTGCCATGTACAAAACACCAACTTTTGAGCTTTCATGTTCATTCTAATGTCTTTTCCCTTTGACACTATCTGTTTAATTGTACACAATTCATCCCTATATGGCTTGTTTAGATTCTCTCAGTCTAGAGGGTTGTCCCATGGAAATATCTTGGGATCCAAGTTATTGATGAAGTTTGGGGATGACGTGACATGAATAGTGGATGTATATTATTTTGAATTTTACACGTGCGATCTGATAGATTTTATTACAGGCATTTCTGAATCTCTGTTTCAACATAAAGAATGGTGAAAAAATTGGCAATGACTCTGACATCCCTCTTTGTTATCTAGCGATGGAAAAAATTGGAACCATTCTTAATGAGATTTACAAATTGAGCCAAGAATAGTCCAAGTGTCTACAAGTGGGTGCTGTGAGTAGACTATGCAAATTCAGCTCTGTTTCCTTCCTTTTGGTGGTGTTCGGTGCAGGTTTGCATTAATGTAGAATACTGCACAGGTAGTGACTGATTTCTATCACTGAGATCCCCTCTCAAGTAATAAAGAATTGCGCCAAGTTTTCTAGCATACATTTCCATCTACAAGTCACCTATGCCTCGTATAACTCTCAAAGGTTTTGGCATGTTAATTGTAGCCAATCTCTCTAAAATTTTACTTTAATTTGATCTTTCCATTAAAATTCCTTAACATATATAGTTAGAATGTACAAAATTCCTAACCTCTTAGCTGTAGCTCCCTAGAGACTATCAATTCTTTATTCTACTTTAAAACTTTCCATATGTGATCTTGAATCTTTTATAGTTATAGCATGCCCAAGAAGGTATTCATGTCTACATTTTTACTTTACATTCTTCTTGAAATATAAACATTAATAATTCTTCCTATAAGATAATCTTCAAAAAGACTAAACTTTTGAGCCTAGATAGTAACATACACAAACTAGAAATAATAAACCTTGAGAAAATTGTAATGACATCATTTACTAGTATGTTGTATATCCTTTTTGTTAATAAAAAATAGTAGTGCTAATCACCATAGTTTTTAAATAAGAAAAGTGACTAAATACTCTAGAAGAAGAAACCATTGCATCAGTTGACAATAGGATGGACAAAACCAAAGAGACTAAATTTAATGTGAAAATAAAATATGTAAATGGAAAAAAAAGCATCTGCTATAATATGAAACTATCTTAACAATGAGCTTTGAATTTTTGTGTCTCAAAAGTCAAAGCATATGAAAGTGATACTTTAACAGTCAAAGGACTCTACCAGTAACACAACTAGATTTTGTATGTTCTCTCTCCCTTCTAGCATGTAGCATGATGGTAGAAGATATTTCTTGTATTTAGAAAATTATAACACTTTCAACTATTTTATGAATTCTAAATTATCAGATCAAACTTACAAATGGACAAGATGTGGGGCAATTCCAAGTATAGCGACATTTGATCCATTGGAGCCAAGTTTTAAATTACAATTACACTTACCAAACTAATCCATGGACAAGAATCATTATAATTTATGAGATGATGTTCTTCAACAGTTGTAATTAGAAGTTAAATTCATGTATCTCTAGGATTCGAATACCAAAGGAGGGAATCTTATTCCTTAGTAACCCCATGATCTAACATGACTTAAGTTCAAGTGGGATAGGATGAGAGGTTAACTTCATAGCTGTGAAATCCTTTGCCTAGGTACACTAGTTCAACTGTTGGACAATCCTAAGATGTTGGATACACCTCTAGTCAAGGGTCACACCAAGATGACAAGAGTTGTAGGATTTGACTGATAAGGTGTAGGACTCTTACGCTAGTTCCTAGAAGGTTTTCTCCTATTCCCTTGTAGAGGATTGGGCTCACTTTAGTTAGCAATATGCAAGGAAGGATCAAGATTGATCCATGGTTGGGTGGATAAACACTTGATGATACATTTCCCCTACTTGAAGAAAAGTAAAAATTCTCCAATTACCACCATTTTTAACTTGTTAGTAATTTTTTTTTTCCAATTATTCAATTTTTTTCTTCAATTATTCATTTTTTTCAATACAACTATTCATATAAAATAAAATTAATGAAGACTTACATTATTTTAGTTATCATTCTATTATCTTATTTAATTTTTTGTAAACATGCTTAGTGTATATTTTTTCTTTAATTCTCCAGTTCAAAAACTATAATGCAATTAAAGTAATTAGAATAATCTCTTGTCTTATATTTAGTAATCCATTCTTTTAAGAATAAATCTACCTTTTCACTCTCCTTTTAGATCTTTTGCTTATAAAGGCAAAGATGGAATACATTTCATCTACATACCCCAAGTGATTTTGTATTAAGTTTATGCATGGAGAATCTAGGACAGAAGACGAGCATATTCATGCTTTTAAAAAAACATGTAATGTCACATGTTACTATAATTTTCAGCACTAATCATGACACACAACCCTGCATGCCTGTCTTTCAAATAATATAAATGGAAGATGCAATTTTTTCTTTCATATCCCTAGCAGAGTTAGGGACGATTCCGTCCTCATTTTTACACAATGCTGATGTCTTCCGTGCTTCTTTCAGATCTATTCTTGCCATCTTTTCTAAACAAATTTATTTTGGGTTTGAGAGAAGATTAGTATTGTGCAACATATGGAAGTTTTCATTTTTTTGTTGGATGGTGAAGTTAGAGGGTGGATAACTTTCCCCTAGAGTCTGACCCTTTTGCCAAGTTGGCTGTTATGTAGGGGGCTGTACCTTGGAAGTAATAAAAGGTGATAACAACCTTGAGCAAGAGTATCACCCTTATTCCAATATCTTTTAAGAGGGAAATTTTGTCAGCCAACAATATATTGCCAATATCATTGTGTAAAGAATCATTTCCAAAAAAGCGTAAAGAACTAGTATTTCCAGATAGGATTGTAAAGCTGCTGCAAAGGATTGCTAACTTGAATCATTATGCCATAACGGAGTGTCTAGCTGTATTGAGAATTCACTTGAAATAAGAATCCAGTGAAGACATAAATTCTTTGTGATTTCTGTTTTGAAATGCTTTATGTTCAATTTTTTGGGAAGAGTAAATGTTATCTGCATCCATGCCTTAGGAGGATGGTAACAAACATGCCTCTACAACTATGGAGAAGCATGAGAATACATAGTTTTACTTTGGCAAAGAACTCTGCTTTGTTGCATGTTAATAAAGGTCTTGATTCCTAGATACTCCAGATACTACTTTAATTCACCATAGCCTCTCCAACCAATAGAAATGGTTAAGTTTATCGTAGTGCCTATGTGGCAATATCATGGTGCCTAAGTGGCATAGTAATTGTAATGTGCACCAGTCACTTCCAGGAAACTTTACAATGCAGATCTTTACTAACATTTAAGTATACTATAAGTTGATCTCTTGTGATTGTAAAGGCTTTTGGTCTTTTTCAAAAGTTACCCGAAGGATACAAAAATTGTTTTTTAATTGGAACCTTTAAACTTCTAAATCAAGTAATGAAAAAATGAGATTGACTGTTTCTGTCTGTTTATCCATTGTGTAATTTTATATGGAGTATTTGGTTTTCTTCATTATCTAGCAAGCACCACAAAACTTTTTAATGAATTAATGTCTTTGAATAAATGAATTAATGATGGTACTTCTGATTCTCCAGCTCTAGCTAAATCAAGTTCTAAAAACTCAAAAAAGGCAAATGGTCCTGATGCTGTAGCTATAAGTCTTACATTCAAAATCAACAACAAGGTTTCATACAGAATGGTACTAAAAGGTGTGCGTCTTTTTGGGGTTCAAGTTTCAAATTGCAAGTGTACATATTTGTATATTAAATTGGCACCTTCTATGCTCAAATGGTTGCTAATCTTTGTTTCATGGCTTTCTATTCCAGCACATAGTGCAATTGTGTTGAAAGCAGAAAGTATAGCAGATAAAATAGAGTGGGTTAGCAAAATTAGGACCTTATTCAACCTTCAAAAGGCATATCAATAGAAGGACCACTATTATTGTTGTCTTGATCTTATCCATTATTCTATACTAGGTGTGTTTTTTTGGTAGAAGGGTGGTACTGCACATTTTGCAAACATCTACGCCTTCTAGAAATTATAGGATCATTTTAGTTACATTTGAAAACATTAATCAAGAAAAACCATATCTGCAGATATAAACATTAATCACAACATGTCCAATTTATTTGTAGATATATTTTCCTGTGAAGAAAGACCACGCCTGACAATATGAATGCTGAACAAAATGAGACAATGGCTGCATTGTGGGCTCAGTTTTGAAGAAAACCTAATAAATGTTATTGTCCTTGCAAGATGTGTAAAGGCTTAAAGACTCGAAGAATTCTAATCACAACAGCCCAGAGTCATTGTAGGCAACATGGTCATGTTGAAAGGGGCCACGATTTTCATCCATTGCTGAATGTGGATTTCCTACTGGAGGAACATGGAGGTGTGAATATCCAAGCTGAGGATAACACTCTCATGGAAGAAGATGATAATGTGCCAGAGGACATGATTGAAGAAGATGGTATTGGGGCAGGTGATGAAGAGGCTCACAATGATGGTACTAGTGAATCTGATAATGATGATGAAGATGGTCTTGATATACCTTTACTTGAGAAGGCACACGAGCCCTTATACAAAGGCTCCCAAACAACTCTACTCTCGGCTATAGTATTGTTGGTGAACTTAAAGGTTATGAATGGTATATCTAATGTAGCAATGTCACGTATGCTAAGGTATGTCATTTTTTTCATTTTCAATATTAGCATACAATTACTATTCATTATATTAATAATGCATATTTGTTGTTGTAGGTTGATTAGTGAGTTTTTGTTACCACCATCAAACATTTTTCCTCGTTCGTACCGAGAATTATCTAACATTATGGATCAAATTGGAATGAAGTATCAAACAATACATGCATGTCCCAATGATCACATTCTATATCATAAACAATATGAATTTGTAGCAGAATGCCTTGATTGTCATAGTAGTAGATATCGGTCAGATCAAATAACAAAAAAAGTGCCTCAGAAGGTTCTTCGATACATTCCCATTATTCCACGTCTTCAATGGTTATTCAGGTGCGCTACCTTGGCACAATTTATGGATTACCATGCATGCAATAGAAGTCAAGATGACATTATGCGAATGCCTGCTAATGGTTTTGCATTTAAAGAGATAGAAGAAACATGGTCACACTTTAAAGAAGAACCTCGTAATTTGAAGCTTTCATTGGTAGCGGACGGTGTCAATCCATATGGAGATATGAGATCTGTTTACTTAGTGTGACCTATTTTTGTTATTAATAATAACATTCCTCCTTGGATGTCCATAAAGAGGGAGCACATAATGTTGTCAATGATTGTGCCAGGTAATTTTATCATTTTATAGTTATCTAAATTAATTTATAAATAGTGCATGAAAATGGTCATAATAATAATGTAATGTTTATGTTCATTCAATTGCTAGGTAAATACCAAGTGAAAGATATGAACGTGTATATTGAGCCCCTGATTGACGAGTTGTTGAAGTTATGGAATGACATCACTATGTATGACATCTCTAGACCGATAGGACATCGACAATTTCAATTCCATGCAATGCTTGTATGGACAATACATGATGCCCTTGGGTTAGCTCATTTTTGTGGTATGTTATATTGTTAATATCACATATTTTTGGTTTGTTATAGTGCTTACACATTACTATCAAATGTTTAATTTGCGCATGATAATTGTACATGATCCATGCATGAAAATGGTCATAATAATGTAATGTAATGTTTATGTTCATTCAATTGCTAGGTAAATACCAAGTGAAAGATATGAACGTGTATATTGAGCCCCTGATTGACGAGTTGTTGAAGTTATGGAATGGCATCACTATGTATGACATCTCTAGTAATAATAATAATTGTACATGATCCACGCATGAAAATGGTCATAATAATAATGTAATGTTTATGTTCATTCAATTGCTAGGTAAATACCAAGTGAAAGATATGAATGTGTATATTGAGCCCCTGATTGACGAGTTGTTGAAGTTATGGAATGGCATCACTATGTATGACATCTCTAGACCGATAGGACATCGACAATTTCAATTCCATACAATGCTTGTATGGACAATACATGATGCCCTTGGGTTAACTCATTTTTGTGGTATGTTATATTGTTAATATCACATATTTTTGGTTTGTTATAGTGCTTACACATTACTATCAAATGTTTAATTTGCGCATGATAATTGTACATGATCGACTTCTACATGATCTTGTAGGTCTTCAGACAAAGGGAAAATTCGCATGTCCAGTTTGTGGTTCGAAGATGAAATCTCGTCATTCGAGAACTTTAAGAAAGTAGGTGTTTGATGAGTTTAGACACTTTCTCCACAATAATCATAGGTATCGAATTGCCAAAAAACATCTTTTCAATGGGAAAGAAGAGACATCATCAAGGCCACAAAGAATGACACCTCATTTATGGAAGTTGGAATATGATCGACTAAATTGTCAAGGTAATATCCAATTTGTCGTCCAAAGTTTAAAATTTGTATTTTGATATTGTCTTATATTTACTAATGTTGTAATTGATGCTTGTGAAGGTCGTCAAGGCATCAATGACCAACTTCCTAGAGGAATGAAAAGTTATCCTACTCAATTTAGTACAGTAACAGTAGGTTACTGTACTACAAAGATCTCCCAATTGCGCATTTGTTTGATGCTATGCATATTGGAAAGAATGTAACAGAGACACTATGGAAAATGTTGGATGGAAGGTGTGATAGAGAACAAATTGCCAAAATTTGTACCAACATTCATGAATCCAATCATGCACTAAAAACTTCCATTGAATCAAATAGCAATGGAGACTGCATAAATACAAGCGCCCTTCCTTGGTTATTAACGAAGCAACAGAGTGATGCATTAAAAGAAGTCATAAAAAAAAAAAAATTTCCAACAGGGTTTGTTGCAAATATAAGTACTCTTCTATCAAAGAAAGGTGATTTTGGGCCTGGGTTGAAAACACATGATTGGCATACCTTCCTCAAGGTAAGTCATGTTCTCCATTTACAGTATATTTGTAAGATTGAATGTACTACCTATTGCATTATTTAATAATATATTGAAATGATCATTTTTAATGATTACAGTTCGTCCTACCTATATCCCTTTCACTACAGTTTGACAACTGTATTAAACAAGTTATATATGATTTTGGAAAATACACGAGGTTAGAAGTGTTTTTTCTTAGATTTGTAGCTTTCTCTTAAATCTATTGTATAATTTTATTTGAAATCTCGTTTATGTGGTTTTGTGTGTTGAATCTCTTTTAGGTGGTTATCATCTAAAGAAATTGACAAAAAAGATATAAAATACTGGAAGAGAAAAATTCCACAGCTTATGTGTGAAATGCAAAAGTGTCTACCTTCAACTTTGTTCAATGCTCAAGAACACTACCTCATACATCAAGTTGAGGAGATTGAATTGTGTGGACCTGTACAAGCTAGATCAATGTGGATGGTTGAGAGGCACTTGAAATTTATGAAGGGCTTGGTTCAACAAAGAGCACGTCCTAAGGGTTCTATGATAGAGGGATATATGATATACCAGACCATGGTGTACATTACTGAATATCTTCCAAAGTTTGAAGCATATATCCATGTAGATCACATTTGGGATCCCAACTCTAATGAAAAATTCGAAGGGGAGTACTTGAGGGGGAAAGGTAGATTGAGGAGGGTGACAGGTAATTATAAGTTTTTTTTTTTGTTGTAGTTTAATAATTATTATTCATAATCAATATATATAAGTTGTTTTTAACTAGTGTAATTGTCTTCTTTATAGTTGGTCGTGAGTGGGATGCACTACACTTGTATATTGCAAACAATCTTTGATTGGATGACGGTATGGATTGAGCAGTCTCAAGAAAATGGTCGCTTATTAACATGGGATGGTGTTGTATCGTTGGTTAAAGAAGCTCATCGTAATGGAGATCCCAATGTTACACAAATGGTACTTGATCTAATATATGGCTTAAGAGATACAAATGTACGCATAATATTACTAATCATCACACATAAGTTCAATATCAACTCACAGATCGATGCAAATATTCTTGACATGTTTGAATAATTGCAGATCAAACACCACAAAGCTATGTATTGCCATGGCTATAAATTTCGCACCAAAAAGTCAGATGAAACGAAGAAAACGTGTGATTTCGAGATAAGTGTTGTCTTCGCGGTCACCAATATTTCATCTAGAACTGACATACATCCTCAACGTTCTGAAAATTGATACTATGGCATTTTGGATGATATACTTGAGTGCGACTTTAATTCATTCAAAATAGTTCTATTTGTCGTCAAATGGTTCAGGTTACGACTGAATCGAAATGATCCTGATAGGACTATTATTGAACATGATAATGGATTTACTATGATTAATACAAGGTCATTTGAGCCAGTCGGAGATGAGCCCTATGTTCTTCCAAGCCAGTGCGAGCAAGTGTTTTATTTTGGTGTTCCACAGAAACCAGTTTGGTCATTTGTTGTTAGACATGACCCAAGAGGAAGGCCGGTAAAGTATAATGTGATCGAAGAAGAAGAAATTGAAGAAGCAAAAGAGGAAGTAAATGATTATCAGGAACAACAGTTACCCCGTGGTGAAGATGAAGAAGATGGTGATGATTTTGGTCATGCTGATGATAATGGTGATAATGATGATGATGATGTTGATGACGACCATGATCATGGCGATGATGGTCATGATGATGATGGTGATGAAGATGATGATGATGGCGATGAAGATGGTGATGATGGCGAAGAAGATGGTGGTGGTGACGACAACGATCAAAGTGACAAGTACGATGATGGTGATGATGATGATGATGATGACATGGATGAAGATCATGATGATCAATGAAATGTCTAGCAAGGATCAATGTCAACTATGATGGGGTTTTGTACGACCAAACTTTTCTTTCTAAACCATATGTGCACATATAAACATTAAGTAGAACATGTCAAATTTTTTTTAGATATACACATTAGTTACACTAAATTTATAACTTAAGACAAATGATTTACATATACAATCTACTTTATTATTAATATTTTTTTTGGTAAGTCTATTACTTTAATTTCGCTGTTGATTTCTAAGACTTACTAATTTTTTTCACAGGGCGATATGGATGCACCATCTTAGACACCTTCAGTAGAGGTAAACATTAAATATTGTAAATTTTAATGTTAATATAGAAACAAATGTCATATTATTATGTTCTTTTCTTTATGGTTTTGGAGTTGTTTTGATGAAATTTTACTGATATTTAATGTCACAAATGATAGGAAAAAGCTAGAATGACCGTTGATCAAATGCGATCTAAAATACGAGCTTCATATCTACATAACATCGCCCTTAGTACTGACCTTGTGTTCATCACCCAGCAAATCAAGCAAAGATACATTGATGAACTTGTTAACATTATCATCGAGGGTGACAAAAGTGAGGAGAAAGAGGCACTGAGAACAGAATTGGGCTGTAGAATCCAATCTTTGCAGGTAAGCAGTAATTCGACTAAAGCAATAATAGAAGTTCAATAGATATGAATATTTTATACTATCTTATGGATCTTGATCTCTAATTTTATGTGTACTTGTATAGACATTTGTGCCATTTGTGACATCACATGGTGAACATGGTGATGGTCGTTGCACACAACCTTCGTGTAAGTAGCACTTTGTTTGTTTTCATCAACATTATAACACTTAATTTCTTTTTTGTGGACATTTCTAGCTAGTATCCCATTTGATCTTTATCCATTGCAAATGTCTTTGCTAAAAATATTGTATTCCTCAGCTCATGATGATGTGCGGACTCCTCCTTCGGTTGCCAGTCCACTATTGCCTAGTGCATTGTCGGCAACAAGGGCCATGCAAACATCCTCATCTATGCCCACTAGAACTGGTAAAACCTTGTTTTGCTATATTTTGTAATGTATTTGTACAAGTTGATGAACAACAAAGTACCATATATTGTACTACGTAGGCAAGATTTTGTGCTATTTTTTGAATTAATGTTTCAGATTCACATGGAAAAAACAGTCTAACCTTTTAATCCAAAAGTAAACTGAAACATCATTTAAAAAATATATTTTAATTTTGTCTTTTATGTTTCTCTACGATGTTTCTCTACAATGTATGTGCATAGATACTTTTATATTCTTAAACTCTCACTGTGATAACAGACCATGGACCATTGAAAGCTATCCTAAACATAGATGATTAAAAATCACACATTATCTTATCATACATATAAACAACAATATATCATGAATTCTAAAAATATGGTATCTTTAATACACTATTTGATTATCTTGAATTAAATCCTTAATGGAATGCGAGGAAAAAACATTTTTGCTAGTCAATTTCTTCAATTTGATTATATCCATAAGTATGCTTTAATTCATTTGGTGTCTACTTTAATTGTCACGATGTTTCAGTTGATAGACCAGTAGAGAACAATACTGCTGAAGTTGATCCATTTCTTGGAGCAGTTCGTGTGATTAGTACTGGTTCATATGAAGGGACATTATTGCTGAATAAGAAAACTATGTTTCTGTTAAAAGAAGAAAGCTTCCAGGTGCTTTAAAATTATTTTTATTTAAAGTGTAAAAAAAATCTAGTTTTATATTACTCGTTTTGGATTGATAAATCCTTTATGTTTTTGTAGGTAATAATGTTTTCTTTTAACATCTTTTTCATATGACATTGAGACTATTTGGACCCACCATACGTAAAAGGTACGTAGTTTCATATCATTTCTACATAATTTTTCTTTTCTTTCATTTACTGTAATATATTAAAGCTATTGATCTAACAATCTATTTGTTTTTAAAAAGGTGGAATTTACAAACTGTGAAATTAAAAAATCAGCTCGTTGCATCTTTTGACGAGAAATTTGGAAAAGACATGTTTGACAATGGCCTACTTCTCAAAAGAGCAGCAAAGTATATAAAGACTGTGAGGGATCAATATAGAAGGGCTCTTAAGGATAACCCAAAGTATGACCGTCTAGCTATGATTCCACCAATGGAGTGGAATGAAATAGTAGAAGATGCAAAGGAGAAAAGGCTATGTGAAGATAGAGGTAATGAAGCAGCACAGGGCAAAAAGAGGTATGTCATGATAGTATTACGTACATTGTAATCATGCACTAATTATTCATATTTGTAAATATATAATCTAAGATGTTTGAAATTGTTCATAGATTGCAGGACACATCCATGGCTACAAAAGCGAGAGTAGAAAAGTTTGGCCAACACAAACTTGGCTCTGGTGGCTATATGAATCTCTAGCCTCGAGTAGGAGCAATGATATGAAATAATTTTTTTTAATATAATGTTGCAAACAATTTTGTTTAGTGAAACCATACATACAAAACTAATGATATTAAGCAAAAAATATAGGGCACAAAATTCAATGTGGAGGTCACAGATGAAGATAGAAAACTTGCCTTGAAGGAAGTCTATAAATTCGTGGCTGCACGCCTACGTGAAGAATCTATAAGCCTTGCTCAAGAATCCAGTTCACCAAATGATATCTCACAGGTAAATTGGTTAGATTAAAACTAAATGAAATTGAATAGTTGATCCTTTTCTTTTTTGGTATTAGTTTTGAACGTAAATTGACTACATAACAATGTGCATAACATTTTATTGTAGCCTTCATATCCTACCATAGAACCTGCTCGTGACGAAGGCCATAATGTGCATTATAGTGGTGGAGGTATTAATTTGCTATTGGAAATTAATTATGCAATCAAAAATATGAAATGTTCTCCTTCCATTTATTGTCCAAGCATGCTCTTATCGAAACATATATTCTATGCTCATTGTGCAGATCTTTGAGAAAATGTATTGTTTAAAGACTACAACCTCTTCAAACTTTTCTCCAAGTGAGGGTTCCATGCTAATAAAAATATAATAAAAGACCACTTATTAGCATCCTCAAGAATATGCATCTCAAATGACATGAGAGACTTGACTTCCTAGTCTTTAAGATGTGTGTATCTTTATACTTTATAGTCGTCGAGAGTCTTTTTGAATATACACCATCTAAGTTCAAATATTGGTCATAGTTTAAAGAGGATTACAGACACAAAGTATTGATATTAGTTTGTGAGCCATTACCACCAGGTCTTCAGATCGTTGAGGCTATTTTAATGTATGATTTGAAAATCCATAACTATAGTTTTCATCACTGGAAGGTGTCTCTGTGTTGCTGCTAAATTCCATTGCAGTGTACATGAGATTTTTTTTGTTTGAGCTAAGACTTTTCTCTTGGCTATTTGTTGTTTATTAAATCATAGTAGTTTGCATTTTTTGTATTATGTATTTAGGGTATTCTTGAGCAATGAGAACCAGGTTTATAGATTGGCAAGGCAATTTATTATATGATTTGGATCATTCACAAAGTTTTGTTCTTGTTTCTCTAACACTACTTTAAAGATTATCTCTAGTTGCTGAAACATATTCATTATTTTAAAATAGGGATCTTTAAGCTTTTGATCAGTAGTTGATAATGATTTCCAACTCTGTACTTTGATAAATCATTTGTTCTAACAAATCTCATATAGTAAATATTGTGATATTGCTATCATGATTTAATTGTGTAGTATTTGAGTCAAATTTGTTGACTCATATTTCATGTGCAGTGCTCAAAATGAATCCATCACTCATGATAATATTTTTTTGAATATTTCAGAGCATGTTGAACATCATGTCAAAGGAGTGGAACATGTTCCAAGTGTTCAACATGTTGACGTGGCGGAGTATCAAAATGTTAATGTACATGATGTGGCATTGTCAGGTAAGAAAAATGCATGTTATGTTGTACTAGTACTTAATTATAGATTGGTAATAGTTAAAAAAAGAAAAAGAGTATGCCAATTTATCCCATTCACTTGTTCTTGCAACAGAGCCCCCTTTAGTGTAGTAGCCTCCTGCTCTTGCAAAGAGAAGGAGCCATCGTAATTTGACATTACACGTGCTAGAAGAGGAGGAGAGTGATGCAAATATGGATGCTCCTATGAGCACTTTTCTTAAGAGAGCTCATAAAAACAAAAAGAAGAAATGATCTTTTAAAAATCTTCTTTCATAAACCTTGTTGGATAATGAAAGAACTTTGTTTTAAGTAATTATGTATGAATGATGCATATTAATACTGATTTTTATCTTATGTTAATGAATATTGTTATGTCTTAACGAAGTCTTGATTAGTATTGTGTATTAATGAATTTTATATCATATTAATGAATGTTATGTGATTGTATTGATTGAATGTTATGGTTCATAAATGGATGAATGAATCAATGAAGTATGTAATTAATGATAATGGGTACTTTAGATTGATGTTAAGGGGAGGGGGGTGAGGCTAGACGAGCTTCCACCTTCACATGGTTGGCCTTGTTAAGTAGAGAATATTATACTATTCTTGAAACCAAGTGAAGCTCAAACTAACATAAAATGGTCACTTCGCATGTGGTAGGTCTAAAATGATCCACAACTACTGCTGCCCATAACATGAATTTGTGAAATACATTTTGATATCATCAATTTCAACACTCTATTCGAAGCATAGGAGTGGCCTATAGTCTTAGCATGAATTTTGAGTAATGCCTCAGTCCAGATTGCCTCAGAACTGGCTGGAAGAAGCCTGCACAAGTCTGAGACTATGAACTCTCCCCGCCTTGGCCAAGAAGAACTTGCCAACTCTCTACTATTATGGCAAACTATAGAGTGGTGTGGCTGGTTTGCAACCAACCAATAAGTTCACAATTAAAGGAATGAGCCTTCCTTCACCAATGATTGCCAAGCAACGATCTCAAGTGTACCAATTTGATCAATGCTCCAATCCTCATTGAGAATCTTGTTCCAATCAATCTCTAGATGAAACAGGGACACAAAGTGAATAGTTAAATGGTGAATAACACCTAAACGTTTGAAACTTTCATCCTTATATCTTCCAAGGTCACTCCAGTGAATCCCAACCAGTTCTGTTACTTCTTGTTGAGAAATCCCAACATTGACACCTAATCGAGATTGATCCCCAAGACCAATGCATCACATGAAGAAACTACATTCCCAAGCGCCATAACAAGCATAATGCACTCTTAGTCTATGATGCAGAGGTGGTGTGTGGTATCCATCTTCTTCATATGAGATAGAAAATCCATTCATTTAGCAACAACTCTTTACTCCAATGTCCCCTCAAGGACTTACCTTCCATGCTAACCCAAGTGCACTTAGAGTTTCCCAAACACCATAACTTCTTCCAAGGCTTCAACCTTCATTCTTCCTTTGTGAATCATCTCCTTGTGGCCTTTCCACCATGTTCTATCCATCCATTCATTTTGGACAACTAATCTCTTACCCAACATTCATATCTAGCCTTAAAGCTAGTAGCCCTCACCAGTCACTAATTTGGATTTCTCTCCAATAGTTCCCAAAAAAATACGAAAACTAAAACCTAATCAAGATACTCTTTTGGGATCTATACATCCTCCCTAAGTTTCAATATCAACCCTTTTGGACCATACCCAAGATCCGATACCCCTAGCCTATCCACACTAGGCCTAATTCTCCAATTTTACACAGCAACCCACAACTCCACTGAACCCTACAATTCGAAAGGGTGAAACAGTCCTTCTAGGGGTTGAGAAACAATAGATTTTCAAGATTTTAAGGTTCTACCCTTTACACAACACATTTTCCGCCAAACCCTTGGTTTTGGGGTCACTAATCTAAGGCCTATTAAACAGGACCTCTAACCATATCACCAGAACAAAATAATTGCATAAACACTTCATAACTGATCCCCCCATACGCATTTGATCACCAAACATCTTCAATCCCGAAGTAAATTACTTTTAATATGACTAGTGTCTATATTGGTATGTACGAAATAGTATAGAAATTGTACAGACAACCAAGAATTGAATAAAATTTCTAAGTTTTCTTGCACATTTGAAGCATATTTTGGTGGTGTAATCTTTCATTCATGTTGGGAAAGTGTTATTAAGAGACTTTGAATCAGATTTAATACATTTATTAACAGGTTTAAATCTTTATTGCTGCTGTCACGCCGAAAGTCACAGTTTTGCCTAGTTTAACATGAAGAAATGAGGGTTCCATCCAATGTGTACTCTTAACTGCTTCTTGGGATGGAACCCATAGCACTAAAATGCCCAAATAACCTCTAATATGCAAGGAAAGTGAAGATTTGTAGGTTATTGTGAAAGAAATGCAAAGTTGAGTGCTGGAAGGACTAATTTGGGTACCCAAATGAGTGCTAGGTGTTATGCAGCCGTACATCTGGCTTAACAAGGTATACTTTTTATTTGATATTATTTGAAGACATGATGATTTGATGTTGAATCCTAAGTTTTAGATCCTGGAAGTGTGTGCTTGACCTAGATTGGTGATACCCTTGATTTTGAGGGTTTTAAGGCTTGAATTTGAGGGTTTCATATCAAAAGTCCTCATAGGATGAAATTGATGATGGATTTGTCTAATTAGGCACAAAATATGATGAATCTATGAATTTTTTGGAGTTGGGATAAGTATATTGCATAGTTGCTTTGTAAAACCTCATGTTTTACCCTTGAAAAACAGTGACAATCATGATTTTTGGCATATTTTTCCAAAGGAGTCCATATTAAGTTTTGAGTATGTTATAGAACTTCCAAAAGGGTATCTGAAAAGCCTATTTATTTTTTTGGTGTTTTGGAAAGTTTAAGAGAAATATCAAGAAAACAGGGTCTGCTGATTGAAAGAAGAGAATAGCCTAGTAAAGGGGAAAAGTGTCAAAATGGTTCATATTGTATTTGAGTTTTTGTGTTTTTCTCTATTAATATTTGGGATCGTGTTCTATGATCTATCATCACGATGACAAAAGAGAAAACAAGGATGATATAAGTCAATTCTTTCTACTGTTGTTTAAAATATGACATATTTTATTGTTTTGCTTCTATATTTTATTGGATGATTTTGTTTGTAAGAACATTTCAGATTACACTCCATGAACCATCATCAAGATGAGAGTGATCAGAAACATTGATGCAAACAAAAAACTCAGTGAAATTCAGACATAAAACAATAATTGTAATAGATAGTGGAAATCTAATCTATCTCATACATAGTATATTACTTAGTTGAAAAAGAACATTTTAAGATAGTGTCACGAGGAATATAAGTATAGAAACTTGGAAGAAGTATCAAAGAAGTGTGATTCACTGCAACTAGTAAGGAGGATGATATATTTTTAGTATCGTAAAGATTTTAACAAAATAGATACCAATACTTGATCTATCAGCTTTCCACAATCCATAGGTATAGTACAAATACTTCTAAATTAATTGTACAATTTTTTACATCAATGGTTCTGATCATGCTCATGTTCTATCTCTTTTGATGATCATGTTCTATCATGATCACACACTTGTTGATTCTTCTGTCTCTTTTGATGATGAAGTCCATATTCAATCAATTTGATGATATTGACAAGTTCATCATTCACAATGATAAATAGTGGCATCTCTTTGCTTTCCTCTACCCAAGCATTTTTATCAACTTTAACAAATCTAACATTCTTGAGCACCATGTTTTCCTATTTATATTGTACATTCTTGAGCACCATGTTGACACTTTTGTTAGATGGGAAAACTTTTGTCAGAGACAAGGGTAGATTCGTTTTCCCCTTTACTAGGCAACTACTTTTCTAATTGTTTAGTCTAATTAGTATAATAAATTTATTAACAAGGTAATGCATTATACTAACAATTAACAATTAGAAGTAAGTGGTGAGAAATATCTATAATTAAAATATGTATGTTCTTTCTCAAAATTCTAATCTTCTATATATATAGTTTCTGCATACATAGTTTGAAGATGCAAATGATGCTGCTACAATACTCTTCTTCTACAATATTGAATGCGATTTGCCACTAGTTTTGCAAGGTCTTCCTACTACTACAAAATCTAGATTTAGAAATGCACCTCCTGTTTTATTGTTCATGAAGTAGAAGCACTATCTTGAGTTGAAATCATGTCACAGCTTTTATTCTCCTATATTGTCTATGACCTTCAAACCTTGATTCAACCTTGCATCATTGCTTATACTTGTATCAACATTCTCTTTCCTTGTGTGGCTGCACCTTCTCTATTTTTGTCTTCCTCATGCCTTAGAAATTCCCTCCCGCCTATCATGATCACCCTTGCTATCCTATCTTTCTCTTTTTCATCCTTCTGCAATCATATTAGAGACAAAGTGTTTCCATCTTTCTTAATTTGAAATTTTTTTTCTCTCCCATCATACAAAGCATCTCTTAAACTGCCATGGCCTTTCTAAAATTTAAGAGATTACAATTCATTGGCAAAACTTCACAAAGAATTCTATCCTTAGAACTTGAATCTATTACCACATTACATACCTTGTTTTGCATTTACAACTTGTCCCGAATAGTGCCTTCCTTTGTGTCATCTCCTTCAACTTAGTGTATCTCTTTTTAAATTCTCTAATCTCCTTTGCCACATTATCTTCTCTGTGCATTATGAATCTTCAACTTCCAACCTTCAACAAATCGCCTATAATATATCTGAAAGCTATACGCTAATACCGATTGATATAGAGGAAGAGGAAGGTGACAGCAATGGTAAAATTTGATTACCTTTTTTATACTTGAAATTCATCTCACTCATACTGGAAAAGTTCTGTCTAAGACAAGAAAACAGAGATAATTTTGTTGAACCATCTTTCAGTTTTGTTCACATTACTTTAAGATTTCATGCCACTGGTTACAAATAATATTTAAAAGATTAAGTTATTCAAATTATTGGTACAATATACTCACAACTTTCTTTACCTTCTCACAGTCAATGTCACATCAGTATGCCTTCCAATCGACCTTTTCTAGATAGGATGCACCAAACAAAGGTATTTACTTGACATGGTTTCCCACTACAATACTTAGTCATTGTCTTGAGTGCATCTATAGTTTACTCACAAGGTTTTCAGAATTGCAATGATGCACAACATCTTGATTGACTAACCTTTCCAGCCCATCAGTACCCACTGACATGTTTACTTGCTTTCCGAATGCTTTCCTAATGTGCTCTTCTTGTTTGCATTTTCAAGGTGCCCCAAGGACAAGAACACAACAACTGAAGAGAGTACCACTCCACAAGATAAACTTAAAAAATGGTAAGATATCTTAATCATGCTAGGCAAATGTTGCCTTCTATTATATTTCATTAGCTTTATTACTTACACTCTTCCATTGTTTTCTCGCAGCCACCTTGGCACCAAGACCGCCAACAACTTACCTCCTCGTATGCTGGATATACAAGACACTGAAACAAAACAAAGGTTCTCTCTCTTAACACTTTTCCTTAGAACATTTTCTTATTTGTTTGTTGCCTTTAATAGGTCTTTCTGCCCACATGAAATTTTCTATCACATGTATCCCTATATCAATTTTTGCCTCTCTAAGATGCTAGATGCAACATTGTCTGATCTTAGTGACTCTAGTTTTGACACATGCAAATTCACGTAACCATTTCCTAACAAATTCTAACAAGCTATACTTTTTTTGCTACATGCTTTCCTCTTGCAACCTCCCCTCAATATGGCAACATGTAATTCAATATTTGATCTATGTAGGCAACAAGCTAGCATTTGAAGGTGAAGTTATGTACAGTATTGGATTTTTGCAAAAAATGAGCTTGCATTTGGAGGTGAAGTTCTAGTTGTTTATGGACCAGCAACCAACAAATTCCCAGCAATCAACCTAGAACAAAAGTTGTCCATGTCAACCTTGTCGATTCCAATGGCCAAATAACAATAACAATGAACATCAACAATACTTTAATAGACAATTTCCTACCACGTATCACAGTTGGTTCCAGCATACAGATCACTAATTTCACAATTAAAAATAAAACACCATAAGAGAGGGGATGCACATTCCTGCATTGCTTTAAATGCTAGAAGAACAATGGAGATTGTCAAACCTGTGTGTAAATAGCACAAATTAACACCAGAGCATAACTCATATTTGTATACTGTTCTCCAAATCTATCCTAGAACTCTATTGATAGGTTGTCCTTCTATCCATAAATTGGAAGTTAACATTCCCTTGCATTTTTACTCTTAGAAATAAGATTGAAATTATATGACCCAGTCACATACTCATTGTCAATAGATGTCTCAATGCTAAGACAACTGAAAAGTGCACTAGGATCTCTATTTAATTTTCACAGTATATGTTTCATTTTTCTAAATGGATGTATTGTATCATATTTAATTTTCACTATTTTAAGAAATATTTTAATCCATTCCATGTGGGTGTTGCAAGAAGCATATATTTTGAAAGTTTGTGAAGGTGCTGCTGCTAGGTGCCTAAGCGGATTTGTGGGCATGGATGTTCCTCCACCAATTGGGTCCGACATGGTATGTTGTGCCATGTAATTTTTCCTTTTCTATTTGCAAACATAGATTTAGAGTAAGTTTTTGTAAACACTGATTTTTTTAAAGGATTCTCGGAGATATTTTCATGAGTGCATACCATACAGTTTTTGATTATGGGAACTTAAGAGTAGGCTTTGTTAGGCAGAAGCTGCCTAACAATTAGTGCAATATTGCATATAGACAAACCATGCACGTTAACTCATCATTGTGAACCTCTCTAAATTTTCTTTTATTGCTTTTGATGCCTTCTTGTGTGGACTATTTAAGTATCTGGTGTCTTATTATACGTAGTTTGTTAGATGATGTTACTATTGTAATCTAATATATGTATAGCAAACAATCTAGGATAAGGGGCGTATCACAATGCGAGACACAATTGGATACAAACGAACATTTATTTATTGTCACTTTTTAAAGAACACAAATAGAACAGTGTGAAAGGTGAAAAAATCTTCCAATTAAAAGTGAAAGCTCTCATAACTTATAACTAAACTAAACCCTAGAACTTACTGAAATAACCTGTAGCTCTCTACAAAATGTAGAAATTAATTCTTTGGGTTTTGAGCACACATTACAAACAAACTAAAGCATTTGTCTTTTGTCTTTGTTTGCAAGGGACAAGTGATGCAAGAGCATCCAAGCAACCTTTGCATACCGTTAACTTTTGTTTGCTCAGTGGACTGTTAAATTTTCCTCCTCGTTGTATTTTTTTTCTTTGGTTCTCTTTTGCTGTTGCAGATACCAGAGTTAAGAGGTTATTCATTGCCACCGCCTGTTGTTATGACAGTGATAACCTTGGGTGTTAGTATTTCTGATTTGGGTGTCTTAGCGGGTATTACATCAAATAACCAGGGTTGTGAATTGATGTCAATAACTACTGGTGCAGCCTTTATTGCTTCTAAATTTGCTGACGAAGATAAGAGTACTACTTGTACCTTGCTATATTTACGAATGACTACTTTTAGGCTAGTGCATGATTGGCGGCACCTAAATTTGGATGTTGACTGGAAGATTCAAGTTTCATGTCATTTAAAAAGATGGCAAAAAGCAGACTGTTGGTAGAGGTGGATGAGAATATGTAGGGAGATTGAAGGTGATCTAGACCTAAAGAATTAATTTGGCTGTAACCTGCTAGAAGCCTTGGAAATCTAGAATGTCGTTCTGTAAGCAAAATGTCTCAAGCTAAGCACTTGGACAGGATAGTGGGTACTGGAACATTGATATAAGAAAGATTTGTACTATCATAGTATAATTCAAAATTTCTCTGTTATGTTTGTGTTGCCATTTTGGTTCAGCTTTTGTAAGGAGTTGCCTGTTAACTGGGTTCATGAATTAGTATTGCATTAAATGGTATCAAAGCAAGGTGGGATCTTGGGGTATTGTAAGTATAGTCTTGGAAAGCCCATAAAGAATTTGTTGCGGGTGATGTTAGTCATCTAATTGTAGAGGTTATGAGATAAGTCACCGTGATGCTGAGCAAAGTTGTTGAGAGAAACAGTGGCAAGGTTATAGGGATTGGAAACAGTGCAAAGGAAAAGTGTAGCAGTTGATAATGTGAGTAGATATGAAGTGGCAGCAAAACAACCTGATGCGCAAGGAGGAGAATAGATGAATGAACCCTTCATAAGAGCCATGTCTCTTATTGGAAACCAACCACAGATGTTATCATGGAAGTTTGAATGTATCGAAGAAGAGATTCACATGAAATGCTAAAACGGTTACCACTTGGTAAAAGCATTAGCCATTGCATGGACTTGATTCTACATGCAAACTTGTCAAAGGCAACATATAGAATGAAGTCGATGGAGAGTGAGCAAGGTAAAAGAGAAGGAGAAGAGGAGAAGTAGTATTCATCAAATATTTGCTAAAAGAAAGCTATACTAGCGGTAATAACTACCAAAGAATGACGAAGAATGGTATGCGTGTACAGATTCTCAAGCCATGAATAAGATCACGATAAAGTATCACTTTCACTAACCTCGTATGGATTGTTTGAATGGGATGCAATACTTCACAAAAATTGATCTAAAGAATGGGTATTGTCAGTTTCAGATCAGAGAATGAAAAACTGCTTTCAAGACCAAAGACAGCTGGAAGTAGCTGCAGTTGGCCAATCCCAAAGAGTACATTCACGTAAAGAAGTTTCCATGTCCTCACAAGCTTCTATGGAAAGTTTATCATAAAATTCAGCAAAACACAATTTGAATCAGTGAAAAGGACACCTTAAGATATACCATTGATTTAGATATATAGGAAATGTTCAGCCTCAAACTAGTGTGTCCATAAATTGGACCAAGAAGTGAAGAAAAATATGGAGAACAATAGAACAAAATATTAGAGGTGTGCTGATCAAAGAAGAAGAAATCGGGAATTTCAAGTTGGGGGACTAGTACTGGCCCATTTAAGACGAGAGAGGTTTCCACAAGGAAATTATAACAAGTTGAAGAGGAAGAAGACTGGACCATGCAGGATCTTAAAGAAAAGGAGCCAATGCCTATGTATGGATAAATCGCCAATTATCATTATACTGATTCATATCATTCTTAGCAAGACCAAATTGTAAAAACAAGTTGAAGCTTTACAGGACTATGAGGAAAGTGGGGTACAACATTTCCCCCCGAAGAGAGAAGATTAAGTTCAAGCTATCATAGATATCCAAATAGTCAGAAGATAGAAGGAAAGGAAATCAAAGAGCATTTGATCAAGTGAAGCAATAATGCAGCTGCCAAAACCACTTGTATGCCTGCTTTTAAGGTGGCTAAGCAACTGTTTCAAAATCTTTGTTACATGTCCATGAGATTTAGAGACACAGACATATTTTATCTACATGGAGAGGCTGATTTAGGAGTATCCAAGCCTTCTTTACTTCTTGCTAGCTTCTATTTGCTCAGTTTTAGGTGTAGATTTTCTACTTCAATGTATTACTTTAGTTTGGTCCTTTTTTTTGGTATGGATATATCACCAATTATCATTAAATTGATTCATATTATTGTTAGCAAGAACAAAATTGTGAAAACAAGGAGCAGCTTCAAAAGGTTACGAGAAAAGTTGGGTATGATAATTGCCCTCGAAGAGAAAAGAAGTTCAAGCTATCATAGATATCCAAATAGCCAAGAACATAAAAGGAAAAGAATACAAAGAGTGTACGATCAAGTGAAGGAAAAGGCCAGTTGACAAAGTCACTTGTATGCATGCTTTTGAGGTGGCTAAGCAAGGGATAATACTTCCAAAATCTTTGTTACATGTCCATGAGTTTTAGACTAGGAACGTTTTTATCTACATGGAGAGATTGCTTTAGGAGTACCCAACCCTTCCTTACATACTTGTTGCTAGCTTCTATTTGCTTAGTTTTACATGTAGACTTTCTACTTTGTTATGTTACTTCGGTTTTCTTTGTGTTGTTTCAGGTGCTCGAGTTGGAGGTTATTCCTTTGACCTTTTGGTCTGCCTGGATGGAATGTCTTCTTTTTTGAACCCTTCTCATTAAGAATAATACAATGCAAGCATGGACAAGGAGTGGCAGTCCTAGAGCCCCATTATCAGTAGCAGTTAGTAGAATTAGCAGAAGTTAGTATACTTAGAAAATAAAGTATACTTAGCCTCTATTATTGAATTCTCTTCCCTATCACCCATATTCATTTCCTTTGCTATTCATGCTTCACACGGGAGTCTTTTTATATGATGATTTATTGTCAATCATGTCCATTCGCTACAAAACAATTCTTATTCTACGAATTCGAGATGCTGGAACTTTTGTGGATGTGCAGGCCATCAGAGCATACTGTAGAGAGGATGACGAACTTAATCTCAACTGTCAGACTCAGGCAAGTGATGTTTTATTGTAGAATCTTAACATATGGTTGTTCAAATTTTGTATCTCCTAAATGATTTCCTTTTAGCGTATAAGTTGCTGTGTATAGTTGCCAAGTTTGGTTATTGTATCGAGCATATTAATGAAGAAGCATATTAGTTACTGTCGGTGATTACGACAGTTTGATTAGTTATTGTCGATATTTTTCAGGCATTCTATAAAATAGTTCACATGCTTTCCCTATGATATGACATTTTGCATGCATCCTGCAGTGTCTCATCCGGCTGATGATGGATTACAGAGAGTGATATGAAACGATGACGCTAAAAAACATCACAATCAAATCCAAAATGAACTTGCATTACAAATGGATTGTGGAAATTTGATATTGTTGATTTTGCATGCATGTCTACCAGGACAATCACAACTTAAACATGCATGCAAAACCAACAATATCAGATTTCCACAATCCATTTGTAATGCAAGTTCATTTTGGATTTGATTGTGATGTTTTTTAGCGTCATCGTTTCAGATCACTCTCTGTAATCCATCATCAGCCGGATGAGACATTGCAGGATGCATGCAAAATGTCATATCATAGGGAAAGCATGTGAATTGTTTTATAGAATGCCTGAAAAAAAATTTACACCCAGGCGTTGGTAGAAATTTCTACCTTCATTGGTCGAAATTTCTACCTTCAGATGTTAAAATTCTCAACCTTCATTGGTTGAAAGTTCTACCTTCTTGGTCAATATTTCCTACCTTCAATGGTCAAAAATTTCTACCTTTATTGGTCAACATTGTCCACCATCATTGGTCAAAATTTCTACCTTTCCTTGTCAACGTTCCCACCTTTGTTGGTCAAACTTTTCGACCTTTATTGGTCAAAATTTCTATCTATATTGGTCGAAAGTTCTACCTTCATTGGTCAAACTTTTCAGCTGTCATGGCCAAAAATTTCTACCATCGTTGGTCAAAATTTCTACTTATATTGGTCGAAATGGAAAACTTCAATGGTCAAAATTTTGACCAATTCTAGGCAAACTTGCACTTCGGTTATGAAGGCTTTTTCGACCAACGTATTGGTCAAAATTTTGACCAATGTATTGGTTGAAATTTCGACCAACTAGAATGTTGGTCGAACTTTCGATTGGAAAAATCCCGACCAATGACTTGGTCGACGTTGGTTGAAGATTGGTCGAAATGTAAGTCAAAATTTCGACCAATAATGGTCGAAAAGTGGCCTCAGATGTAGTAGTGTTTAACAAGGTAGACTTTAATAGGTCCTATTGTATTACTCCTAACACGATAAGTTGCCAAAAGTGACATTTTTGTATGTCCTAACATGCAACCTTATTATTGTAGTAGTGAAGAATTTGTGGGTGCCATCTCCACCGCAATTTTCCCTCTAACCAAGGGTCTTTGTGTGACAAAATCTCCATGTTAAATGCACTAATGTGTTGATGAATGTATGTGATTTGATTATTGTTATAGTTGTTTAATTATTCAACAAATGTTATCATGAATATGTATGCAAATTGAGTTCAATAATCAAGAACGTTAAAAGAGTATTAAGGTATAAAAGTTTTAGAAGATGCCCCCCCACTTCAACATCTCACCTTTCCTAAACTTCCCAATACTATCGAGGTGGAGGCATACCCTTTATTTGGAGGTGGATTGGTGTTAGAAAGAGGATTTTAGTAGTCGGGGTGTTCTTTTTCTCTATTTTGTTGTTGGGTGGTAGGTCTAATTCTAGCTAGATGTTTTCCACTAGTTGTCTATTCCCTTAAATTCTTGCCCGGAGTGGGTTTCTTCTCTTTATAGTTTCTAGGTTTTACAATTTTCCTTCTTGTTGATCCTTATCTTTTCCACTCAATTTTGGAGGTTTTCTGTTCCCTTTTTTAGTTGTTGGAGTTTAAGTTTCTTCTTCTAGTTTCCTTCTATGTTCCTCTTCCTTGTCCCTCCTTTTTAGGGAGCAAGGGTTGTTCTCTAATTTCTGGCTCAAGGTTCCCACCTAAACCCCTCTATTTTTCAAAAATTATTCTAATTGGTGTTGGACCTTGGGTCCCTCTGATAGCGTCTCCTTCCAAAAGCCTTTAAAATTCACCTATCGTGAATTCCTTTCTACCTATCAATTTGACTTGATGTTACTTTTATGAGTTTGAGCCCTATCTCACTTTATGGTACAAGAGCACCTAAGAAACAAGAACACAAGGAGGATAATATATCTTATGTGATATAATTAAATTCATTTGAGCCATTTATAATGTATTTGAGTCTTTTGAGTGAAGATGTAAAGGCTAGAGAAGCCATATGTAATAAGTTGTCAAAATTGGATAAGGAGGTCTTAATATGATCAATAGTGTCAAAATGTTTATTTAATAGGTGAATGGATCTATTTATATCCATCTAAATTCATTTGAGTCATAATTTTGGTCCAGGTTGGGTTTATATGAAATTTGTAATGCAAAAGTTCATAAAATGTTTTCAAGAATGCAAAAGGGTTAAACAAATGTAATAGGTTGGTTTAAAAGGTGGTTCGGAAGTTGTAAACTACCACAACCACTATAAAATAATTTTATTGTTTGTTCCAAATAGAGATGAATGAATGAGAAGAAGAGATTATTTTGAATCAATTGGTTTCTTAAGAACTTGTCATTTTGATTGGTGTTAACTATTTTTGTGTCGGTTCTAGGTCTTGTACAACCATTCATAGCCTATAATCCATGTATATTCTATACATTTGAATAGTAGGATGAGTAATTTTATTTCTCCTTTTGGTTTGAAGCAATTTCATTAAGTTTTGAAGAAGTTACAATCATTTTGGTAAAAGTGGCTATTTACAGATTTGAGGATGCCCAACTACAGTCGGATTGAAATGTTTGGTATGGACACATTTGGATGAAACAAGAACACTATTTATATTCATTGGAAAGATATGCGAACTAGCTTGCATTTCCAATTGGTTTGAGTCATTTTCATTCAGATTTGTGTAAGTTATGTGTAATTGAGTAAAGATTGGTTTTTAAGGATCTCTGTTGAAGTTGCAAACAATGAGTTGTGGTTGTAGAGCGATTTATGAATTGGAAGAATTAATGGCTAACATATTATGAAAATAGATTCATAGAGGATAAATGTGAAATTTTTTTGGTTTCATTTGGAGTCGTTTTGAGGAAGTTATTAGATGCCCTAGGCAAGGTTACTAGTTTTACTTCTGATTATGACAAAGAAAATGGGTCTAAGTGCCGACACAATAAATTGTGATGTATTTATTTTTTTTGGCTCATCTTTGAATATGTTTTAGTATTTGTAATGTGGAACAATTTCACCAAAGGGTTTGGAAAGAAACATTAAGGATTAAAAGTTATGAATACTGTAATCAGACATAGAAATCTGATTGTGTGAATGAAGATGTTGTCTTAGTTGCCTAAATGTCAGGGTCTCTGTTGAAATCTTTGAGATGTTCTTGGTTCCTTGAGTGTGTACTAGTCTATTGTGAATCCCTTGAGTTGAAAAAAGATTCCTTGATGGTAAATACAAAGGGCTCTACATCACTTTACCTAGTCAACACATCAAAGCATTAAAAGAAAGATCTTACACATAATATTTACTAAAATCAAGTGTCCTAAAATTGTTCATATTTATTTCTAGCATATTCCCATTTTCAATCATACTAGGAATCTAATACAAAAATTTGATATGGTTTTTAAATTTTTTGTTCCCTTTATATCTTCGTATCTAATTAATAAGGCATGTCAAATATCCATTTAAAAGGCCATGCCTTCATTACTTGCTACCTTAACACAGAAGTATTAGCTTAATTTTTGTCTTTGTGAAGACCACTTATTACACATGTTACTTACGCAATTAAACCTTTATTTATGTTGCTTTGTCTACATCATTACTAGGGAAGTTGACCAAGAATAGGTTTATCATAATCTCTAAACCCCACAAATAATGCCTCCTTAGATAGAAATACAACAAAATGCTAAATGGGGATTTTATTAAATTTGACTTGTTAAATGAGAAGTAATTCAACTACCCTTGATAGGAAAATTAATTATAAGATAACTCATCTTGTCTTTTACGAAGGCATGTTATTCATAATGCAAATTTTAAGTGCAACAATCATGGAGAGAGTGTTTATAATTACCCTCTATAGGGAAAAGTTTTATGTATACAACCTCTAACTTATGTTTTAATAGAATTTTTTTTATATCAGAGTTCAATTACAACTATGTTGTTCTATTCTGATATTGTACTAGGTCTTTTATTTGGACCAAGATGTGCTTTTACTTAAATTCCAAAGTGATTTATCCCAATGATAAATAGTTCAAATTTAGCAAGGTCCATAGTATGAGATAAGTTTTCTCTCATCCTTTGAGAAGAAAGCTTTCGATAGCATAATTTGGAATAGAGTAATGGAATATCAATCGAAAAATCAATTCCCCTCTCTTTATCTAGGAAGTAGTACTCTTTGAGGTATTTCTAGAAGCAAGGTAGGAAGAGGAACTTTTCATATATAAATATGAGGATTAAAAGTATGACATACATCTATGATCTTAAAGGCAACATTCTTTGTTAGGAAAGTCGAAATGGTAATGGGCTCTATAATAATTATTTTCTTATTTGTAATAGAGATGGTGTTTAGTGAGTTTTTAAAAAAAATTATAAAAAATGAGAATTTTGATATAAATAATTCAAATTTATGATAGATTTATTATTTTAAAATAGACATGTTACCATGGTATGGTAATAAGAATTATAGACTTCTTTAATCAACTAAAACGTTTTAAATCAATTAAAATGTAAAGGGAAAACATGAATGAAAGTTGGAAATCCAAAAGTCCATCACCTAATTATTATCATTTTATTTTATACACAGAATAATTCTGAATCATGGTTTTAGCATTTTTGTTTGACTATGTGTCTTCTACAGGGATCTATGAATAACTTTTCCATTCATTTGATAGGGAATTAAGGGGTGAAATTTCAAGTTTGATAAATTTCAAAATTTGATGTTGAGAAAATTCTTATTGATTGGATAGTTTGTTTTCAAGTTTTGATTTCATTAGGAAATAAGTGAGAATCCAATAGGTTGTGGATGCATTTTGTAATATTCAATGTTGAGTTTTGTATCACATAGTTTGCATTAGTATTTTAACTTGGGCATGATAACATTTGAATTTGGGATATTGAATATAAATTTTGATGACATTTCAAAGAAGAGTGATGATATATCTAACTATTTTATTTTCAAAATGTATAAATTGTTTTAAAAAATTCTATGCATAATTGATTCATTAAACACTTTGATTAAATATCATTTTCAAGTTCAGTTTCCATGATTTATTAGTCAAGATTTGAACTCTACTCAAAAAGAGGGGTAAAAATTTATTAAGACGGAAAGGAATACAACAAGGAGAGCTCAACAAGGAGCTTGATCCTGAGCAACAAGATCATCAAATTCTTGCACCATCTCAAAGGACAGTTGCCTCCTATCCCTAATATTCCAACCCGGATCATGACTAGATGCCCATTTGGCTAAACAATCAGCAGTTCTATTCCATTCACGAGGAATATACGTGAACCTAATGAACTGAAAAGAGGAAGAGAAGAAAAGAATCTGCTTAACAACAGTAGCCAGCTGTCAACTAACATCCTCAAGCTCTTGCGAAGAAAGCATGTTCACCACTACCTGGGAATCAGACTCACAGATAATCTTAATCCATCCCCACAAGCAACACTGTTCCACAGCATATAAAATAGCCTGAGCTTCCATGAGATTGTTAGTATAATCACCCTTATGAACTGAGAAGAAAAATTTAACATCCCCAGAACTACAACGAGCCACTCCGCCAATACCAGCCGGACCAGGATTCCCACGGGAGGAACCATCAGTGTTAATTTTCAGAACTCCACAGGGAGGAGGAGTCCAGTGCCCATCCCGGTTAACCCGACCCTTCCTCTGATGATGAAGCTGCCTAGACATAGAAGGAAACCTATGAGCTGCAGCCCCATCCTGCAGATGAAAATTGAGGCGATTACAGATAGCAAGATCAATCAGATCCATACCCCCATCAAGCTCACACTTCACAAGAATAGTTTCCTGAAGAGAATGTGATATTTTCCACCAAAGATGCAAAACACCAAGCCGAACATCTTGGAATATGCGACGATTCCTCTCCAACCAGATATGCCAAAGCATGAAAGATGGGCCAGCAATCCAAGCAGCATGGAGAAAAGAAGACTTGGAGGGAGCAGTACCCAAGTGGGCCCATAACTCAGGCAAAGAGGAAGCATGTTGACAAGAGCAACCCCAAGCGCGCCACCAAAGGTGCCATATCTGAGTAGAATAGGAGCAATGGAAGAACAGATGGGAGACAGACTCCTCTCCATTACCACACAAAACCCAATAAGAGGGGCCCTGAAATCCACGTTTACAAAGATTATCCTAGGTAAGACAACGGTTGTGAGCCACTAGCCACATGAAAAAATTGCACTTGGACCAAGAAACTTTATTCCAAACTTGCTTCCACCAAGGGATCTCAACATCCCCAAATAATTGTCTAGTTATCTCCTGATACCCAGCAGAGACATGATATTTACCAGACAAGGTACCTCCCCAAGCCAAAACATCTGGACCAAGCAAAGAAGAACACTCTCTAGAGGCCAGAATTTGAGAAAGCTCCTGACGATCCATGTCTGTACCTCCAGGAGGCCAATCAGAAGAATGCTTCCATCTGTAACCAACAACAGGTCCCAATTGATAAGGAGTTTTGTAATGAGCCACTTTATCCCATCCAGCGGCAAGAAAAGAGTCACAAAGAGGCTGAAGATGAGGGTATATGGATAAAATGGAAGGGAATCCATCCCAAGCATCAGACCAAAACAAAGCCTGAGAACCTCCTTTACATATCCAAAACAGACCCCTCTTTACCAACATCGCACCTGTCTTCAAAGTATGCCAAACCATTGAGCCACGACCTTCAAGAGGAAGTGTAGAAACAGAGCAAGGATCAGCACCATGAAAATATTTATGAGTGATAATACGAGCCCAAAGTTGATGTTGTCCAGAGCACCATCGCCAATAAAGTTTAGCAGCCAAAGCTTGACTACTCAATAGAGCAGATCGAAGACCAAGACCACCATCCTTTTTAGGCCTACAAACAGTTGCCCAATTAACCAAGCTCCATTTAGTACTACGCAAATTACCACTCCAAAGGAATTGTCGAGAAAGAGCATCAAACTCCTTGAGAAAGTAAATAGGTGCAGCGTGAACCATGCTTCAATAAGTAGGAAGAGCTTGGATAACAGCTTGAAGAAGAGTAACCCGGGTAGCAGTAGAAAGCCATCTATGAGTCCAATGATTTACCTTATCCTGAAGCTTGGTAATCAAATTTTTCCAGAAGAGACGTGGCTGCCTGGAAACAGCAATAGGGATGCCAAGATAAGTCAAAGGAAGTGATCCTATCTGAAACCGTAGGATACCAACAATCCTGTGTTGAATAGAATCAGGAGTGTTAAAAAAGTAAATGGAAGATTTGTGCTCATTAACTTTCTGGCCTGAAGCTACCAAATAAGCATCCAAAGCATGTCGAAAGGCTTTAGCTTCCTTGATCCTAGCAAGACCAACAAGAGCAGAATCATCAACAAATTGAAGATGGGAAAGAGAAGGTAAGCCATTACCCCACCGCCAACCTTGAATAGAATTCTGGGACACCTGATGCTTAATGAATCTGCCCAAGCCTTCAGCCATGATGATGAATAGATATGGGGAGAGAGGGTCACCCTGGCGGAGGCCTCTAGAAGCACCAAATAGTTGAGAAGGTTGACCATTAATAAGAACAGAAAAAGAGGCAGAAGTAACACAACTCATAATCCAACTCACCCAGTCAGAGCTAAATCCAAAAGAAAGAAGAATACTCCTTAAGAAGCTCCATTTAACTCTATCGTAGGCCTTAGCCATATCCAGCTTAACAAACATGGCTCTCTCCCTTGAAGTAGCCATAGAGTGAATAGCCTCAGTAGCAATAACCACCCCATCCAAAATTTGTCTGCCAGCAACAAAACCACCTTGTTCTTCTGAGATAATAATGGGAAGCCACCTTTTCAATCTCTCAACAATCAACTTAGTAATAACTTTGTAAACCACATTACATAAGGCAATTGGTCTAAAAGACTCCAATTGATTAGCACCCTCTCTCTTAGGAATAAGAGTCAAGAATGTAGATTTCAAAGCTCGAAGCATCTGCTTGCTAGCATAGGATTCTTTAACCACCTCCAACAAATCATGATTAATGATGTCCCAAAATTCTTGAAAGAATTCAACTGGAAAGCCATCAGGACCAGGAGCCTTCCCTTTAGGCATGCCAAAGACCACCTCCTCCAGCTCTTCCAAAGAAATAGGACGCATGAGATAATCATTCATTTCCTGAGTGATAAGGGAAGGAATACAGGACAAAATAAGATCTTCTTCATTATCAGCAGGAGGAGAGTCCTCAGAGAAGAGGTTAGAGAAGTACCAAATAGCCTCCTGGAACAAAGCTGGCAAGGAATTCAGTTGGATACCTTGAGAATTAACCAAAGAAGAGATAGTGCTCTGATTCCGGCGAGATTGCACTATTTTATGGAAAAAGGCAGTGTTACGATCACCTTCCTGGAGCCAATCAACTCTAGCCTTTTGCTTCCAAAAAATTTCCTCTCGAAGTTTCCATTCTTCTAGAGCTCTAGAAGCAAGGGATTCAGCCTTGCCAAGATCCTCTGAGAAACCTCAATCTCTAATCTCCCTTGTGATGACATCAAGATCTTCTTGAGCAAGCCTCTTCATAAAGTGAAGGTTCCCAAAGCATTCCCTATTCCATATCTTGAGCTGCCTTTTAACATATTGAAGCCTTTTAGAAAATGAGAACATTGCAGTACCATATGTAGGAGCACCATTTTTCCACCAACAGAAAACACAATCATGAAGAGAGGAGTCCCGAAGCCACATCAACTGGAACTTAAAAGGAGGATGCTTCGGAACATAAGCACCTATAGCGGAAAATTTGATTGGCCAATGATCTGAACCCCTCCAATCAAGGATTTCTAAAGAGATAGTAAGGGTGCCACTAACCCAGAAGCAAGAAACAAGAAATCTATCCAGATGTTCTGAGATAGCAGCAACACCAGTCCTACGATTATTCCAGGTATAGTGACCATTAGAAGGCTTAACATCAGAGAGATGCAAAAGAGATATATGTTGCCGAAAAAGAGCAGAAGAAGGCCCCAATCTAGCCAAACCACCATGCTTCTCCTCCATACTTAAAACTGAATTGAAGTCCCCTGCTAACACCCAAGGATGATAAGGATGACAATTTTTAACATATTGAATATGTTCCCAAAGTTCCTCCTTTCCCACAAGATCAACAGGTGCATACACATTAGTAACCATGATTACCTCTCTTGAGTCTAGAGCAGAAGGTACCATAGAGAGAGCTGAGTGAGAAGACATCTAGCCAAGAGGAGAAATTTTTTGAGGATCCCAAAATATAGCTAAACCACCCGCACTGCCTATTGCCCCAACACACTGGCATTGGCCACGAGACCAAATACTAGAGGCATGTTGGACCATAGACTCCACAGAGAGCTTAGTCTCTTGGATACAAAAAACATCAAGGCTATGATCAACCACCAAGTTATGAATAGCCTTTTTTCTAGGGATGCTATTCAACCCCCTTACATTCCATGAGAGAATAATCATCATTGGGTAGAATTGGGAAAATGAGAATCCAAAGGTTTCACTGAACCAGACTCAATCAATATATCTCCTGTGAGTTTAATCTTCTCTTGGTCTGTTTTGCGCCCACTCCTTAGAGGAGGAGTAGAAGAAGCCCGCTTAAAGGGTCGAGACATCAACCCCAAGGGGAGAGGAGAACCCTTGCCCTTACCTGATGGTAGCACATCCTTAACCAAATCAGCTAAAACAACATCATTATCCTCCAACACTACAGGAGTCACCAGGGCCTCTGTCACAGGAGCTACAGGGACCTCACAATTCTGATATACTACAACTTGGGATGCCCCACAAGCATCATTAGGAACAGATCTCTCATCTGGGCAAACTGGATCAGAAGAGATAGGAGGAGGAATACCCTCCTCTAGAACCATACTATCCAGCACCTCAAAGTGATTAAAACCTGAATCAGATAATCTTTCTTTCAAAGACCTCTTTTGACCACGACCCTTAGCACGAGGGCGAATAGGGGTAAATCCATCCTTATCCTGCATTTGAGCCTTACCCTTACCTGTAGCATCTTGCGGATTCATCCCCTTGGTAGTATTAGCCATTTGAGATTGTCCTTTCCCTGTAGTATCTGCCAAACCACCAGTATTGCCAGTTGTAGAACCATCCACTCCTTTGAAACTTGAGTTATGGGGGCACTGACGCAGTAAATGACCATACTCATGACAAATCCGGCAACGAAAAGGGAGGGATTCATAATCTAAGTGCTGCACCCAAGAAAAATCCCCCATACAAATTTCCAAAGAATCTAGTAATGGGTTATTCAAATTAATTTCAACACAAATTCTAGCATAAGAAATAACCTTTTTATCGAGGGATTGATGTGCGATCGCATCCGGCTTCCCCAACAAAGCAACAATTTGTCGAAGGATGTCTTCACGCCAAAATTCCAAGGGAAGACGAGGCAAGCGAACCCAAACTGACATTGTTGAAGGGAGATCCTCAACAGAATTAAAACCTGAATGCCAAGGTTTGACAAATAACCCCACATGGTTGTAGAAATAAGGGCCTCCTTCAAAAACACGATCCCGATAAGACATGCAAGAGAATACAACAAAAAAATAACTATTCCCTGCCAACATGATCTCCATATCGCCTTCCACCTGCCATGAGCGGCGGATCCATGCCTCAAGAGGGGATAGGGAAATCCGGATTCCAAGAAATTTGTATATCAAAGCATGCTTGGTCCAATAATCAATGTCCTCCATTACAGCCGTTGGAGGAATAACTAGAACAGGGCGATCATGGCTACGCGGAAAACAACCATTAACTTTTTTCAGCTTGGAGCTCTCCCCTGAATAAAACGATTCAGATCGCATTGCATGCATAGTTGGAGAAGAACCATCTGTTCTCACCAACGGAGAAGAAATCCCAGGCCTTGCCATGCAAACAATAAAACCCCAATCCAAAATTGACTGCAGAAGATTTCCAAAAACACCGACACAAATTATGTCCAGTAGCTAGCAATCCAAATAGAACAGAAAAATAGTAAAAATCAAACACCAAGAACAGGCTAGGGGAAAAACCCTAGCCCAGCCGGCAGCCAACGCTTCATTTTTTCAGTGTTCAATCAACTTTTGCATCAACACGAACTAAACATTGTGTCCTTGTTTATCTTGAGCATTTTGAGAAACTGTATTTGATCAAGTGTTTATATCAATCTAGTCTATGTCATCCATTTGAGAGTCTTGTATATAGGTAGAGTAGGTTGGTCTTGAACCACTTGGTCCAAGAGGATTAGTGTAGGTTTCTTTAGGTTTGTTTTAGTTGAGTTGCTTTATTGAGCCAAGCTCTTCATTTGACTTTATTGAGAGTATAACAAAGGGAGAATTTGTTGGCACTTGGATTAAATGCATATGTGGGTTGATCCTATGGCAAGACATATTGTCAATTAGTGACAAACCACTTAAGGTAACCAGGAAGGTCGATTAATACTACAATCGAGTTCTCCATTAATAATTAGATTTTAATGTAGCTCAAGCAGATGAAGGTTATAATGTGTTTACCGGGCTCACAATATAAACCGAGTTAACCAAGTTATCAGTGGAAACCAAGTTCCCAGTGTGCACTGAGTTCTCTATTTGAACTGAGCTAACTAGTTCAAGTCAAATTGTTCTTGTATCAGCCAAGTGTTACAGAGTTATCCGAGCATCCAATAACAATGTCACCTGAGCTCACTGTATTGCCCGAGCATCAACAAAACATCAAATGCATAGTATTGCATGAGTATCAATATTTGGGCCAACCTAAAGGTATAATTTGATTCTGATGAAGATAACTCTTATGTGAGCCGACTTGGTATGAAGTTATTGATTGTTGGGTATATAAGAAAGAAAAAATAGTTTGTCGAAGATATAAGTTGTGTAATATGAGATATAAATGAAGACAAGGAGCAAATATGGAGTGGATTAAGCAGGCTACAAGGTAGTATAAAGGGCAAAGTAGAGACTCATCCATCATAGTCAAGTGATCATATTATTCAAACGATCTATTTGCTTGATTTTCCATTGATGCCTACATATATGTGTTTAGGCATTTGATAGACAAAATGTATGTAAATCACAGTGGCAGATTTAATCAATGAGGTTTCAATATGGTGAGTTAAGCTATGCAAGCTTAGATTCATATTCATGGATGATGTGTTCAAATGCTACACCTATGTTTGTGCATGTTAATATGAAGGATAAGACCGGTTACAATTGATTTAGTAAAAACTAATTGCAAGCCAATGTGCAAGAAACAATTCATTGGTAAAATGACAATATCTGACAAGCGAGATGAAATGAAGATGAGCGAGCTTAGATCATGGTTGAAAACATGTTCGTGATACTATGCTTGTGTTATATGTTAGAGATTATTTTATGGAGGTCATTGAAGTGTACAGTGTGATATGTTGACCAGCAGCCGACTCTTGTAATATGATTTATTTTGGAAGTTATGTATTGTAGTGTGTGGAACTTAATAGGTCTTATATTACTCATTATATATTGGGAAAGCCCTCACAAGCCGACTCAATCAGTTATTAGGACATGGCATAAAGGAAAAGTTGTTTCCTGGGTTGTATGTATCACATTGTATTGTATTGATGTGCATGTGGTTGGAAGATGCGAGTTTGATAAGAGCAAAGCAAAGGATGATGTTGAGATTGGCTTGAGAACATCAAAGGAATTGTATTGATAAAAAGGTTGTTGTATTGGCAAGTTGACTACTTGGATATGTTATCCTCAAGATTTGCATTGTAACAATGTTGAAGCAAGTTGGATAGTGGGTTTAGTTGTCTTCTTTGTGCTCCTAGCAGGGCTACAATCTTTTGGTAGGGATTCAAAATCTCCTAACAAATACTCATATGTACTAACTATTTTGAATTGACTCCTAACAAGGTGATATCCTCTTACAAGGAACTTTTATATTAGTACATTAATTGCGAGTACCATCCTCATTGAGGTTTTCCCTTTAATCAAGGGTTTCCCTACTTAACAAATCATTGTATCATTGTGTATGTTCTTTCTCTTGATATTGATCATTGCTTTGGTTACTAAAGTTGGATTTGATAAGTTAAGTTTAATTAAGCATACAAAAGGATTTTGTTCTCTTAACACCCCAAATTTCTGATCCAAATTTTGGATTGAATTTGGTGTTGGATGAAGTAGTTTGAAGCTAAACAAGACTAAGTTGAAGTGAGAAGGCATGTTGTTTTGAGGTTTTGGTAATGAATTTGTCTTTTGAGAGGGTTGGATTCTGACCCTCCAAGAGGATTTTATATTTTGAAATGCCTGAATTTCCAATCCTCTAGACAGCAACAAGACAGATGAATTTGATACAACAAAGATTGAAATGAAGGATAAAGAACAATTGGGACTGATTGAATTGATAAAGAGTGGCGCTCGAGAGGTTTTTGGGCAAATTAAATGGCACCAGCTATCCTCCAAACATAATGCACCAAAAGTTAACTTTTTTTTTTCAGATCTCCAAAAACACACTGATTTTTTTTCAATTTTTTTGTTGTTTTTATTGCAAAACATGTAGCTTATGAAGAACAAATTCTGAAAATTTCAGGAAAATCCATTGTGTTTTCAATTTTTTGAATTTTGGTCAAAGATGCATTTTGTCTAGAGGATAGTCACGTCCAAATTAAATTGTCCTATGAGAGGGCCAGATTTCCACCCTCCCAGCTCTATTACATTCAATTTCCACCCCACAATAAGGCTCAGTTACATACCCCAAATGGCAGCGATTTTGGAGGGTAGATCAAATAGTTTCTGAATCATTTTCAGATCTTTAGCCCTTGTAGGCCAAGTCATTTAATTAAACAAATCAATTTTATCAGTTAAAGAAAGCCCAGGTCGGCCTACTTAGACTGTGTGCCATTGACCATGGAAACTCATCTAAGGTGTGCCTTGTCATTTCACTTTGACGCCAAGCAAATGCCAAATCAGCTCTGCTAATAAGCAGCAAAATCCACCAACATTTAGCAGTGAATTGCCTCTTCTAATAACAGCAGATCATTCCCCAAATTTGGGAGCTAATCCTCCAAAGGATAGGCAGTGAATTCTGAGAGTGGGCAGCGAGCTGGGTTGTAGGTGGCAGCCAGTTCCTCCAAAGGCTGCAAATTATCCTAAAACAATGGATATATAGTAGAGCAGGTCATGTAGAGGTCCGGAATCAAAACTAGGTTCAAAGACAGCTATTTTGAGCTTAAACAGGCTAATCTCTAAAACTAATGTTTGAAAGAGGTCAGTATTTGAATCTGAACATGCTTTAGTGGAAAATGCCTCTTTTGTTTCAGAATTCTGATCCATTTTCCATTTTACTTCAAGCTTATAATGCCAAATTGGAATCATAAGTGATGAAAGTTTCAGATTTCTCAAACTAAGTTCTAAAGGTGATAAGAAAGAAGATCAGATTTGCACTGATAAATTCAAAAACATAGCGATTCCATGGAAATGAATTGAGAATAAAATAAGGGTAAGCCATTAGGTGAATAAGGAAATGGCTAATACTATATTTAAATGTAGTTGCCAAAAAACCTGGATACAGGGATGAGGACAGGTGTGCAGTCTACAGTTCTAAACTGGATTTTCCTGGCATCTCTGAAACTAAGGACATTAAGCCATCTCAAAAAGAAAACAACCAACAACAAAACCAGTCAACCTGCCCTTACAAGGAAACAGCTGTACAAAACACCGTAGTCAAGTCTTAGTCATAAAACATTAAGAGTCCGAAGCAACAAGAGCTGTAGAACTAGTGGCTGGAGGAGTCCCCTTGAAGTCACATTTGCCCAGCCTCTAATAGTTTCTGGCCATCATCAGTTGCCTCACATCCAAATAAAGTACTGCTTAGATTATTTTCATTTTGGGCCTGCTAAATAATTGAGCAATTTAAAATGGATATATGTCACAAACAGAGCTGACACACAATAAATGACACACAGATTATATGGTTTGCCAACTTCGCTACATCCCTGTAAAAGGTGTGCACAATATCTTTGTAGAAGAACAGCAACAAATACAAGTTCTTCATCAGACATATTACAATTACAAATCTCCAATATATTGAAATAATTTAAGAGACAGCATAACTGAAGAGGCCTGAAATATGAAGGGGCAGGGCCCGTTGGAATTCACAATATAACAGAGCCTCCTAATCAGGAGTCTGGCTATCCAATATAATAAGAAAGCTGGTTCATGATCGACAAACATATTGCTCACTTTCCTTTCCCTCTTTGAAATATTAGGAATACCGCTAGCCTATGGAAATCTTAACACATTTGACAAAATTGACTTTATGGAAACATGAAGCTACCTTGGTGAGTGGGAATAGTGTGAGTAATGGGGGAGGGGTGTGGATGGTTCATGAAAGACGAATGTCAACAGCTGTTTGGCCAGACAAAGAAGTCTCAACTTGATGTGAAGTGATAACATCAAAATATGTCAACAGTTCTTTGGCCAGAATCAGAAGTCTCAACTTGACGTGATGTGACAACATCAAAGCATAGCACATTGTCCATAAAAGCTGAAGCTTTTCCCTTCTTTTAAAGTGATGATAGGTTTTCATTAGGTTTGTCTACCCAGTGTACTTTTCAATCCCATTCAGATGCTTTGGTCATCGTGGAAATTGATACTATTGTGGTCTTTGATTATTTCTTTAACCGTTCAGCTTTTATAGTACTCATGAATAATCGTCACTATTATGAAAATAATGTCACCAAATAATCATGCGAATTAACAAATGCTGTGAATAGAATTTAAGGTGTTTAGAAGTTAGATGCAGTTGTATCTTAATGAAACCCTAAAGTCACTGAGCTGTAAAGTTACTTCAAATTAGAAAAGGATTTTAAAAGATGGCTAACTATGATTTTTTAACCAAAATTGTGCAATGCACCAAATAATATATAGACCATCAATCTTCACTCTTGTATTTCAATCTCCGTAAGATGAAATTATAGTGGTCTAGTACAAGGAAAAAGCAGAAAACCTTTTTCTCACTCTATCTCCATTTTCTATTGAGACTGACAAAGAAATCAAAAATTACAAAAGAACAATTTAATGGCCAAAGCTGTGGAGGAGCACCTAAAGGCTAGAAACCCAAAACTTTCCATCAGCAGGCTAACAGAATCTGTTTTAATTACATACATTGTGATTAATACAAGGGACACCAGGGTTGTACAGAAAGGCTGAGGTAGAATGGTCTACCTCAGACTACTAAGCATGGACTCTCAAAGCACATCTTGTGTCTATTTCCCAGAGTAGTGAGGTCTTCCTTGTTAGTCATGCTTTATCACAACAAATGGATTTTTGAGCTTTCTGACTGATAGCAGAAAAAGAAGGATAATCTCAGGCATTCTACAGTTGATCAATTTTTTATCCAGATCAAGAGTGTAGAAAAAACTTCTTGTGACAGAGATGTCTACTTGGCAGGGCAGCAATTAAAGACCAGACAGAGACAAGTTAGAAACAACATTCACTGAAAATTCAAAGAATGCCATGGAAAACTTGTTCACTTTGAGCATAATATTGTCCTACATAAAATGCAACGATTGTAACAATAAATTTGAAATTTCTATTCTAAATCACAGGGATGATTGCAAGTAGAACCTTCTTAGCTTTTATTAGTATGGTGTACAGTTTTTCTTATTGCCTTACTTTTCTGAGAATCAAATCAATTCCAGAGAGAATTTGAGATTTGAATTCTAGTTATATATATGTTCATCGTATATCATATACTGCACATGGCTTAAAGCCTTAAAGGCAAAACCATAAGATTTTTAAGAATAGTGAATACAGAGTAAAATTTGATGCATATTGTTGGAACTCTCTAAGCACTGATAAAACTCCACTATCAAAGTGGTTAACTTCTCAAAATAGAATGAAATGCACGGAATCAACTGACTTTCCTAATTTCAGGCAGTCTCTTCAAGTTTTAGTGAGACTCGCCAAATCTGACCATGTGACTCAGACACCTAGAAAACAGAGGAGGCTTCACTTACACATCTGGTCTCATTTGGAAAAGAGTGTCTTTCACTGAATTTTGGCCACAATATTATAAGTGAGTCAGTTTCCTTATCAGTCTACTCAAGTCCACTTCAAAAAAAGAAAACACAGCCAATCTTACAAATGTAACATGTATTAAAAGCTTACCATTTATCAAGCAATGCTGTTTCCAGTGTGCCATCAAAAAGGAAAACACAATCTGACTTTTCTCGTTACCAGCAATGCTTTAGAGTTGAAGTAAACTAGGGTTTACTAACAGTGAACCCTCTCTGGACTCGCATATTCAAAAAAATTCAAATTATTCAAAACTCAAAAAGAACACAGTTTCAAGAATGTCGTCTCTATCTAAATTCTACATCTTTTTTAAATAATAAATTTTCATATTTCAGGACAACCAACAATAAGAATGTCTATCTTGCCTAACCTATTGATGGAGTTTGATGAACTCAGCAGGAGCTATCCACAGCTCATCTACTCTAGGATCATCAAATCAACACCCTGCAAAATTTAATTTTGCAATGCTTGAAGTTTCTCTTGTCTACTACAATACAGATATTCGTTTTTCTGGATCCCACAAGACCTGGGCATTGGAATTCCCCAAGTCTAAACCTCCAATATAAGTTAGTTCTACTTTTTCCCTCTCAACAAGTACACAAATTGATCTTCAATGCCTGATAATTGTTTTTCATCACAGTACATGTGACTGAGCATTTATAAATCTAAATCATTATTTAAGGCAGACAATTGCCTAGGGAGATAATAGTTTCCATCAAAGAAGACTTTGAATGAATACTCAGTAGAAATCCTTTGGACAGTGGTAGTTATCGATATTTATTTTACATTCTGCATTGATCTGCATATGATGGTTATGCACAAGGTCACTTGGGCACAACCCTTCTCCTTCTGCGTCCATTTACTCTATGGTGGGAGGACAATATGAAAATTGCTATTATAGAGCATTTTTGCTAAGAAAGTTACCTCACAAACAGCCTATTCACTGACTAAGATTTGGAAGCAGAGATCAGAAGTGGTGAATATGATGGGTTAACCAGACAAAATTTACAAGAGAACCGCATCCATACTTCAATTTTCCTTCTCTGCATGAACCCACTATTTTTTAACTTTATTTTGAGATGTTAAGGAGTCAAATGCTAACCAGTACTTATCAGAACACACGAACCCAAAGATCAACTTTGTTGAATTATCCAGCAGGGGTTACAAACAAATTGCTGGAGGCCAGTTGGGCATGATGCTTAATCACATGATACCTCACCTCAACGATGCAAACACTAAAATCCCAACATTCTTGTATCTTCATGCCTGGCAGGAGGGTTTCCCTTGACCCAGTAGGTATCAGCACAAAGACCAAGGCATGACTGAATTCATTGTCAAATAAAGCCAAAGAATAAAAAGTTAAAGAATTTTGCGCCCAAAGACACATTGGATTCAATGAAACAGAAGCAAGAATCTCATTCAGAATGCTGCAGTAACAGAAAGAAAATCAACACCTAAAGAGACAATCGAATGCTCAGTGCAAGAATATAGAAATTTTTTCCTTATATAACTCCATTTTGCCATGGTCACCAAATTACATTACATTGTAAAGAAAAAAGAATGAATGAATGTTATTAGATAACACAGTATAGAGAAGTAAGAATACCCGCCTGTTTTGGCCTTGTCTTTCTCCGACTCATACACAGTTCTCAGCAAATAGCACGTATGTTGGCTCAATATTTATGGCAAATTTTTCATGTTAGTTATGGTTAGTGAAAGGTTTGCATGATTATGAAGTGAATAGACCAGCATCCCATGTTAGGCTTATAAATTAAACGTCATTCCCCTTTCCTGAGAGCAGCAATTACACGGTCTGCAATCTCCTGTCCAAACAACTTGGGCAGATTAGAACTGAGATCTTTCTCGATACCCAGTCTCCTAATCTGCTCATCCCTTTCTAAAATCACACTCTTCTCTTCCCCCTCTGCCTTGGGCCTCATTGTCCCAATGTGGCTGAAAGCATGGAACCACGTCCCGAAAACATTTTTGGCAGTGGGATGAATCAATTCCTTAACCAATAAATTTAAATCATTGGGAGCAAGTAGATCTCTGAACTTGAACAGGAGGGCTGTTGGAGAGACAGCACTTCTAACATAAAGAGAGGAAGGAACATAAGATTGCGAGTGATATGCTTTCTCAACAGCCTGCCTATATCTATCCAGCTCAGAGTCTTCATAAAATGCTTTCAAATATTCTGGGCTAGAAACGAGGTCCTTCCTTGGCAACAGATCTAAAAGAAGTATTAGATTAGATGAATCATTCTCTATAACTTCAAACATGAAATGAGGCACATCATTTTCAGGACCTAACATTACAATCAATGTTGCAGCATTCAGAGTCCCAACTCCCAGGCGGCAATGAATCCACGACCCCAATACAAATTTGACCTGCATTTTACAAATACAACCACAGTTTAAATGCCAAAACTAAGATGCAAAACAAAGATTCAAATGCCATAGAAGGTGTGAAAACCAAGATGTCGCGAAGATAGTAGAGCTACCATTGCGAGGTCGAGAACTACCAGGAGTTGACTCTAGGATGCAGGTGGCCATAAGAATTTGGTGGCTATATACAAGAACCCATCACAAGGTGCTATCGCACTTACAATGTTATTCCTATTGACAATGTTAAAAATTCTCAGTGCCCTAACTCTAATAGTAATACCTCCCAACTGCCATGGTGATCAATGAAGTCCAACCCCATTTCAGGCCTAATTCTATTTAGGTTCAATGATATCTCACAATTGCCATGGTGATAACCTAAGTTCAAGCCCAGCTGAGCACAAAGCATAAAATCTATTTAAGTTTTATTACAGATTTCCAATCTTTTAAGGAAAATGAGGAATAATAGATAGCAGGAATTTCTAAACAGAGTTTTACCCAAAAAAAAAAAAAAAAAAAAACGGTACCTGAGATAAATTGGCTCCAGATCTGAGAATGAATGACCCCTCTGCATTTCCTCTGGGACTAGTGAAATGAGTAACATCTGGAGGACTTTTTGTTTGGCAAAGAAGAGGACCTAGATGCTTATGAATACATTTGGCAATGTCCTCCATCATAGATCTGCATGGCCCTGTTAGGTATGGAAAATGAATCCAATCTTCTCTCTCACTGATTTCCATGCCTCTCGCAAGACCAGTGTCCCAAACTCGCAAAAGTTCTCACTTTGTGCGTGGAGCTCACCCAAAACACCAGTCCATGAAGAGGGCGAAAGCCATTCCAACTACAGATTGTCAGTAGGACATATCGAAAGAGACAAGAAACCCGTGACCATTCTCAACTCATTTTCACAGAGTTTTCACGAGGCTTTTTACTATAATAATCTAATCAGTTTGACTTGCAGCCATTACAGTTGTGATCCTCGCCAAATCATTTTCAGTCCTTGCAAATAGTTTGCATTGCCTGTCTGGTTGTTTGAAATTAGGTTACTGAGATTTGTACAAATTTCAGGTTTGTGAAGAGAGTCGTGCAAATATCAGCGACATTTATATTTAGTTTTGTAATTAATGAAATAGCAGGTGGAGTGGGATAGTGGGGTGCCGAGTGTGGAGTGGGATGGTGGGGTGAGTGTGTTAATGTTAATATTTATCTTCTCATGATAAATTGACAATCATTTACATGTCAAAATCATAATATTTATTATTAATATTTTGGTAGTAATAAGAGATAAATATGCCAAAGGCGTTTTTTTACTAGAGTGTCAAAATTTCATTATAAAATCAACGTTCCATAGTTTTTAATACAATGTGCAAGATGATTGAAACAATATATATTGTTGATTTTGATCGTGAGGAAAGCTCAATTATGGGAAAGGTAGAACTTTTCATTGGGTGATTGTTGGAGGAGTTGTCACAATGTCTGGAAGGGTCGGTAACTTTATGGAGGCCCTCTTGTAACTCAAGAGTCTGAATGTTCGAATTTAACATACAATAACGCATAAATGGACATGAATAATGTTGTAGAGCTTCATTTACAAATGTTAGTAGTGGAGTTTTTATCGGCGTGCAAGTAGGTGAAACTTCAATTTTTTGTGACTTTGTTTGCACCTTTACTGGAAATGCTTTCTCCGCATTTTCCTATAGCTACAACACGATTCGACACTTGTTTGATTAATTCAGGCTTTGCCATCGTTAGTCGGATGAAATATCTCTCTACCATTTTACTCTCAACAAAGCGTTTTCTTGGGTCTGTCTATCATGAGCGAATTTTGTGAAGTCTGATTTGTAATCAAATAATACTGCTTCTGGGGTATGTCTGTCACTATTTCGTCCCTCTTTTCTAATTGTATGAGACATGTTTGATCTGCATCTTCTGCTACATTCTATAAAGGTATTCTTACAATCTCAATAAGTTTCATTCCTTCAGTTTGGCATTGCAAGCAAAACATTTTCATCGGGTAATGTACTCTGAATTGCATTTATGTTCGATTATAGAAGACCAAAAAACTTTATTGTAAAAGGAATGTATGCTTTTCTATGTGGTGTTTACTTTTGTGCATTTATAATTGTAATTTTTAGTTTATAAATCATTCAAATATTTATTTTTCGTTTTTCTTAATGTTTTTGTGTTAATTGGCTTACTTTCTCTGTTTCAATCTTTTCAAAAATTTGAAAACATTTTTGAGATCTATTGTTTATTTTTCCAGTCATGTTTTCCTCAGCTATGGAGAGATGGTTTCGTTGTTTTTTCTTAGTGGAGATATAATCCCTCAGTCAAGTAAGGATATTTAGTTGTCGTCATTTGTTTTAGATTATTGTGTACTACCTCTTTTTTTTTAAATCAAACTATGGACCGACCATTTCTTGGGGTTTGAAGATTTAATTATTTAAATCTTCCTTACGAAATTTGAAACCGATCATAACAAAAAGTTACTTTTACACGTTTTCTCCATCTGTCTAGCTTTAGATTCATACAGTTATGTGATTCCTCTATTTTAATTTTACTTTATCAACATAATATAGTAGACTCATAGACATTCCCTCAACAACAATCCCAATAAGAGTTTTTTGGCTACTTCCACAATATGTTCTTTTTGGCATGGTTGAGGTGTTTGCAATGGTAGGAATGCAAGAGCACTTTTATGATCAGATGCCAGACACAATGAAAAGCTTGGGCATTGTTGTTTATTTGGGTTTCATAGGATTTGGTAGTCTCCTCAATAGTTTCCTCATTTTGATCATTGAGAAGGCCACTTGTGAAAAGCAGGAGCATTGCTAGTTTGCAAACAACTTGAGCAAATCTCATTTAGATTACTTTTATTGGCTTCTTGCTTCTTTGAGTTTACTCAATCTAGGCATGTTCATGACCTTAGCTAGTTGTTAAAGTAGAAAGACACTACATAGAGAATGCTTCCTAGAAACTAACTTCAAATAATGGCTAAAATTAGGGGTAAAAGAGGTGGAGTTAGTACATACTTAAAGTACTCACATTGTTTATTTAGTTGAAGAAATGTTTAAATTTCAAGAAGAATTAGGGCAAAGAAAATCCCGAATCTTTGGTTTCAAGAGGAGAAGATGATTCAAAGCAAAAGCCTCTGAAGGAGAGGACTTCAAAAGCTGAGAGACAGACACTTCAAGAAGCTCAAAGGGCAGCAAAAGTTGCTGGGAAGGTGATAGATATTCAAGCTATTTTGAATTTGGTCAGATTGTTTTATAGTCATCTTAGATTGTAATATTATTGTTGATTAAATTTTTGACATTTGGTCAGATTGTTTTACAACCATATATGCATGTTGTCATTCTATTTTCATTTCAATTTACTCATATTGTAATTGTATAATTTCCTCAAAAAGTGGCAAAATAACAGAGTTAATTAAACCCAACATTGATTTGGTTTGCTTGTTGGTTTGTTACTTAGGTAGAAGTATGAAATAAGATAAGTTTTCATCAATTATTTAAAGTGCTTCCAGTACATATATTTCTATGCTACAATACTATCGCCTGAACTATGTTTGGAGTTAGCTTTTGCATAATTTTATTTTTAATATACTATCACTTTAGTCAATGTTATTCTATTGTTTTGTTGGCATACTTCAATGCATTTTTAATTTTCATTAGGGTTTTTAAATATCACTTTAAGGACTACCTTTTGAAGGAGCCTTTGGATGTTTTTATTCATGCAAAATATGTTCAATGATTACCTATAATATAGGTATTATATAACAAGAATTTTGTTTTTTTATCACAGGCCTCATTTAATTATTATTTATTGTTTTGAAAAATTATTTTGAATTTTTTTTTTTAATCAATGAATGACCAAGGCCTTGATAAATTTTATTAAACTTAGAAAATAAATACAATAGCAAAACTCCATTCAAATGGGCATTGGTAGGAAAGAACGGAGAAGAAAACCTCCAGTCTAGCCTGGGACGGATGTCCTATATTATTACATATTAAAAGGGGCATAACCTAGTGGAATATTAAAAATTTACATATTAAGAGGGAATGAAACCCAAATGTACATTTACATTATAATTGTCAATCATAAAAACAAAGGCGTTAAATCTGATTTGAAACTAGCTATACGCTTTTGCAGATAATCTTCCTCAACAATTACATCTCTCTCTAAAATAACTCCTAAAATAATGTTAGTCTGCAATATAAACCATATTAGAGAAAAAATAACCTATTGGCTTTCCTAAAGAAATGAATTCCAAGCCTTAGAGATCACTCTTAATCTGTAAAAATTATAAATACTAATCCCAAATAAATGGAAAGAGAACCAAAGTTAACCCTAACCAGATCAAAAAACAAACTAATAACAAAATAAATTTGACTAAACCATAGATCACCAAACTAATTAACATAAGGGCCTACATGTATATGCAAATTCCAATAATTAAAAAAAACATGGAGCTTAAATGAAGTTTGCATAAGACCATAAACTATCACTGTTGAAGCTAAATTCAAACAAGCTATCCTTTCATGAACATTAATGGACAATATTGATAAATCTCTCGAAACAAACTTCCCACTTTCCTTCTACTCAATGAAAAGATGGAGGTTTCTTATTACCAAAAAATTGACTCCTGCGGGACTATATGTGAAGAGCATAATCAACTCTAAATGGAATAAAATAAGTCTCTACTTTTACAGTCAATGCATCCTTTGTCATAAACCATGTGGAAATTGAGTATTCATGATTCCAAAAGTGACTGAAGTAATCTATCTCCTGGTTCAAATAAAGGAACAATCAATAGATATAAAAATGAGAATGCTTCTTATCTAGTTGGACAAAGTAATAGAGAGTCAGCCTAATCAATATGTCGAGAACCATTCCAATATCATAAATTATAAGATCAGTGCTTAATGAATCAAATATGCAGAAATTGAAAAGCTGAGGGTAAATTGAAGAAGCTACCTCCAAATCCGCATAGACCCATTCTCAATGACAGGAGTTAGCAGAGAAAAATATCTAAATTTAAATACATAGTAATGCAGAAAATAAGCTATCCCAAAAATTGAAATAACAAAAAATCATTTTTTGCATAATAAATGCATCACATAAGCTAAATACAAACCATGTAACCATAATACCAAATACGCCCAAATTCATGTCATCAGTATTACAAACCTACTTCAATATATATAAAACCACGCATCCAATACATATGAGTTCCTTACATTAATATATACATACAAAGCCTTGGCAGCCAAACATAGAATTAATGACAAGATAGAGACACAGAGCCATAGTCGATATATACACCACAACCATCGATAGACTAAGCAAAAAACCAAAAGATGGCTTTAAGATTAAAGCATTACATAAAACCTTCCCTAGGGAACACCATGATCACTTTTGCTACATCGTTAGGGTTCTCGACCTGAAAGTTGGGAGGAAGTTCAAAATTCGTCCTGAACCTATTGGATTTGTCAGTATTGGGAGTACAAAATATTAGGGCCTCTAGATTCTCAAGCGAAACCCTTGGATGAATGTATGAATTGTAAATTTTGAGGTAGTCTTTAAGCCAATCTCTGTTGGTTTCAATCACAATGCCTCTCCAGTATAGGAGAAACTTAATGGATGCCTCCATTTTTGGCCATTGAGTATAGAATGTGAGACTCTCCAAAATAATGAGGGAAGGACACCTATATGCCATCTCCAACTCAAGGGAGCCTGGGGGATGCGCCATGTATCTCTCAGGAAGAGGGATACAAAATTTGTTGTCTATACTCCTGATCGCGTGCTCCAAACCCTTTCTCCATGTAGGCTAGAATAGGTCACAACATAATTGAATGATATTGTCATGATTGACCTTGGCTCTATTCAAGCAACCTATAAAAGATCCTATGATACTGCTATTTGTTCGCTAGGTGAACTTATAGTTGAAGATTCCTTCTTTGATCACCCTTGCCATAGTAATCCGTGACATGTCATCTAAGGGATTCAAAATCCTATTCCAACACTCTGGTGTAACATTTGCCCGAAATGCCATTGTTCGTTCCTCTTTGGAGTGAAACACCAGAACATTGGTATTCATCTGTGCCAAAAGACAAAAACCTAAATTACTAATAAGGACACCTCCAAAAAATGATTAAGCTCTAGAGTGATCTAAAAGAGGATAGGCAAACCCTAAATAAAGATGCTAACATCGACCCAAACATGTGATTAACGATAGAGAGCGGGATGGACAACCTGGGCTTACATCGTGACAGAAATGAGTTGGAGCCTATCATTAAAGATAGTCCCTTACTCTGCGATGATTAAATGGACAGAGCGATACTTATAAGAAAACAATAAAAAAACCTATGAAGTGAATGTATCACATCGAGATTAGCCTAGCAAATAATAACATACTATGAGGGACACAAAATAAATGAAAATCCATACCACCCCTTGTGCTGCTAATCATTGGATGAGACCAAATTTTTAACTAGATAAATGAAGTCACCATCTGCACCTTTGTTAGCAAGATGATCCACTTTATTATTACCTTCATGATAAATATGTTGAATAAGAACATCCTCAAAACCATTAAGAAGGGCTAGGACTTCCTCAAGTCTAGAATTGAGGGTCTAGTTGGGAGTAGAACATTTCCTAATTGCATTCAAAATGATCTGAGAATCACCCTCAATTACAACTTTTGACACCCCGACCTCATAACATAATTGCAATCCTATATTCAACGCTTCTAGTTTAGCTAAATTGTTAGTAGTAGGCTTGATGGCCATAGCTTTTTTTGCTATCCATTGACCTGAGTCATTATTGATAATGCATCTGATACCTGCTAGGCTAGGATTACCTCAGATAGCCCCATCAAAATTGAGTTTGAACCAACCCTTTGGAGGTGGGGACCAAATGCAATTAACTCTGTCTACTTTGCTTTTTTAAAAGTATACAAGGGGGGATTAATTAAATTCACCCACTTTTTTTTATGATACCATCCTAGTGAGAGAAGGAACCTTCTTCTTTTGGGTACTTTCTAAGATGAGAAGTAGTAACCTCCACGATGCTAGCCTCAATTTTAGGGATCAACTCCTCAAAATTAAATTCCAAATCATAGAAGATGCACCTATTTCTTTCCTTCTAGATTTCCCATGATACAATTGATGGACATATATTTCATAATTTACTATAAACTCCCTTACCTAGATTAGTAGGCCAACCTCTAAGGAAATCCTGAAAGGATAGAGGAAATGGTGAATACCATTCCAATTTAGATCTAACCCACTCCCAACATTTTTGTGAGAAAGGACATTTATATAATAAATGATCCAAGTCTTTAGAATTTTGTTTGCATAGGATGCATCTAGATGGACCTTGAATCCCAAATTTAACAAGCTTGTCCATTGTTAGAATCCTATTTTGGAATGCTAGCCATAGGAAGAAGCCTGCTTTAGGAAGGCATGTTGTATCCTAGCAGAGCTTGAGTGGAATATCGACCCTGTCCCAATTTTTGTATTGTAATAAAGCTTTATATCCATCTTTAACTTTGTAGTTGCCATCATTAGTTGCCATCCAAATAAGTTCATCTTTCCTTTTTCACTACTTGATGGGCCTATCAGCCAGTATCTTATTATAAGTTCCAACTTCTTCTAGATCCACACCCAAACCTTCCAGTGATTTCCAAACCCAATAATTAGTACCATTCAACTTGATTTTAATTCTATAGTCACTAACTTTGTTTCCCCAGAGAGTCGTTAGCAAATGCTTTAAATTGCGCAAGAATGCCTTGGACACTATAGGAGGATGGTCGTCCCAGGAGTCTTCCCAAAATAAGGCCTTGTCTCCTAAACCAACATCCTACGTGAGAAACTTGTCAATGAGATCAAGACATTTTAGCATAAAATCCCAACTTTTGGAGCCCTTGGGAGGATTACTTATCTTGAAGATAGAAATAGGGTCCTCAACATTGAGATATTTATTATACAAGATTTTAACCCATTTTTGTTCTCTATCATTATATAGGTGCCATATCAGCTTTGCTCCTAAGGCTACATTTTGCCATTCAAGATTCTTGGTACCAATGCCTCCCATTTCCTTAGGTTTACAAATATTATCCCATTTGATGAGCACTAATTTTTTATCCTCTTCATAGTCCTTCCAAAGAAAATTCCTAAGTTTAGCTTCGAATTTGAGACGATGACTATTCAAAAGAGGAAGGTAGGAAAGAGGATATATAGGAATCGCTGACAAAACAACTTTGATTTTAGTAACCTTTCCTGCTTTGGAGAGCCATTTATCTTTCCATCTGCCAATCCTTGTGTCCAATTTTTCCATAGTGTTGTGCCACACCTTACAAGATTTGGACCCCTTTTCCAGCTCAATTCCCAGATATTTACACGAGAATTGACCTTTTTTATGCCCCAAGAACTTGCAAATCTTGTCTTCTATTTCTTTTTCGTGTTTAAAAAGAAAATCTCAGATTTGGCCTCGTTTACTTTTTGCTCGGAAACCCTCATATACAAATTAATGATTGATTTAAAGCTCAATGCTTCAACTATATTACTTTTGACAGGAAGAATCATATCATCTGTATATTGTTGATGCGTAATATTAGGTAAATTCTTGGTAATAGTTATACCTGAAATAAACTGATTCTAATAAGCATTTGATAATTCTCTCCCAAAGGCTTCGACCATAATGATGAAGAGGGAAGGAGATAAAGGATCACCTTAACAAATACCCCTTGAGATCTCAAAGAAACCTTTGGGTGTTCCATTGATCAAAATAGAAATCTTAGGAGTAGAAATAAATTTAGAAATGAGATTAATCCACTGATGCAAAAATCCAAAAGCTTCGAGAACCTTATATAAAAATCTCTAATCAACCATATCATACGCTTTTTGGATGTCTAACTTTATAAACATGCAGGAATCTTTACTCTTGCTAGTTGAATGAATCGTTTCTTGAATGGTAATGATATCGTTGAGAATAGATCTGCTAGGAACAAATCTATTTTGTTCCTTAGAGATCAACTTTGGTAAAAATCCCTTTAGCCTATTTGCCATGATTTTAGAATTTTTTTTATAAATCATGTTGCATAAGGCGATAGGCCTGAAATCTCTGGCGCATTCCAGGTTTTTTTTTTTGGGAATCAAAGTAAGGAAGGTAAAGTTAATTTCAGATAGAAAGGCTCCTCCATTTCTAGAAGCTTCAATGGTCTTCCATAAATCGATCCCAATTATATTCCAGCACTTCTAAAAGAAAAAAACCTAAAAGCTGTCAGGACCTGAAGATTTATCAGGATTCATATTGAAAACAACTGACTTTACCTCTTCCAAGGTTATGGGTTTATTTAAAACCTTATTATCATCATCTGAAATTAATTTGGGTATAAATTTAAGCAGTTGATCTTGTGCTACCTTATTTGACACATCGAAGTTATTTAGGATTTCCTTAAAATGGGTTATAAAAGTTTCAACAATGTCTCCTGGATTCTCAACCCAAGTACCCATATGGTTTTTGATGTTGGTAATCTTATTTTTAGATCTATAAAATAAAGTGGAATTATGAAAATATTTTGTATTTCGATCCCCTTTGTCCAACCATCTCTCCCTCAATTTCTGACACCAAAAAATTTCTTCCTTGGATAGAATAGACTCTTGTTTAGCTAAAAGATCTTTTTGTAGTCAATAATAGTCTATATTCATACCATTCTTAATAATTTCTAGATTAAGATTTTGTAACTGGTTTTCTATCTCCAATTTTTCTTTGAAGATATTATTAAAATGTTCTTTATTCCATCTTAAAATGCATTCTTTTAGCATTATAAGTTTAGAAACAAAAACAAACAGCTTAGAACCCTCAGCAAAATCTTGCACCCACCATGTTTTAATATTTTCAATAAACTTAGGGTCTAAGAACCACATTTTTTGCATTTAAAGGGGTACCTAATGGGCATAGAAGGTTTTGAAAGTTCTATACAGACCGAGAAATGATCTGATCTAGTGATGGGCAAAATGGAAGATTGAAAGTTAATATTATTCTCATCCAAATTACCTATGATGAAAAATCTATCCAATTTTTCGATGATATATGCATAATCTTTTCTTCTATTATTCCAAGTAAAAGTATCGTTATTGATGGGAACATCAAAAATATCATGTTTAACAATCCAATCTTTAAAGATCAGGGATGATTGCAGAAGGTGGTGATTATCACCTATTTTTTCATCAAGATTTACGATGGTATTGAAATCTCCTCCTAACACAAAGGATTGGTCCTCGAAAGTAGAAATGAAATGACTAATTTCATCCCAAACATTTTTTTTATCGATATAGCTAATAGGGCCATTTATATTAATAAGAATAAACTGCAAATTAGATGAGAGACTTTTGACATTGGTACTAATCCAATTAGAATTACAATGCAGACAAACTAATGAGACCTTCCTAGGATTCCAAAGAACTCCTAGACCTCCATATGCACCAAGAGATTCTTGAAAAATAGAGTTCCAAATACCTAACATTTTGACTAATTTTGTGCATTCATCTTTACTTAGTTTAGTTTCCTTAACAATTATAATTTTAGAATCAAAGGTTTTAAGAAATTGCTTTACTAACCTTTTCTTGCCAGGGGCGTTTAGTCCCCTAGCGTTCCACGTAGTTATCTTCATGGCTCTTTGGGAAGGCTCTTCCCCTTCCCTATGTTAAAAAGTTGATCAATTTTCTATCATTCTTTGCTGAGAACTTCCACTTTCCTCAAATCCTTGAGAGATCTTCTGCCTCTTTTACCCTTTTTTCTGCCATAGTTGGGAGAACCCAGACCTACCTGATTTTTTTGGATTCCAAGGTTCTCTAATACTTTTTCTAAATTTAAATTGTTGATCTCCTTCTCATCAATTGTATCCTTTCTGTATTCAAGTTCCAATTCCTTAATAATTTGATTAATTATGCAAGGTTGAGAATCCACTTCAAACTCCTTTCCTATGAGATTTTCCAAGCTATTCCCATTATTTGTACCCTTAGGGCTCAGTCCTCTAGTCTGACTCTATCTCTTGGCTTTATCCTCTACCTCTATGCTCATCATATCTCTTCTTAGATCTTCATAGGAATAATTTAGACCACCTAATTTTATGATTCTCTGTATCAATGCAGCCTTCTCTACCTTTGTACTATTATCAATGTCTTCATAACAGAAAACCTGAACTAGTTCATCTGCTAGCTGATCAAGATCTTCATCTTTTGTATTCAATTCATTTAAGTCTTCATCCATCTTGTCTTCTTTATTTAGGAAATCTTGCACCTCTCTTGATAAGGACCTTTCTACCTTATAAGACTCAAACTTATTATTAACCACTATTGGAGTAAATGGTGAGCTTCTAATCTTTGAAGGAGTTTGCCAGAATTTGGAGAGCTTTGTAGAGCCTTCTTTATTCGGAGTCGATTCTTAAGGTTCCAACATCTGAGATAGATTCACTATGGGAGAATCCTTTGATGGTGTGTAGGGCCCCTCTAAGTCTATTTTAGCTCCAAATAACATACTATTTTCTATATCCACAATATCGATATCTTGAAAAAATTCTACACCCATGGTATGCAAACTGGAGTGCAACAAATTGACTGTATCTACCTTGAATGTAGAGCCAATTTTCATGTATTTGGAAACCGTGTTGTCCAAATTGTTCACCAACTAATTTCTACATTGATCCCCTACAGTCTTGCTTAGGTATTCCTATAATTTCATAGACAATTCCTCATTTGTCACTATCTCATTGTTGTCATCTGATAAATTACCTTGCTCACTAATGATCTTGGATAGTGCTTGTTTATATATCTTTACCTCTTTAACTGCCTTATCCTTACTTTGAGGTAATCCATGTTCTATAAGGATCTTGATAGAATCTTGCTTATCTTTATTTTTTCTTTTAACTACATTGTCCTTGCCAATTGATGAATCCGACTTCCTGTTCTGATTGACCACAATTATAGATTTGAGTCTCTTTCTAGATTATGAATTGCCTTTAATTAAAGCCTTTCTATCACTTTGGAGGACTATTTGAGTCTTGCGTGCTCATACACCATATTAGAGGGGTCCAAGATACATTCTTGAGCCCTCGATTTCATCCTCTATTAGTAGAACTTTGGAAATAAATCTTATAAATTGGAGGTGAGCAGAATGGTTTTGAAGTCTATTTCTTTTTCTTTCTCAATCTTGATAATACCTGAAATCTCTCCTTTGAAATGATGAATAAAGCAGTCATATGTAGCTCTATTGGTTAAAACTTTCCTTAAACCCTAAATAGGTTGATAATATTTTTTCTTTATTAGGAATTTAACATTATTATCAAACTGATAAGATGCATCTATGCCTGATAGCTCTCCCAGACTGAACCCTAGAGATTTAAGAATCTCTATGTGATTCAATTCCGGAGGCATAGATGGAAAATTAAACCAAATCAGACACATGAAATCTAGCTTATCTAAATTGAGATTTGGAAGCCAATTAATGAATTTAACTATATGCCCATTACAAAAACACTCTAATACATTAATAAACTGACTTTTGGTATTTACATTGCCATAATGTAAATAAAGAACACTATCTGAGTGATAAGAAATACTTACTTGTGATCCACAGTTTTTGTCCAACTAGTTGGCAAGGAATATTAGATCTTCTTTAGGTCCACACCAAATTGCAAAGATGCCATATTTTTTGCATTGGTTCCAAACATTTTCAATTTCATCCCCAAGGAGGGTGATGGAAGGCACCTCATCTTTGGGTTCAATTTGCATTGAGTCCTTAGGGTTTTTGGAAGCCCTTGGTAGTGAACACTCATGACGACGATGTAGAGGGACATATGAGTCGTGCCGATTAGAGTAATCAAGGTAATCATTACCGTTTCTAGGAGGGGAGACCATTGGTGTTGATTATGCCTTACCAAGAATGTTGGTTTGGAGATTTGACTTCCTGAAATTGGGTTATGCATAATTCATGAGATGAAAAACCCTAATTTGCTCCTCCAAACTTTATAAGGTGAAGAACTCCTTTGGGATCTAATGGAAAGGAAAATCCGCAATTTGATATGAAGGATCTTCCTGAGCCAATTTGATGGACCTTGGCTTTGGATCTCTCTGGTGATTATGTTTGATGCTGCCTTTGATTTTATCCAGAACAGAGAATTTTTTTGATAGCTTGACCTCACAGTTAGGTTTTCTCTACATTGATGCTATATTCCTGGTTTTTATCAAGTATTTGGATTTTTTAGGGATTTTAACCCAAGAATCAATTTTCTATTCTACATTTTTAGCATATTTGTTGGAGTTCGCCATCAGAGCTTTATAAAATTTGATTTTTTATAAAATGTTTTGCAAAACAAAAATTAACATATTATTTTGAATTTTATTTTATTATAAAATACTAAACTTTAATTATTTAATTTTTTTCACATATGATTGTCTTACATTAAATCATTTCAAAATTGCTTGTTTCAATATAACAAAACATATTACAGAGCTTATTAATGCTATCAATTAATTTTTTTAATTAATATTTGCTTATATAAATTTTTAGTCATATTCATTTACTTTTAACTTTTTGGATTCCTTTTTAAATTAATTGTCTCAATATCATTCTAATTTTAAAAATTATTCATTTTTCTTTATATTCTCTATAATAGATAAACATATTTTCATTTCATTTTAATGTTATATAAATCAACTCTTATAAATATATAAATTGTGGGAATAATTATATTAGTTGGAATTCTTTAGAATAACTGAGAGGGGGTTGAATTCATTATCCAAGGTCCATATGTACAAATAGAACTTTTCAATGCTTAGTAGACCCATGTCCATAAAACCTTGTCATGTATGTGTCCATTAGATCATACAATACATAAACTTTGTAGGTTATTGTCCTAGGTCAAAACAACTTTGCAGAAATGTAAACATGAAACAACATAAGAACATTCACACAATTTGACATAAGGATTTTACATGGAAACCCAATTTGGGAAAAACCACCAGTAACATATTACTAATTCTCACTCTTTTAAAATGATGCCCTATGAAAGGCCAACCCTGTTAAAGGTTACAATGCACATTGCTAAATGTGACATGGTTAAAGGATTTTAATCACCCTATTAGGAGTGAGTCTTGTTAGAGGACTTCATACCATTCCATTAGAATGTCATTGGTTAAAGGATTTACAAATGACTTTTAGGTCAACCTTAATCCAAAGGATTTTCCCTAGATTAATACAATGATTAAAAAGTAATAGTAAGGCTTGATCTATTAAAAAATTACAACTCACTTGTAGATTACAGATCTTTGTTTCAGTCCTCCATTCTGCTTGGCATTCACAGACTTAAGCTTTGATAGCTTGTTCACCCTTCAAGAATTCATACTCTTAAGCCTTCTTGCTTTGTATGCCAACTGCATTCACTTCTGTTTGGCCACTGAATGAAGCAATACCCTAGACTCCTTTTCTTCTTTAGGTTCTTGCACATGACAACCTTTTCTTCTAACTAGCTATCTCTATAAATAGAGAATTAAGATCTTTTGTCGCTTAACCATAATTGTTCATTTTAGGGTTAGGTAGGATACAATGAATCTATCCAGTTTTCCATTTGGTTCCTCTCAAAAATTCTTCTATAATATTCCTTGGATTTACCTCAAAATGGTTTTCCTTGAATTTTGTACCACTAGCTCATCATAGTTATCTTCCACATGCTTCACATAATTCAAGAAAAAAAAATAGCTAGCTCTAATTCGTCAAATCTTCAATTTAACACTATTTGTTGTCACTTGACAACTATACTGTTCTATCACTCAGCCAACACTAAAGTTTATTGATGCTCGACACCAACTAAAATTTACTTGGCATATACTAACAATCACTTAGCTTGCACTATTTTTCTTCTTTTCTAGGCACTTCTTATTTTTGACTTTTTTTCCACTAATTTTTGTTTGGCTTGCACTGACTACTCAATAAGGCTTGGCAGTCACTTTTCATACTTGATCTTCTTCTAGTCTTAACTTGAGTAATCTTTCATTTCAAACTTTAAGTAGATAAACAATACACTATCTTTTTCATACCAAATAACTCAACCTTTCTCTAGGTGCTATTGCTATCTCCTCTTTTCAAATCCTCTTCATCAATCAACTAAATGATAAATTTTATACCAAAAAACAATTGTCTCACCAACAAGTAGTAGGTTTTACATCATTGAAAAAGTAATGAGCATTCCATTATAGGTTCTTCACTTCAAAAAAAGCTTATATCAACAATCTCCCTCTTTGGCATTGATGGAAAACTAATACTAACAACAATACCAAAAAGAAAATAAATCTTTGAAATTTCTCCCTCTATTAGTGTAGTATATGTCCTTCCTCTATGTAGGGTAATTTGAGCTTTATCAAGTTCCTTTACTGCTTCTTATTTCTTATATCTCCCTCTTTAGAGTATCTCTCCCTTTTTCTGATATTCAGGTATCTATCTTTCTCCCTCTTTAGAGTATCTCTCCCTTTTTCTGATATTCAGGTATCTATCTTTCTCCCTCTTTAGAGTATCTCTCCCTTTTTCTGATATTCAGGTATCTATCTTTCTCTACTCTGTTCTTATATCTCTTCTTATATCTCGCTTAGTACTTTCTCCATCTTACTAGGTATATGCATATGTATTTCTCCCTTTGTCTTATATCTCCCTCTTTGACAACAATGCCAAAGACTTGTCATCTCTGTATGCAGATCTAATCAATTCCAAATTCTCCCTTTGCCACCTTTCACGTGACTATAAGTCTTCAAATTCAGTTCCTTCATTACTTTAGGCAGCTCCCAAAGTAATATCCACTACATCAAGTTGTAAGATACAACATTCAACTCAATTGATGCAGGGCACTACTTATGCTTCTTAAGTATCTTTAGATAGGATTATCACCCATAGTTTACCACTTAGATATTCATGAGAACCCTTAGGTAAAGCTTTTGTGAAGATATCAACTATCTATTGTTTTGTACTCACATATTCCATCCTCATTTCTTTGTCTTGAACTAACTGTCTCAAATAGTGATACCTGATTGCAATGTGCTTAATCTTTGTGTGTATCATAATTTTTTTGATATATTTATAGCACTTGTATTATCACAATAAAATACCACAGGTTCAGTGATTTCATCCTTCATACCTTTGAGTAGTTTTTTGATCCATACCACTTTTGTACAATTTACTATAGCAACCACTTATTCAGCTTCAACATTAGATTGAAATATGCAATTTTGTTTCTTGTTGGTCCAGGTGACCAACCTCTTTCCTAAGAAAAATGCTCCATTGCTTGTGCTCTTTCTGTCATCAATGTTTCCAGCTCAATCAACATCTGTGTAGGCTCTGAACTCAAAATTTTCATTTTTCTTGTAGTATAGACCATAGTCTTTTGTTCCTTTCAGATATCTCATTGTTCTCTTAATAACCATCAAATGATTCTCCTTAGGATTTGTAGATAATCTTGCAACAATCCCAATAGATAATGCAATGCTAGGTCTTCTATGCACTACATATTGCAATTTTCCAATCATAGACCTGTACAATGTTTGATTCACATCAGCTGAATCATCATTCATTGACATTTTCTATCCTATCATCATAGGTGTGCTAATTGGTTTGGAATCTTCCAATCCAAAAGTTTTCAATATTTCCTTCACATACTTAGAATGAGTGATGTATATACCATATTTCATTTGATATACTTGCAAACCAACAAAGAACTTGATCTTTCCAAACATAGACATCTCAAAATCTTTCTTCATTTCATTTGTAAATACTTTACATAATGTATCTTGACCTCCAAATATGATATCATCAAAAAAAATTTCAGCTAGTAAAATACCTTTACCTCCTTTTTTCTTCTTGTACAGATTGATGTTATCATCAGTTCTCTCAAAACCAATCTTCCCAAGCTAATTGTGAAGCCTTTCATACCATGCTCTTGGGGCTTGATTTAAACCATATAAATCTTTGTGTAGTCTACATACCATGTTCTTGTTATTAGCATCAAAAAATCCTTCTAGCTATTATATATAAACCTCTTCTTCTAATATGCCATTCAAAAATGCTGACTTCACATCCATTTGATAAACTTTGAAACCTTTGTATGTAGAGTAAGCAAGCAGAGTTCTTACTCGTTCCAATCTTGCAATAGGGCTAAATGTTTTTCCATAGTTTATTCATTCTTCTTGGGCATACCCCTTGCAAACTAATCTTGCCTTATTTCTTGTGACTTCACCATTTTCATTTAACTTGTTTCTGTACACCCACTTGGTTCCAATCACATTCTTGTCCTTTGGTCTTGGAACTAGAGTCCATGTCTTATTTTTCTCAATTTGTTCAATCTCTTCTTTCATGAATTTACTCCAATCCTCATTTTCTAAGGCATCTTTCACTATCTTAAGCTCATGCATGCTCAATAAACATGTTTCACTTCTTAGCATGTTTCTTGTCATTGGTCTAACATCTTTGTCTCCAATAATTTGTTCAATAAGGTGATGTATTTTGACATACTTTGATAATCTTGGTTCTGCTCTTCTTTCTTCATTAGGTCTATCAACTTCTAAATCACTATGTACTTCTCTATCTAGTAATTCATAATCTCTTTCATGTACACTTCTTGTAGAATCAAAATGTGTCTTGGCTTCTATCTACAACTCAACTCTTGACTGTAACTCAGTTCCTAAATGCAATTTGACATTCATTATATGTAACTCGACAATCACTAAAACTTGTTGTTGATTTTGAACTTGGTTTACAACATCTTCATCGACAGACATACCTTCATAAAAGTATACAAATGATTTGTACTCTTCAGGTTCCTTCATAGGTTTAGCTTCATGTACCTCTGTATATTCACCAAACTTCATATTTGCACTTTCCACAACTTTGTTAGTGTTAGTATTTACACACTTGTCAGGTCTACTCCTAGTGGAGTAACCAAGGAATATGCCTTCTTCACTGTTAGCATCTAATTTTCTATTTCTGAAGTCCTTAAGAATGTAGCACTTGTTTCCAAATACCTTAAAATATTTTGCATTGGTTGAGTATCCATACCATAACTCAAAAGGTACTAAATGAGTACCTTTCTTGACATGCACACAGTTCAAGGTATATACAACCATACTTACACCCTCTCTCCAGTATTTCAAAGCAACATTCTTCTCCATCATGAGTGTCCTAGCATAGTCCATTGATAGTTTTATGCATGAGCATGGATACAATAGGTGTCATTTAGATCATTGTGTTTATTTTAAGAGGTTCGATGATGACAACTACATTATTTTATGTTTATATGTTGATGATATGTTTGTAGTTGGGTCTAACATGGATCACATTAAGGGGCTAAAACATTAGTTAGCACATTCATTTGCTATGAAGGATTTGGGGGCAGAAAAATAAGTCCTTGTTATGAAGATTTGCAAAGATACAAAGAATAGGAAATTGACATTATCTCAAGCTGATTATATTGAGAAGGTGTTGCAATGTTTCTCTATGGAGAATGCTAAAGCTGTCAGAACACTTTTACCTGGTCATTTGAAGTTGACTAAGGAGATGTGTCCCAAGACACAAGAAGAGAAGGACAAGATGTCCAAGGTACCTTATGCTTCACCTAAAGGAAGCTTGATGTATGCTATGGTATGTACAAGGCTAGTTATCACACATGCAATGGGAGTCATTAGTAGGTGTATGAGTCATCGCGGGCTTGAGCATTGGAATGTTGTAAAATGGATTCGTAGATATTTGAGAGGAACATCTAATAAGAGTCTACATTTTGGGGGCTCTACTACTAATTTATAGGGCTATGTTGACTCATATTTGGTAGGGGATATTGATACCAGGTGGAGTACTATAGGCTATGTATTTACTATTGGTTGGGCAACATTAAGCTAGGTTTCTCAATTGTAGAATTTTAATGCTTTATCCACTACAGAGGTAGGGGAGATTGTGTTGCTGCTACAGAGGCAACCAAGGAGATGATATGGCTTCAATTCTTCCTGGAAAAATTGGGAAACCCTTAGAGGGATAATTATTTATTTATAGATAGTTAGAGTGATATTCATCTTGTAAAGAACTTTTCTATGCATTCGAAGACAAAACACATACAATTATGGTACCATTTCATTCAGTCAGTTTTGAATGATGAACATTTAAAGCTAGATAAGATACATATAGATGAATATCCAGTAGATATATTTACAAAGGTTGTGACAAGGCAGAAGCTAAACTCTTCTTCAGTGTCGATTGGTCTTCTAGACTAAATAGAATAAAAGAACAACAAAATATAGGGTGGTTTGATCCAGTGGGAGCCTCATGGAGTAGCGGCATTGCTACAGGATCAGTCTCCAAGTGGGAGATTATTTTTTAGTGTGGAACTTGATCATTCCCCAAGTGCGAGATTGTTAGATTGTGATGACTGATCAAGGAAGTACTATACATAATCCATAATTCCTTGGAATTTTTTTGTGGGGCTATTTTATTGACATTTTATGGCCGACATGTTGTAACTGATTTTAACACTAAAGTGGCAAAAATACTTGTATAAAAGGGCTTAGGGTTAGGGATTGTTTCATTGTGGGTGATGCAAAAATTGCTTCTTGTGACATTATTGAGTTGTAAATGGATTGTAATCAGGTTGTAATCAATGGATTGTGATAATATTGGACTTGCCACTTGATGGACATAGCCTAGGGATTGGGCGAACCATGTTAAATCTTGTGTCTTTTTTCTCTTCTATTTGATTTATTATTTCTTGATATTATTTATATTTGCATGTAATTGTTATTTCTGTTTGAGGTGAATCTTAACAAAGCCAATAATGTGATCTCTCATAAATGTACCTCAAATTGATGCATGCAAACCAAAGGAAGAAGCTTCTATTCCACCACAAACAACAATCAAAATCATGGCAAACAAACAACTACAACATCGTATAGCTAGTCCAGGACACATGCTTATACCATTAGACCTAGAGGGCCAATAAAAGTCCATAACAGGGAGTGATTGTAGCTCTGAATAGAGCATACAAATATAAATATTTATATACCTAGAAGCCAATTATGACATTGAAAATGATACAAGAATTATGTTGTTGTATAATATAGCAGATCTAAGAAATAGTAACTATCAAATAGCTAGCTATCCACTTAAGCTTAGATGCACATGGAGCATATCCTTATCAATAGTGATGTAGCTTAAAGAAAATTATGCATTTGAGAATAATATATCAATTTATTCTTATTGTACTTGTTACTATGCTTGTCAATACTTTGACTATTTTTCCTTTTTACAAATGTTTAATATTCTCAAACTAAGCTACCCTAAAAATGTACTTCTTATTACACATTTTTTATCAACAAAACAACCTAAATGTACTGACATCAATAACTACATATTCAATTACAAAATTCCTAGCAAAAATTCCAATGAAGGACCCTCTTTTACAAGTTACAAGTATACAACCAATGAAGCAACAACGGTCCACAACTGTTTCTTACCATCTACATCTCTTTGATGACATACACATGCATCCATGCCTAATTCCTCAACAACTAAACAATTTTGTTGAAGACAACACTTTGCAAGGAGGATTATCATCAACCTTAAAGATTAAAAATGCAAAAAAATTCTGAATTTGACGTACATTTTCTTAAATTTTTTCTATGGTCTTAAGTTGTTTTTCCTCATTACTTCTTTCAGATAAATTTTGTAAATTTTTTATTGCAGTGCGATTTTAGTAAATATTTTTAAAGTAATATCAACTATTGAAACAACCATTGGAACACCAACTCCTCTTTTGAAAGCAACCACCTTGTCAATGAGCAAGCATAGTCTATTTGAGTGTAGTCCAAAAGAAATAAATTCTAGTTGCAGAGAAGTAGGCTCTACACTAGAACACTTTTTCTCGCACCAACAATAACCCTCATTTAAGCATTGACCCTGTATTATAAAATTTGGACTATTGAAGGGAGGGCACTAAGTAAAACTCCTATTCATAGATTTAAAAATGGTGGACACGATGGAAAAGTATTTGGATTTGACTATATTGATAAAGAAAATATTGTGATACATGTCACATGCTTCAATAATGTAGTTGAAGAATTTAATAATTTTATCCAATCAGGTGGGCTTTATGTCATCTCTAATGGCATAATCAAATTTGCTAATTTGAAATATAGTAGCTCTACTAACCCATTTGATATTGTTCTACACAACTCATCTACAATTACTGTTTCAACAACTACAGATTCCACCATACCTATGTATTGTTTAAGCATTACAAGCATAGAATCACTGCAATTTTTACCTACAAGCATAGAATCACTGCAATTTTTACCTATCAGCCTTGTAGTAGATGTCATTGGCATCATCCTATCCATTAGTCTAACATCAACCGTTCACAAAGTAGATGGAACTAAAAGAAGAAAATGTATAATTGCCATCATAGATATGTCTAATTGTACTATTGATATAACACTTTGGGGGGACCTTTGCCAAGCTCAAGGAAGGGAAATTTCAGCAATGCTTTTACAACCAACCCCACCAATAATCTTGATCCAATCTACTCACATTATATCATAGTGAGGAAAGGCTTTAGATATTATATCTCCAACCTCGATTACAATAATTCTAGATTTATTGGAAGTAAGAACACTTTAAATGTGGTTTTCCACAAAAGCCATCGCTAATCCATCAAAGTCATTGTCAAGAACCACATTATCTATCTGCAACTTTGAAAATCCAATACCTATTTCATCATTGATGAATAAAGCCATTTTTTAAGAAGAAGCTGCATGTATCAAAATCGCAATTACAAAATTTCATCTAGACAACTTTTACTATCTCTTGTGTCCAAAAGTTTTTGAGAACAAAAAATGCAAAAGAAAAAAAAACTCACTCAAACCTTAGATAGTACATTTGAATGCCCAAAATGTTCAATTAATGTGCCCAACTATGGTTTTATCTACATGTTGAAAATGGATTTGTGAGATCAAATAGGGGAACTACAAAAAGTTACAACATTTGAAGGACCAACACATGCCTTGTTGGGGGTCTCTACCAAAGATTTCCAACTACTACTTGTAGAGCCAGATGGTGGTGAACAAATATTAGGCAAAATCATCAATTTTTAGTTCCTTTTTTATCTCAAAATCAAGGCATTGATATTTAACGAACATGGTACACAAAGCATCCTTATGTTTGCATTTAAGATACTTTGAGATATGCTATCACTACTTTCAAAATTTCTTTAAGATGTTATGTATATATTGTAGTTTTGGGACTTGTTATTTTTGATCCAATATAAATAATGTTGCATGAAACTTTGAACCACTGCTACCACTAACAAAGGTATGCTCTGATACCACTGATGTAGGGCCACACTACCCGTACCAACTCACAACCAAAATCACAACAAGATGGAGATAGAGAGATGACAAAAATGCTTCATTAAGCATCCATTAATACTTGAAAATTCATTACAATATTCTCCAAATGAAAGGACTTCAAATTCTTACAATATAAGAGAGATTCCTCACTAAGAGCTTCTACTTCCCAAACTTCTACTTCTCAAGCTTTCTTACAAGAGATTACATTAGAAGAGCTTCACTACAAGAGCTTACACTTGAAGAGCTTCTACTTGGAGAGCTTCTATTTCTCGAACTTCCATTAGAAGAGCTTCCATTTCTTGAACTTGATTACAAATGATAATAATCCTTGCTTAAATAGGCACTTCTAACCCAAGACATTACAAACACAACCAATGTGGGATAAAAGGTAAATACAACTACCTTTAAATAAATATTAAATTCCCACCCCAAATACAACTAAGCACCCAACAAATATTAAATACATGATTCAAGGAACTTTCCACAATCTTCTAAATTGCCACCTATACACCTCGATTAATGGAATGACAACTATTTTTATTATTTTTCTTTTTACGCCACCTATGCACCTTGAAAATAGAAATTCCTCTTTTCTCCTTTTTCCCTTATTTTATTTTTAAATTATTTTTCCTTCTATTTTTGTCACTTTCTCTCTCCTCCACAATTTTTTTTTTCCTTTTTTTTTTCTTTTCTCTCTCTCTTTTTTTTTTTTTTTTTTTTTTTTTTGTGAATAAATAATTTTCCCATGCAAGATGCTCCTGCATCATATGCCCAATTTAATTTGATATTATATATGTTTGGTTTGTACTATGTTTTGAAAATTTGGTACATTACTTTATTTTTTACCTTTTCAATCATTGTTTCCTTATACTTTTCAAATGTACCGTGCATTAAATTATTTGTTATTAATTCAATATTTTGATTTACTATTCTTAAACTCTTAAGAACACAATTACTTAAAAAACTCATCGTCTACATATTGCTTTAGCTGAAAAAGCTTGAATGTTGAAGTTGACAATGGAAGTCTCAAATGACATAAATGAAGACAAAAGGGCTTGATAGAATGAGATGCACCGTAAATAATACTATCAAAGAATAGAAATTATCAACAAGAAACATCGAGAACAACACAACTTACAATCTACTAGATGTCAACCATCAATACCATCATCAGATACACTAACCATCTTGCCAATGATTGCAACTCACTTTAAAAATCTAATCCAAAATCCATCCAACTTGAATCAATTGAAAGGACACCACAATTCAGTCCTGATTACTACACAACTAGAAATTTTTTTTGTTCAAAGTTAGATACCCTCTCAAACATGTCAACATGTTTGATATGCATGGAAAGTTATCCAGGTATCAAAGAGAAATTATTTGATGGGAAAATAACATGTTGTAATGTGCAATAGAAAAAAATGGCCATCGATACTCTAACTAGAACAACATGGACCCTGGAGAACAACCTACTTGTTTGAAAATAATAACTCAAATAGAAGAGATGTTGATTGCTAGAGTTAGTCCAATACTTCAGGTTACTTAGGCAAGAGGCAAACAACTCAATTATAGTGGTCACACAATTTCATTCCCTCGAGATATTTCAAAAATTGCATCTCACTTCCCAAGGTGCATAGGTGAATTAGACATAATTATTGTCAATAGGGAAAACATTGGCCAACAATAGTACAATTTTTATGTTAGTAGATATCGAGTCTTTGAAGTACTTGTGTACAAAATACACAATGATCCATATTACAAATATGTACAAATAGATGACATTACATTATCATCTTTGCCTATTGCTTCTATTGATATATTAAACCTCCTCTATGAAACAACATCAACAATTGATCATTAAGAATTAGGTTTCTTAGAAACAAAAGCTAGAGAAGATGACCTTCTACAAAACCTCAAAGAAATTCAATCTTCTTTTGTAGAAAATATTCCATCAATATTTAAAGAGGTTGTTAAGGTTCAATCTTTGCTCAAAATAGGAAGTGGCTTCCCAACACGTAAAGTACAATGGCCAATAATTTCTCAGTTTTCCATTAATGAGTACAACATTGAAGGCTTATTTGTAATGGCATTTCTAACTCTTTTCCATGGGCAACACAGATTTCAAGAAATAATGACTAAAGGATGCACACATGCATGAATATGCACTCCACCTGACACAATTCAATGATAATAGATTTGGTCAACATCCATGTTTCAGATACTTTTTCTAAACCTAATCATGCATTATTGAACATAAGCAACAACATTAGTTTTTGTACAATGACAAGTTGTTGAATCATTTCCCCCAACTATTTCTGCCCCCCAGCAAAGACTAAAGGAGCTACCTGATGACAAGATCATAGATCAGTTGATGCGATTCACAATCAAGATACGTGGAACAAAGCCTTTTTGGAATGAAAGAAGAGGGAAGCTATCTGAATGGTGATCCAACTTTGTTGCCTGACACTATTCTTCACCCTTAGTGCAACTGATACTAAATTGTAAGATCTACAAAATATCATGCCTTCAACAACTCCTTTAAGCCAACATGCAATAGCTAAAATGAGATGACAAAATATAATTGAAAACCTTCATCTTACATCACTTTACATGTACCATAGATCATTGCATTTTGAGAAGAGGTTCTTGAAAATCTTCTAGGGGAAAGGGACTTTTGATACAAGTAAATAGTGAATTACCTTTACCAATGTGTTTTTATATCCATTTATATATCACATACTAAATTTGTTTTCCCATAGGTATGAATGGAAACATAGAAGTTCCACACATATCCATGGGTTCATTTGGCTTCCTTATGCACCAAATTTTGATAAATTAGATTGGAATAATCAATAGTCTGTTGAAAATGCAATCAAATACATTGATATGTATGTCTCTACATGGAACCCAAATACATTTGAAAGTAGAAATGAAGAAATTCATCGTTCACCAATAGATGATCCTTGCTTATAGAAAAAAAGAGAGATTTTGACAAGAAACTCTCTTGATGACTACATTGAACTAGTTAATCGTGTCCAACAACATACAAAATGCACATCACAAACTTGTCTTTGAAGGAAGAAAACAAGAATGGTTTTTCGATACAAAGCCCCTTGGCCAATGTAAGACAAATCAACATCTCTTTAGTAGAAAATGGTTAACCAAAATACAATGCTACCAAAAATGATGACCACCTCAACCTACACAACCCATCAATTCTATCCATTTGGAGAGCCAATGTAGATTGTCAACCAATTCTATCAATAAATATAGTTCTCAAATATATAGAAAAGTATGCCTCAAAATTAGAACACAATTCTGAAACATATCATTCAATGCTATCTCATATATCCACCAATTGTGCATCAAATATACTAGCAACAATTGCATTTAGGAAAATGCTAACTGACTCACTTGTTGAAGGATACATTGGAGCTCAAGAAACATTCTACCTCCTACTCAAAGTGCCCCTATCCATTTGTGGTAGGACATTTGTTTCTCTTTCTATCCATAAAAAAATTATAGACCACATTTCCATTTCCCCCACATCCACAACAATATCTCCAATTCATATTGACATGTACATGTCTCAACCTCCACACCTAGAAACATTCTCACTTCTTGACACAACTCAAAAATGGTCTTATAGAGCCAGTCACAAAAACAATTAGTGGAAATAATGATCTAAGAAGGCAATAGTTCAAGTTTCTCCAAGATTCACCACTATCCCTACTAGGAATGACAAATCATTCTATACATTCTATTGGAAGAAACTAATGTTGTACTACCCTTTCAGAAATATTCAAAAAGATTTAGGGGATACAAAATAAGACATCATGCAACATTGGGAAAGCTTCAAGACCATGTTTATTCCATGGCATGTAAATAAATCAAATGAAATAATAATAGAAGAAGATGTTTCAAAAAGCCTAGGTATGGAGACACAACCTATGAAAGAAGATAATCGTGATGAATGGTAGGTCCTTTTTGGATTACAACTAAGAGAGCCTATTCACATTGATGAGCTAAACATGCTTGGTCAACACAACATAGATATCAATGATGATTGGGGAGAATCTCATAGCAATACCTTTGAAGAAGTTATATTGACTTCCTTTATTGACTCCAACTGGAAAACATTTCATGTAGCCCATGATGCTTACAAAAATTTGGAAAACACTCTATCACTAGAGCAAAAAATGGCCAATGATATAGTTTCTTCCAATGCACAAGCAACCACGATGCAATCTCCACTAAAAATGATTGTTCAAGGGACAACAGGAACAAGAAAATCTCCCTTGATTAAATGCATCAAAAAAATAGTAATCAACTCTACACCAAATGGGCCATCATCACTTCTTATCCTTGCACCAATAGGGGTAGCAACATTCAATATTCAAGCATCCACAATTCATTCAACACTTCATATTCCAATTAGAGAAATGACACCAATGCAAGGTTAATCACTTGTTTCTTTCCAACAAGCTATGCACTTCATTCAATACGTTCTAATTGATGAAATGATTTTCATAGGGCCAAAGCTAATGGAAAAGATTGATATATGACTACGTGAAGCATTTCCATGCCAAAACAACATCCCATTTGGAAGGCGTTCAATGCTTCTATTTGGTGATTTGGGCCAATTAACACTAGTGAAAGATATTCCAATGTATGCCTCAACATTTATGGGGGAACACTATGGTGCAACTTCAATATAGTTATTACTTTACAATTTTATTTTGCCAAAATGGGGAAGATGATGCTCAAATAAGCTTTCAATTGCTTTTGTCAAATTTATGGAACACAAAACTAATGATTTCTAAGTGGAAAATTCTAATGACAAGATCAAGCTCCTCACTAACTTCTAAACAACAATCCATTTTCCAATAATCTACATATTTATTTGCCACAAATGAAATGGTATTGTTACATAATAAACAAATGTTAATATCTTCAATAGTGCCAGTTGCCCTTTGCACTGCAGAACAACTTAGAGGTTCTACAATTTCAGATGAGGCTGATGAACAACTAGAGTCAAAGATACTTCTATGTATTAGGCAAGAAGTCATGCTAGCCTCCAATTTGTGGGTAGAAATCGGCCTTGTTAATGGTGCACTTGGACAAGTACAAAAAAATTGTTTATGAAACCACTGAGAAACCACCACAACTCCCACTCTTCATTATTGTTAGCTTTAGAAATTACACAGGCCCACCACAAGATCAAAATTGCCCAATGGATGTGGCAATAACACCATTGAGTCATGGACTTCATCAACATATTCCTCTTAAAATGGCATGAGCATTGACCATACACAAAGCACAAGGACTTACATTGCAACATGCCACAATTGACATTGACAACATCGATCGCCAAGGACTAACTTTCACAACAATTTCAAGAGTCAAAGAGCTTTCTTCATTGTGCATACAACTCAATTTCACATTTGACAAGTATGCACGTATGCAAAATAATCCATGTGTTGTTCATCAAATAAGTGATGAGGCACATTTACTTCAACTCTTCACAAAGGCATCATATTCATCATAATTATAAAAAATCAAGTATCTACATGTTGGAAATATAAGGTAGGCTAGGTTATTGAGAGGGGAAGGGTGAATCAGAGACCAATAAAACTCTAAACTCAATTCACCAATTAATCCTACGTATATTATTTTGATGTAATTGCATGCATGAAAGAATGAAAGCAATAACATTCATAATACTCTGACATAAGATATGGTGACCCAAAAAACTTCCAAATAGGAAGTAGAATTGGATGAGGATGATACCCACAAGATTTAGTACTATAGTATAAAGTTGTCCTGTTAAGGCTTACAATTGACCACTTCTAATGATCTGCCCTATTAGGAGCAATAAGGACTATTAGGTCCACCTTGTTGAAGGATTTGCAAACATATAATGAAGTATGCACTCTGTTAGGAGATTTAGCAAAAGAATGTTAAGTCCACCCGATTAAAGGATTTGACTAATGTACCTATTAGGATGAATCAATGGTCGATCTTTGATCTGTAACTTTGATTTGCTGAGTGAGATTCCTTGAATTGTAATGATCAGCTTACTATGATAGATAAGTCTTTGCTATATGATATACTACTTGTAGCCTTCTTTAATTCACACTCATCTGCTTCTTCCTTTTTCAAAAATTCATACTTGATATCAATCCAATTAATTAACTTTTCAAGTTAGATAGAATACCAAATTCATCATAATTCATAAAATCACCCCATTGTTGTTACTTGGGTTCTGAAGTCAATCTCAGTGATGTTCTGACACTTGATAAACATTGTCAACACTCAACAAACTTTGGCACTTAGTTGAAGTTGAAGCTCAGTCCATATTGATCACTTCGAGTAGCATGAACTCAATTGGCACCATATGAATCAGTGAACACTGAGAAAATTAGTAGATATTGAATCACTCAGTTGACATTGCATTACTTGGTCAACAATGAATTCTCTTTTTTAACACTGTGAGCTCAGTAGATACTGACATACTTGGTTAGCACTATAGAGCTCAACTAAACCTAAGAACTTCACCACTTCTACTAGAAAGCTCAATAGACTCTACTACACTTGGGTAACATTGTTCTTTGCCTTTGAAGCTTGAACAACACTATAGAACTCAACAAGCACTACAATCTGACTATGCATCTTGGTAGCAATTGAATTTTTTTGGTTATTTCTGCTAGATGAATGATAATCTCAATAGAAACTATAGAGCTCAGTAGTAATGAAATCAATTGACTAAGTGTTAAGTCATAGAAAAATTGACCTTAATGTCAACACTACATTCAAATTACCTTCATCCACTATATATGAACATCAGCTTCTCTATTTGACAAGTTATTATGATTTTTCTTCAACATATTTTATAAGATGCGCTTTCATCTAATTCTATTTCCTTTTATAAATGTTAAATATAGGTTTAAAAAAATACTTCAAATAATTTACATTGGAACTAGCATAGACAAATTTAAGATTCACACTATATCTATACATTTTAGTATTACATTTTCATAATTTGTACTTTTCATTTATCAAGTAAATTAGGCTTCCTCATCATATTCTATTCATTGTGTTTCCCATTCAAATTACAATTAGAATATTTATTTATTTCTCAAAAAGAAAATTCAACATCTGAGATATCTTATTTAAATTCCATAAATGTAATAGTGTACTTTTCAAAACTGTTAATTGCTTCTTCTTTAATTTAATTCCTTCACTATGGAATGAAAACTCATCATTTATATTTAGTAATGTACTGAATGTATGTTTTTTTTCAATTTAGGCTCCTTCAATGCTTATTCTTTAAAGATGCTCATGAAGGTTTCTATTTACTTTAAACATTCAATTTCCCAAAGCCCACATCATGCTCTAACCATCTCTTGTTTATGCCATTCACATATAACTTTTGTTTGCCCTTAATGGTAGGTTTACTAGAAACCCTATTTATATTTTATTTTGGAACTATTTATTACTTTTTCATGTCATTAAATCAATTGAAGGTATTTTATCCTCTCTCAACTCTTTGCAGTAAATATATTACTTAGTTATTTCTTCCCTACCATTATATGATTTTTAAAAAATAAAATAAAATTCACTAATCCTTTGTATTTCACTTTACTCTGAATATTCATTCACTATATATGAAAATTTCACAACTCCTTACAAGTACTAGCTGCATATGTTTCAATATGTGTGACTTACCAAGTTGACTTGAACTACTTTTATGAAATACTTACCAACAATTGAAAATAATTTGTTTACTTCTATTACATAATAGTGAAATTCTCTATAATGAGTCTAACTAATTAGTTACTTTCTCTAAATGTACTTCTGAGCTTCAAATATATGGAAGATAATATGTGTGTGTGTGTGTGTGTGTATTTCCATACAATTCACACTATGTTTCCTTCAAATGATTTGGACATGTGTTTTGATTCTTGCTTGTGTTATGAGTCTCTTTATCGGGAAATAAACAATACCCAACTTGAATTTAATGGGTCCATTGAAAGCTATTTGTATGCTACATAAAATTTTGTACTTATATTTGTTCAAGTATATGGAATCAATTTTTTTAATATTTAATGTCATTTCTTACCAAAATTATAACATGACATATTTATCTTCAACATCCTTATTGCAACCTTAAGTGCAATTGCTAGTTTTATTAATATTTAGAATTTACATAACATAGTAATATTACAAAACTGACCACCTTACATAAGGCATAAAACACTTAATTAAACCCTAAAATAAACATAATCATTACATAACAAGGGCCCCAAAACCATACTTCTCAAAACCAATTTTCTACCCTGCCAATTATAAACAACATTACCAAAAACCACTAATTTGACATGTCTACAACCTTGTCCTCGTTCATCATTCACCTTTGAGTTGTTATGCGCCACCATTTCCCTTTCAAATCTATTGAGTTGCTCACAAAATTGGCCTTGACTATCTCTGTTATAATTGCCTAACCATTAAACATTTCTACCAAAACATTTTGCATCATAAACCGATCACAAATACACCATTTCCTCATCATTTTCAAAGTAGACATTGTTAGAAAAAAATCTTTCAAGCCTATTTCCCATCATCCTTCCTTTAACTCTGAGCCACCCCAAACACCCTTTCAACATAACCATTTTGCCTTTCATCAAAAATGATAAATCAAAATTTCATGAAACACTATTTCATGGTCATTGCACACAAACCCATCCCTATAACAAAGTCTCCCAACCATAAATCAATTTTGCGAGAAAACCAACCACAACACTAGCCTTCTTCACCATGAATTAGTAGACCATCACCTTCTTGGGGAAGCCACTAGAAACCTTATCACATGGCAACTATGATCCTCTTGAAACTATCAAATTTCCTTCTTTAACTGCATCTAGGCCTCAGTAATTTCTTCCTTATGGGCCCTTTGATTTACTTGCTTGGGCCACCACAGAAAGAAAAACCGCCCCACCTCATTCCCCTCTTCCCATTAGCAAAATATTCACTATAAATGAAGCTATAGCTTTAGAAAGCCCACTCCAGAATTGAATCAATCCCAACAATAAAATCCTTGGGGAATAAAGCCTCCACCACCCACTAAACCATTAGTGTGTCCTCATTTAATTCCAACCCCCATGTCATCATCATTTCCACTACATCTACCTGCACCTTCCAATGATGTGTCACCTATTGAAACAAGTGACCTAGTGTTTTTTGGATGACACTAATCACACTAGGCATCAGACATAGTAGAAGCAAGTTCAAATGCTTCTCGGTAAAAGGCCCAAGAAGGGATTTTTTTTCCCGCACATCTTGAAATTGAAAGTTGGCTCCATGACAACAAACCACCTTTCACCACCATTCCCTATGTCAAACCACTTATGGCTTCACACTTAAAAAAAGCCTTGCATAAATACTCTCTAATGCACCAGCCTGTCCCCATTAGGCTTACACACTTTGAACACTGTCATTCCAAAGATTTCCTTTTTCAAAAGATATGGGTTTCCAAACCCCTTATTATAAACCAATCCTTTTCCCATCCAAATCAAAACAATATTAATTTAAAATTTAACTAAAAAAGCACTCACTCCAACAATTACAATATTCAAAATGACTCTCACCCACCTTTTGAAAATTAATGAGTCACTTAAACAAAGCATCCATGCCCTCATTTCCCTCTCTATAAATGTGACTTACTTTGAATTCTACCATACTTTCTAGATCCTTTCTAATAGCTATAACATGGTTATCCAAATCCCATGTCATAATTTTGTTCAAATGGATGGCTTCTATAAATACTAAAGAATCTCCCTCTAAATGAAGTTGTTGCACTCCTAGTTCCTTTGCACATTTTACCACCATCAAAGCTGCCTTCATCTCCACATAATTATTAGATCCCTCCATTAATCTCATTGCCCCAAAGACCAAAGTCTCCCCTAGCCAATTTCTAATAATAAATTTAGCTCTAGAAGGGCTTGGATTACCCTTTGTAGTCCCATCAAAATTTGCCTTTATCCAACCATCATTAGGGGCACACCATTTTAACTAAACATCTTGAATTTACATCCAATTTATCTTACTTCTTACAAGCCAAACTTTTGATTTTATCCTTGACCATTGTTGTTGAATCTTTCCATCATCTTTAGAAAAAATGTATTTCCTTGAGTTTTGTCTAAAGGCTACATTGCTCATTACGTCCTCTATGAAATGATCAATTCTCCACACCAATCTCTCAATTGGTTCCTCCTTGTCTTGAAAAAATTGTCTAGTCCTTTCCTTCCAAATTTCTCATATACAATTCCTTTCCTTCCAAATATGTCATATCCCCATTTTAAGATAGAATATTAATAATTATTATATAATACAATGTTATTGAATAAATAATAAAGTTATATTAAGACTAATACTAAAAAAAAACCCTAAAATATAAAACAAGAAAATAATAATTATTTAATCTATATTATTATTAAAATAATATTTAGTATGATATTTTAAATAATTAAAAATCTAATAAAATTTCAATGAGTAAGGAAATAAATAAAATTAAATACAAGAGACAATATTGTAGAAAGTATGTTAACTTTCTAAATAGAATTGAATAATAAATAAAATAAACACAAATAAGTAAGTAAATAAATAATATAACATAGAATAATATAAATTAACTAAATCTAATAAAAAGTCAAGAGATGTTTAACAAATAGACACGACTCCTTAAAATTTAGATATAAAAGGGAGGAGAGTATATTTTAGAGAGTAGAAAAAAGAAAGAGAAGAAGAGAGGAGTTCAAAGAGGAAAAATGGAAGAGGAAAGTAATATGAAGAAAATAAGGAAGTGACCTTCGAAAGAGGTATCAATGGTATTGAAAGTATGAGAACCTTTGAACGGGTCATAATTATGAATAGTTGTGACTCTTCAAAAATATTTTAATTATAAAGTATTTGGACTTTTCCAAAGGAATTTATTTATGAAGTGTCGTGACCTTTCGAAAGGATTATAATTATGAAGTGTTGTGACTTTCCAAAGGATTTGTATTATGAAAGGTTATGACTCTTGGAAAAAGAGAAACAAAATAGTGTATTTTGTCCTTTCCTTATAATTAGAAAATGAAGAATTTTGGAAAGTAAATATAGAATTGAGATAATATAGAAGGAATAATTCATTGAAGGCCCGACTAAGGATAGAGCCACATGGACCAAGAAAAGAAAACATGAGCATCGAAAAAGGTGGAGAAAGGAGCAAGTCAACGCCACCAGCAGTAACCTTTAATTTGCCAAAGGACAGGACAACATGTATGGAGTTTAAAGAACCACATCATCCAACACCAAAGAAAAAATGGTAATAAGGTAAACATTTATTATTTTAAATATTATTTAATATTAATTATGATAATAATAAGGTAACATAATTATATAGAAATACCAAGGTAATAAGAGTGAACATTTTCTTTCATTTGACATAATTAAATAAAAGAAATAAACATCTAATCGATGTAATTAATTAAGAAGAGGTAATGATTCAAGAAAGACCTCAATATTATGATAATCACTAAGAACTAGGTGGATAAGGGGGTAGGGTTGAGTCCTAAGGCAAGAGGGGAATATACTAACTTTTGGGCTTAGGTGTATCGAGCTATGGGACCCCACCACAATGTTCAAGGACTAATGTATGGTATAGCATCTAGGCATGGTGAGGGATGGAAAGCACTCATTTGAAAAGCAAGGACCAAGGTCTTGTCAAGCCTTTAATGCGGTCTCCTTGTCCAATCCCTGGGTGACCTAGCCTATACATACAATGTAGTAGATAGGATATGAATATATATATGAAAAATTATTTTGATTATATAATGCAATGATAATCTTTTAAATTGATTCCTTGGAAAAAAAAGGAGAATATTATAAGCCCTTGCAAGAAGGGACATTACAATTACCCTTTGTAGTTCCATCAAAATTTTCCTTTATCCAACCATCATTAGGTGCACAATATTTTAACTATGCATCTTGAATTTGCATCCAATTTATCTTACTTCTTACAATCCAAACTTTTGATTGTTATCCTTGACCATTGTTGTTGAATCTTTCCATCGTCTTTGGAAAAAACCTATTTGCTTGAGTTTTGTCTAAAGGCTACATAGCTCTTTACGTCCTCTATGGAATGATCAATTCTTCACACCAATCTCTTAATTGGTTCCTACTTGTCTTGAAAAAATTGTCTATTCCTTTCCTTCCAAATTTCTCATATCACAATAGGAGTCATTTTCCACACACTATCTAGCATTGCTCCCTTCCTTATCCTTGGCCAACTTAGAAAGAAGTTGTGTAGAGTTATCATCCAAGGCCCCTACCAACCAAGTTTTTCCTACACCATTTTCCACTAAGTGGTTTCCACCTTGCAATTTAATAATAAATGGTCTATGGACTCTTCAACCCTATTACACATAACACATTTTATTGGGCCTTGAAATCCAATCCTTTTTCTTCTTTCACCTATAAGGATCATGATGCAGTAGAAGGCATGAGAATCACCAAAGGAGATGTCCTAGCCCCTATAAAATAACTAGACAATAAAATATAAACAATAACACAATGATTTAGATCCAAATGATGCCAATGCTCATAATAAAATCATAAGATTTACATCCAACATTCTTGGCTGTAAGGCCTTATGGGTTTTAGCAAAATACATAAAAAAATACAATAACAATTCTGCAAGACCTCTCAAGATCCAAATACTAGCTAGCCTAGACCCACAATTTGGTAGAGAACTCCAAGAAGAATCTAAACTTATGCTCACAAGCAATGAAGAAGCCTCCTTGTTTCCCAAACCTAAACTTAGCTACTAGCTTTGTTCAACTTCGCTACTCTCAGCTAGTCCATGCTGAATTGATGCTCCCTCCCCTCCTCTAGACACCACAAGACTCTCTACTTATACTAAACTAAGCCACAAGTCAGCCTAGAAAATTACATTAAATAAACACTCACATTACACACACCCTTAAGCCAAAAGTTGGCTTGGCAAAAGACATTAAATAACTAAATACTTAGGATAGACGCCAAGTTTACAATGCATAACTAACTCAAAAGACCACATAAGTGTACATGCACTTAGACATAGGTCCACATGCCACCCAATGATCTAAATCTAAGAGCACACACTGTAACTCCATTGGATCGAGGCTCACAAATACAATCTCCAAGGTCTACTAGTAAATTAGAAACACATTACCATCAGCCACCAAAAAGGCTCTCACTCCAAGATGATAACTCCAAACTTGATGTGCACATAGGATAAGGTTCCCCAATATGCTTCAAACACATCCCCAACTGTGCAAAGCATAACTCCACAAATCTAAGAACAAAGTTCCTACAAATAGGATTGTTGATTACCCTAGGATGCTCCTACATCAGACACCCCAGGTGTGGAAAAATGATGTTCTTAACAAATGGAACAAAATCTTTTAGGGTTCAACACATAAACCCTGAACTGGTACTTCACATGCATATCCTCCAGGTTATCAACTTTTACACTTTTTCCTTTGTTCCACTTTTGCAAATCTTTTCCTTCAAAAAACAATTGTTTACTCCATCTCTTCACATCCACTACTACATTTGGACCTGAATTGTGATGGTAGGATGTTGCAATTGTGATGACTAACCATCGCCAAAACAATAGTACCAAGAATTAGGTCCCATCAGATGGGTGTTAGAGTTTTAGCATTGGACATTGCGATGAAAACCTCATCTGTCATAATTATGATGCTAAAATTTGTTGCAATTTGGTAGAAGGCAGGGAAAATAGGTTACCATGACATTGTCATAATTGTGATAGGCCGATGCCACAATTATGACATCAAATAGTTTTAATTTGCCATCCTAATAATGATGATTGCACTATATGGTTGATAGTCAATCGTCAAATGGTTGTCACAACCATGATAGTAGGCAACAACAGTGTCGTGGGTGTGATGACTCTCTGTTATCTTTGTCTATCACAAGTGCAATAGATATGTGATAACAATGCTCTTGTTCCAATTATGTTTTGTCAGACTGACCATCGTAGTTGTGATGACCTATTGATACATTAAAAAAAAATTGTTCTTCTTTTTTAGAAATGCATTTTACTATGTTGATGACATGTGTATGTTTTTTAGTGCAGGTCATGCAGTTTCCTCTTTGGCCCCTCTCACAGAGATTGTGGTTGACATTCTTCTAAGTTATCTGATTGATACTGCTTCTGCTCAAGCATTTCATAGATAGTGTTGCATTTCCATTTCATTTTTATATTGATATAGATAACAAGTCCAACATCATGATTATTTCTCCATGTAGGGAGTCATAGATTTAACATTCATTTTCTAGGCAACATTAGTTTATTGAGGACTTTACATGATAATAGACAAACCACTGCCAAATGTTTCCAAGTGGCCTTTTGGTGGTGCTTCATCTATTCTCATTTCAAGTCCTCAATAAACTAATGTTGCATAGAAAATGTATGTTGAATCCATGACTTCTTGCATGGAGAAATAATCATGATGTTGGGCTTCTTATCTACATTAATATAAAAAGGAAATGGAAATGCAACACTATCTGTGAAATGCTTGAGCAGAAGTTGTATCAATTAGAAAACTTAGAAGAATGTCAAACACAATCTCTATGAGAGGGTCCAAAGAGGAAATTGCATGACCTATGCTAAATAATGTACATATGTGATCAACATAGTAAAATGTATTTCTAACAAAGAAGAACATTTTTTTTTTTTAACGTGTTCTTTAGATGTTTTCCTTGTGGTATCATTCAATGTTATATCTCATGTCTTGACACATGATGAGATATTGTGTTGTATTTAGTTATCTAAACATCTCCCAAGGGATTTACCATGCCTTTTTATTGCTTACAATTTCTTTTATTAGGTCCTTTCAATGTGGTACAATTTCATTCATGTAGCACAAATTTCCTCCTTTTGAAGCACACTCAATTTGCTTTCCTGCAAGTCTACCTAATATTGCAAATGTCCTTAATTGCACAAGGTCTACTTTAACTATTTTCTTCTAAATCTATTTATTTTTATTATCTTTTTATAATAGCTGATTTCAATAGAAAATATTTAATACATAACATTATATAAGTATCCCCTAAAATCAATGAGCAATGAATGTGATTTTGTGGAGTATTTTCCAAGAATCACTTGCCTCTAAATAATGTATACTAACATATTGCGAGTATAATTTGAAAATCATGCTTAATACCTCACAACATTATGTAGAAGATTGTGTGATTCAAGAACCCATTGTGATGGTTCCAGTTGCTTCTGTCATGGTTCGAGTTCCTCTTGTTGTTGATGGTGTCGCCAGAACTCCTTTTCTTTTTGTTGATCCACTCTACCTATTGGTGTTTCAATGGAGGATGTGTGTCTTCCTTACTCATCTCTCTCTTGGAGTTTCCTCTTTCTCATATGGTTTTGGTTGCAACTTTTGTTGGTGTGGTTGTCTCTATGGCTGCTAAGATTTGAACTCTGCAAGCATGTATATTCCATCCATGAATTATGCTGTGACAAGGCTCATTGAATAGAACATAGATCAAACTAATATTCAATAGAGGTTAGTTGAAATAAGATCACAAAAATTAATCAAAATGTAGTACAAAGGAAATATGAGAAAATTTTACATGTGAGAGTTTGGGTAGAATTATGGAAGCATGCAACGATTTTACACAAATGATACCGCTCTTTGATTCTTCATCTTTGCTTAATAAGAATAAACATAATGTTTTACTTTTTTAGATCCTATTATAGGAACCAACCTAAAAGGACTCCCTAATATATGAATTGTTTCAACAACTCAAAGAAACAATCTTGTTTAACCTTAAAATAACTACAAGAATGGTTTAATATTCCCAACACCTGGTGCATGCATCCAAAATTCCAAAGAAAGCAAAGACAATACATTTCAGACACCTCCCAAACAACCATTTGTCAAACACAAAAACACCTATGTGATCTATTCATGCTTTCTCCACTTTAAATTCATGATTCAAATTTTAGATATCATCAATAATTGCAAATATAGGTTTACACACTTTATAATCTCCAATGACATTGTAAATAAAAAATATACATAATTGTGGTAACATGCTCTGCCACTATATTCAAAGGGGACCATAAGTTTTATGGAAGGTGGCTAGACAGTGCTATGATAGAGTCTTGATCAATATAAGTGTTTACCAAAAAAGTTGTTGGGTTTTCCTGACTTTTCCTTTGTTTTTGCTCTATTGCTCTTATCATTTTCCTTTGTTTCTATTATGAGTGACATTTCTTTCCATTTTTCATGTTTGGGAAAGTTTGCTATATCCTTTGGTGCAAGAGCACCCTAACCATCTCCTTGGAATTTGGATTCATAATTAGTATGTTTTTGAGTCTTCATAGGTTAGTGTATTAGTTGTTTTAATTCATGTTATTAAGTGTTCAATTAAGGTCATGTTGACCAAGTTCATGTTTTAAGCAATGTGGGTCAAAGAGAGTCTAAATGTGGAGAATGTCATGTAAGCCCATAGGTGTAGTGTTAAAATGTCATAATAATATTTTGGACCTATTTAGGGTGCCAAGAAAGCATGTGAAAGCATAAAATGCAAAATGTACAAAAAATGTAAAATTGTCAAAAAAAAAGTTGTTAGCATTTTTTCAAAATGACAAGTTTTGGGGAGATGGAAGGTCATCTATCTTGGATGAGCCCTTAGAGGAGGTGAAAGTTCATGTTTTTGTATAAAATAATGTAATATTAGGTAGAAGATATAAAGAGATGAGATGTGGAGAAAAAAGATGAAAAAACATGGTGTGTAATCTTGTATAATAAATCAATTATTTTGTGAAATTCTGTTAATGTATTGGTGTTTGAATTACAATCCTTGTAACTTCTCTCATATATTATGGATATGATTATTATTGAGCTCTTTATATGTAGTAATGAAGTTTAGAGTTATTTATGATGTTATAGGTGTGCATAACATCATTGGGTTTTGCTAAAAGTTCTTACTATTCACTATTTTAGATAGTAAGTTATGTACCTTGTCAGAGTGAAATTCCTCTTTAACCACATATTACCACTAAATGGAGTTAAGGGAGTTGATAATGTGTTCTTGGTTTCTTTTGATCTCCATCTAATAGTTTAACACCGAAACCCTGTTTCTTGTATTGGAGGTGGTCGAGAATCATCAGGTATCTATTGTTGCATGTGTAATATCTAGTAAAACAACATTTTGGAAAACTATGATAGAAGTTCTCTAGATTTGCATGTGAGAAGGAAGGTTTTTATCCACTCATGGGATGTTGGAGAATCCAATGGAAGGGTTGGCAGTCAAGATGATGGAGGTTTGAGATTGGTTTGTTAAAATAACCATGAAACCCTCATTGAAGGTAAGGGTTTGAAGGTTTTATTATCTCCTCAATAGCTAAGAGTCCACAAGTTGGAAGTTGGAAAGATTTTGGGAAGGTAAATGCATATGAAAGTTCATTTGTTAGGATTCTTTGAGAGTTTAGTGAGTTGGTAGCCTGAATATGGGTTTTAAGCATATTAGCCTAGATTAGGCCCTATGAGTTATGTGCCTTAATGAACAAGTTAGAACCTAATATTTTGGAATTGGAGAGAGTCCAGTAATGGGTGTTTGAATATACCTTTATTTTTGATAGATTTTTGGAAGAGTTTGATTTCTTATCTAAATTCCAAGGTAGGGCTACAAGGAAGAGCCCCCATTAGGTCTGCTTGTAAGAATTAAAGTTTGAAGCCCACCAAGGTGTGTAGAACCTTATGCATTCTTAAAATGTCTTTATTGGTAATGAGTTAAGACTTTGGAAGTAGTTTTGAGGTATGGTGTTGTGAAAAATCCTTGAGGGTGTAAGATAGTGGAGGTGTTGTGTGTTGTGACAGATGGTTGAAGTTAGTGAAGGTTTAGGTAGAGATATTTGGAATAGGTGAGCATGGCATGAAGAATAGGCCAACCACCTAGTCTCTAGCCTTAGAAGAGTCCTAAGGGACTGATGGAATGTGTTTGGTAGGTTTGGAAGAAGCCTAGTAATAGAGTTTTGGTAATAAAAACAAGTATAACACCTCCTCGTTGCATCAATCTCTATGTTGAATAGTCATGTTTTAGTGATCAACAATCTTTAGTGTATCTTTAGCTCTGTTATGGAAGTTTGATATATAGTAGAATGGTTATTCTAAATTTATATATAGTAGCTATGATCTTTTTCATGTTCTCTATATTGAAGGAGATCTTCAGTGGTCCAAATGAATTTCATCTTTTCTGTCGACTGTCACATATGAAATTTGACATACTTTATGGGCATTGAGTCTCCTCTATAGTGTCTATATAATGTTTTTAATGTACTCTCCATATAGAAGCTATGCACAAAAGTTTGTAAGTTGAATGTAGAAATGTGTAATAGAGTTATAGAATGTAAGAGTTGAAGCTTAGTTAGATGTTCAATTGACGTAATACTTTATTTTGATATATAAGCTTATGTGTGTCTTTTTGCTACCCCTCTTCATTCCTACTTTGTAGATATGGAATAAAAAAAGAGTGGAGACTCTGCAGACATGGTCTTGATGAAAAGCAATAGAGACTTAAGGAAAAGAAAAAAATGTAAATCTTTGTTCATTGAAAATGAACTAAAATGTTGATAAAGAATCCTTTAGAAAGATCAAAGATGCATATATGATCTTTTTTCATTGAAAGTGATCTAAGATATTGCTCATAAAACTTAAGGAAGGATGGTTAAAAAAGAAACATGTTCTTCATCTAGAATCATGTTGATCAGAAAGCCAACACTTTGAATTGAAAAGCAATCTCTTTTATATCAGATCATTAATGAAAAATACAATAATTATAAATTACTGAATGCACACAACTAAATCTAAAACTAATCTTATAATGATACTTGATGAAGTGAATAGTTCACAAAACTTACTGATTCCTTAGCACCCTTAGAAGACTGAAGAAGAAATGTCTTCTTTTTGCATCATCTGCATTAGTCAGCAACATCTTGTGCTCTCCCTTGGATCTCCCTCACTTGAAAAAAAGTTAAACCTTTTTAAGAGAAATGAATGTATGGATAAAGAGAAGAGACCATACTATACTTTACTATATTAAAGATAGGTTCCAGATTGTACCATTGTGATAAATTTAGTGACAGGAAGAACATAAAGGATGGGAGAAGTATCTCCATCTGCAATGCATTGAATGTGAGGTTTTGAATCTATAGAAGATCATGATTTTGACTATTGTGCAAGGATAGCATAAATTTCAATGATTTAATCTGCATTTGAGAATGGCCTACAAATTGACTAGCAGAAAAGCATGAAATAACATAAAATATTAAAATGAAAAGGTGAACTTGACATTTGGAAATAGTAACTAAAATATTCATGTATAAATTATTATTTAACCAAAGTATTTTGAAAGTAAAATTCAAAATTCAAATAAGTAGATATCATATATAAACCTAGCTAGAGATGCAGCCAATGAAGTTTGACTTTCGCACATTATAATTTGCAAGAAGGATTATAAATTTGAAATTATAAATGTTACCTGCTTTCTCCATTAGGTGTTTCATGTCATATAGACTTTACGATCCTCTACTTCCTCCCTATAATATTATTCAACATATCACCATACTCAAAAGAAATAATGAGAATAGTTCATGAATCAATGTATAGAATGATCTAATATCATTTGTTTCCACTATTCAAATTCTTCTTCATGTCTCCCAATTTACAACAAAAGTTATCAAATGTAATCAAACATGATTACAAATAAATAGAAACAATAGAATACCTTGGAGAGGGATAATTTGAGGCAATCCCATAGAATCCATTATTTCAAATACTTCATACATTACAAATAAATTTTATAAATAAATGAGTTTGACTATGGCATCCTTCTGCATTGCCTGAAACCAAGAGATTCACACAGTTAGATGTCATGCAATCATAGATTAATGTTGAACTTCACTTGGTTTTGAGAATGGTTTAATATTCTTTGCTAGTCAAGCAAACCACGTGAAGGTGGAAGCTCATTTTCTCCCCCCTTGCCCCAACATTTACATTCCCCGTTAGCATCTAAAATTCATTCATTCTATTAATAAAATTTAATATTCATTAACACATTAGTTTCATTAGAACATTGACATTAAAATTGAAACATAAGATTCATTAGAACATTCAATAGAACATAAATAAAACATCTATACATAAACATTAGTCATTATCAAATAAGTTACATAAGTTCACATGAATCATTTCTTTTTTCTTTTCTTTTTCCTTCCCTATATTGTTGCAGAGGCATATCTATGTCATCATCGATACTTCTTCTCACCCATGGATGCACACTTGATGTCCTTTCGAAAGGTTGGTCCTCTGCAATAACAAATAAAATGGTTAAATTAAAAAAAATTGAGACTTTAAAGATTTTAAAGAACATTGTAGTGCTCTTTACCTTATCCAACCACATCATCTTGCCTGCCAGCTTGGACCTCAACACGCTCATCATCTACATCCCCTTCAATTGCAAAACAAGATGCTTTCTTAATCCTAACACATATTATAGTTAAATTTGTATTACTACACCAAATCCAATTTAAAATGTTTACTTGTATTCATAATTTAGAAATAAAAAATGAATAGAAAATGTTTACTTGTATATACATTGATATTATTATACATCGATCTCATCATTAGGATCATCGTCATCATCAACATTTTCACCATCATTATCTTTTTCATCATCATCATCATCATCCTCCTCCTCCTCCTCATCATCATCATCATGATCAGTAGAAGCATCATCATCATGATTAGTAGCATCATCATTTGCTTCAGGAGCATCATCGACTAACTCTCAATCATGATCCACTTCTTCCTCTTCCTCAATATCTTCTTCTTCCATTACATTATACTATATCGGCCTTCCCTTGGATCATGTCTAACAAAAAATGACCAACCTAGTTTATGTGGAACCTCTAAGTAAAATACCTACTCACATTGGCTTGGAAGAACATATGGCTCATCCCCAACTGGCTCAAACAACCTTATATTAATAATTGGAAATCCATTCTAATGCTCAATAATAGTTCTATCAGGATCATTTTGATTGAGTCAAATTCTATACCATTTGACGACAAAGATAAATAATTTGAAGGAATTAAAGTCACAATCAACTATATCAACCAAAATGCCATAATATCAATTTTGAGATTGTCAAGGATGTAAGTACTTTCTAGATGAAATATTGGCCACTTGGAAGACTGCACTTATCCTAGAATCACAAGTTCTATTCATGTCATCTAAATCTTTGATGAAAAATTTATAACCATTGAAAAAAATAGTCTTGTGGTGTTTCACCTATAATAATGCCAAACATGTATAAATTATTCCACTATGAGTTCAAAAACATACGGATGATTAACAAACTTATAAGTAGCTAGAGGTCTCTTAAACCATATGCTAAATCTATTTCCTTTTGTGTAACATTGGAATCTCCATTAAAATGAGTTCTTTTAACCAATGAAGACATAGATTCCCATTTTAATCCATGACTAGAATGTTGACATCGTTCAATACATACTGTCATCCAATCTATGATTGTTTGCAATAAACAAATGTATTGCATCACACTCTTTAGCAATTGTACACAAGTAAATAGATGAATTAGAAAAGATTTATTTTGAAGATTAAGAATTAATTAAGTACAATAACATCTAATAATTTATTACTTTTCACTTTCCTAAATCTTCCTTTCCCCACCAAGTACTCCCCTTCAAATTTTTTAATGGAGTCAAGATTCCAAATGCAATCTATATGGGTCTTTGCTGCAAGATTAGAAAGATATTGAGTAACATACACCATCATCTAGTATGCCATATTCTATTTATGTACCTTGAAATTTTCTCAACATCATCATGCACATGTCTAGATCTGATGTCTAATCTATAGAATTCCTCAGTATACTCCTTCACACTCATGTCTCTTTGTTTCAAATTTTGCATCTTTCTCAAGAAGATAACTTGATAATCAATAGGAAGGAACTTTTTCTTTACCTTGTTCAGCATCTTTGGCCATGTCTTATCTTCTCCTTTCCTCTCCTTTGTCTATCAATTTGCAAATGCTCCCACCATAGTGAAGCATGACCTTTCAACCTAGTGACTACAATTTTCACCTTCCTATTATCATGAGTGTTTTCATACTCAAAGAAATTCTCCATTTCAGAGATCCAATCCAACATATCATTAGTATCTAATTTTCCATCATATGGAACAACTTCTACAATAGGTTTTGAATTTGCACTAGATAATACTCTCAACAATCTTGGCTCATCTTGATCTTCTTTAGCTTTTGGATTAGGGCTTGGTGCTATTGAGCATCACTCACATCATCAAGATGCACTCCTCTCCTCTGGGCTATCTCTACAACATCCAATCTGGTTGCAATTTGTCTCAATGTATCCAATATAACATTTTCAACACTTCATCTACCTCAAACCATCTTTACAATTAGGTTTCTGCAAGATCGTAACCCTCTGCAAGCTATATGTCAAATCCACATATCTGCAACCCAATAACCAAATTCACTTAGGGTTCTACATTATCCAATATCCACAAGGATGAACCTCAAGCTCTGATACCACATGACATAGGGAGAGATAAGATAACTAGGGCCAAAGGCACACCCAACTATCCAAGCTGCCCATGAGAGTGAACACAAAGGAAAACAACACAAAATAACAACAACCAAAGGAGATGTAAGGTCAAAAATGCTTTATAGATTCATCATATCATTGATATGAATGCCCAGTCATAAGAACTTCTGGGTTACGACCAACATTACAATTAGACTTTAATGCTCAATGATAAATTTTGCATCCCACTTTACTTCTACTCTTCCTACTCTACATCCAAACCCCTAAGACTCTATGCAAGACCCCATTAAATAAATTCACAACCACAAGTCAGCCTATTGCAAATACTAAAAAAATAGACCCTTACATTAAATGGAAAAATAAGCCACAAGTTAGCTCTCAGAAAATAACTATCACAAAATTAAATGCAAAGGTCGACTCCAACAAGAAACCACACACATACAACTTGATCAAAGAAGGACCAAAAAAATTCTACAACTCAACAAAATTGGCAACCAAAGGAACTCGACAACCAGAGGCATTGCAACTTTGTAGCATCTAAGAAATCAGGAACATATGCAAGGACAGTAATGCAACCCATGATGCTCTTGCATCAATTTGGACCATTGGATGGAACATGGACCTATGTCTAAGTGTGCATATTATTATGTGATCTTATGAGTTAGTTATGTATTATAAACTTGGGGCTGTCCTAAGTATTTAATAATATGTCATGTATTTAATGTTTGTAGGCAAGATGACTTGTGACTTGAGGGTGTATGTAATGTGAGTATTTATCTAGTGCCTATTATGCTAGTTGACTTGTGGCTTGGTTTAGTATAAGTAGAGGGTCTTGTTGATAGGGTTAACTTGAGTGGTGAATATTTTCCAAATGGTGAATCTCTCTCATTGGGAACCCTTAATTTGGTGAATTTTTTTTGCACTTTTGGGGTGTTAATGTCACCCACACTTTATGAAAACTAGTTCCCATGCTCAGGCCAATCACCAATAATGATACATAATCATTTTTATTTTTGTGATGACTTCTCCAATGGTATCTAATCTTTCCACATGGTAAATTAAATATTTTTGCCCACAATTTTTGAGGCTTGTCTTATTTGATGGTCACATTCACCAATATTTGGTAAAAAATTAAGTTAGATTATATGATAAGTACATATACTTTGCACATGTCTCTATTCCATAGACTTTTGAAGTAAGATTGTATCTTTTTAAGCTTTGGTCTGAAATGGATTTGACTGTGGACATGTGTCATTACTCCTGAAACTTTCTCTAAAACTTGTTGTACTTGAACATTTAGGCCCCAAATATTATTTATATTGTCAATTTACAATCATCTAATGGTTATTAAAATGAGTTACTATATTTTGGATGATATAAAATATGGTTTCTAGGTATTCATACTTTGGGTCACAATTTTCTTCAATAATTAAAGATTCACCAAGGTTTTACAGAATTTTCATATGATGAAAAAAAATTGCCAATAGAAATTAAAATTCTCCTCTAAAATAATGTTGGATTCGCCAAGATTTTATACTTTTTTCAAAAGGGGGGTTTGTTAAATTTATCCCTACTTGTGGAGTCTAGAGTAATTATCATCATTCGGTCATGGAGAAGGAGTAGTTGAGGTAGAAAATTTTGAGTAGAGCTAGTAGGTGTGGCTTGGGAAATAAGGAGGTTTCTTGGTGGCTTGCAAGCACAAGTTTAGATTCTTCTTGGACTTCTCTACTAGAGTGTAGATTTGGACTAGCTAGGGATTGGATCTTGCAAGGTCTTGTAGAATTGCTATTGTAATTTCTTATGTATTTGGCCATAAAACAAAAGTCCTTAGAGCTGGGAATGTTGAATGAAAATCTTATGATGAGAATTGGCATTGTGTGGATCTAAATCTCCATGTTATTGTTTATATTCCACTATGTGGTTGTTTGTTGGGGGCTAGGACATCTTTGGGGACTCTCCAACCTTGTATTGCGTCAAAGGGTAAAAGTAATTTTTTTTTCAACATTGATGTGCAACACATACATTCAAAAATTACTTCATAAAATAACTATAATACATTTTTAAAAATACAAACAACAAATATTATCATTAATTAATTAACCTAGCCCTTATAAGATTCATGATGTCACTACCAAAAACACTTGTCATACTTGACTAAGCATTAAGAGCATCATGAAACTTAAAAAAAGAGTTTACATTGTGAATGGAAAAAATATTTCTCACCCAATGACATGGAACCTTGTGGTCTACTCTTTCGAGACAGGAGATGACACATGACCAAACACAAAGCTAAAAAAAATGAGCAAGAAAATGAAAAAGGTAATCACATCCAAGAAGTATCTGTTAATCTCAGATTGGTTAAATGACATATGAGTGACTACACACTTAGTCATATTCATATAGTGGATGCCAAGCATTAGGGGCTTTAAGTGCCGAGTAAACAGTTTTGGAATAGTTTCTTGCAGTGACACAAACTCCTATGTAAAGTGTTTTTCAAATGACTTAAGGATTATTTTGTGATTCAAGATGATAAGAAAAAATCTATATTGAGAATCCCTATGATGTACATGCAACCAATCAAATTGAGGGATGTTCTAAGTAGAAAAATGGGCGAATCACAATCATTGATTCTTACCTAACCCTAAGTCACCTAGGTCTTCTTAAGGAAGGTAAACCCTAAAGAGTTTAAGGAGAAAAGAGAGAAGTTTGTATGCATAGACAAAGAATCTATGGTGACTAAGGAGTTATTGACTGAGATATGAATTGTAGAATTAGTTAGAGAGAATAGAGGAAAGCAGAGATGCTATAAGTGATACGTCTAATTAGAGAGGATCAAGTATACATCAAGAAAGAGGTGATCTAATATATAGCAAAGAAGTGCTAATAGAAGGATCAAGGATGAGACATTCTAATAGGTCAATCAGTAAAATCTCTTAAAAGAGTAGCCTTAATAAGTTTCAAGTTCTAGCCAACATTTGAATAAATCACTTAATTGAGTGCTTACTTCATTGTAAGTTGAAATCCTTTAACTAGGGTAAGATCTAACAATATTTGTAAGCCTTTAAAAAGGTAGACCTTTCATAGGGTAGATCATAATTTATAATTAAACATTGTAACCTTCATTGGATACACTTTACAACTGCAATAGTGAAGATTTGTGAGTGTCATCTCCACCCCAATTTTACCTACTCATTGGATTGTTTTTAAGTAACCAAATATCTTGTATCATATATGTGTTGAATGTGTTAGGATTAAACCATGGACATAAATAATAATTACGTGCAAATATAACCAATAAAAAATAATAATAGATCACATAGAAAAGAACACAAGATACCAAGATTTAATGTCATTCACCTAATCCCTTGGCTACGTCCACCAAACAAGTCTGATATTATTACGATCTAGTGATTACAACTTGATTACAATATGTAATCCCTTAAAAATCTAGATAGAAATAACAATTACATGATATAACCAATATTAGAAAATAATAGATCACATAGAAAAGAACACAAGACACTAAGATTTAATGTGGTTCACTTGGAATCCCTTGGCTACGTCCACCAAATAACAAGTCTAATATTATTACGATCCAATGATTACAACCTGATTACAATCTGTAATCCCTTACAACTCAATACCACTTGAAGAACTAATTTTCACATTACATCAATAAAAAAATCCCTAACCATATGCCCTTTTATACAAGTATTTTTTTTGCTCTAGGGTAGAAACTAGTTACAACATGTTGGCCACAAATTGGTGAATAATAGCCCAATTTTTTTTTTATGAAGTATGTACAGTACTTTCCTGATCAGTCACCACAAACTAACAATCTTCCACTTAGGGACTGATCAAACTCCACACTAGACATCAATCTCCCACTCGGAGACTGATCCTATAGCAATATCACTACCACATGGGTCTCCCACTGGATTAAACCACCTTGGACATTGATATTCTTTTATTCATGTTTAGTCTAGAAAACAAACCAAAGCTAAGAGGATTTCAACTTCTCCCTTGTTACTACCTTTGTAAATATATATGTTGGATTGTCATCTGTATGTACCTTGTCCAACTTTAATTGTCCATCCTCCAAAATTGACCGAATGAAATGGTATTGCAACTGTATGTGTTTTGTCTTTGAATGCAGAGCCAAATTCTTTGCAAGATAAATGGCACTCTAACTATCTATAAACAAATAATTATCCTTCTAAAGGTGTCCCAATTATTCCAAAAATAACTAAAGCCATATCATCTCCTTAGCTGCCTCTATAGTAGCAACATACTCTGCCTTTGTAGTGGATAAAGCATTAACCTTCGGTAACCTAGAAACCTAGCTCATGACTGCCCTACCAATAGTAAAGATATAACCTATAGTACTCCACCTGGTATCAATATCCATTGCCAAATCTAAGTCAACATAGCCCTGTAAATCAATAGTAGAGCCCTCAAAGTGTAAACACTCATTAGATGTTCCTCTCAAATATCTGAGACCATTTGAGTACATTCCAATGCTCAATTCTGAGATGACTCATATACCTGCTAACGACTCCCACTGCATGTGTAATATCTAGCTTTGTACATACCATAACATACATCAAGCTTCCTATAGATGAAGCATAGGGTACCTTTGACATCCTATCCTCCTCTTCTTATGTCTTGGGACATATCTCCTTAGTCAACTTCAAATGACTAGGTAAAGGTGTGCTAACAACTTTAGCTTTCTCCATAGAGAAACGTTGCAACACCTTCTCAACATAATTAGCCTGAGATAGCATCAATTTTCTATTCTTCCCATCTCTGCAAATCTTCATACCAAGGATTTGTTTTACTACCTGATTCAAATCCTTCATAGAAAATGCATGTGCTAATTGGTGTTTCAACCCCTTAATTAGATACATGTTAGACCTAGCTACAAGCATATAATCAACATATAAACATAAAATAATGTAGCTATCATCATCCAATCTCTTAAATTAAACACAATAATTTGAATGACATCTACTATATCCATGCTCATGCATAAAATTGTCAAATTTTAGATACCATTGCCAAGGTGCTTGCTTCAAGCCATATAAACTTTTCTTCAATTTACACACTAAGTTCTCCTTACCTTTGACCTCAAATCCCTATGGCTGAGCAATATATATCTCTTCATCCAAATCACCATGTAGGAAGGTTGTTTTAACATCAAGCTGCTCTAAATGTAAATCTTTAGTAGCCACAATACTTAAAACAATACAGATAGAAGTCATCTTAACAACAAGAGAAAATATCTCATCAAAATCAATGCCCTTTTTCTATGCAAATCCTTTTACAACTAACCTGGATTTAAATCTTTTCTTACCTCCATCATCTTCTTTTGACCTATAAAACCCACTTATTCTATAAAGCCCTTTTACCTGCAAGCAATTTGCATAAATTCCAAGTCTTATTTTTCAACAAAGAGTCCATTTCTTCTTTCATTGTAGGCTCCCACTGAATCTTAGTATCCACCTACATAGCTTCATCATAACATTTAGTTTCACCAACATCAGTAAGTAAAATAGAATACAAAGAGGGAGAAAATATTTTTGGAGGTCTAATTTTCCTTGTTGACCATCTAACATTCACTAGTGTGTGTGGTATTTGTTGTTGCAGTTGTTGCACATCATGAGGAATGGCTAGAACATCATCTTTTAGAGTATCATCCAATGCTACATAATCATCTTCTTTCTTCTCATGTTGTTGCAATAGATCATTGTACGACACTTTCTCATTAAATATGACATCCCTGCTTCTTACAGTTTTATGATTTTCAAAATCCCAAAGCTTATAACCAAATTCATTAATGCCATATCCAATAAATATACATTTCTGTGAATTAACTTCCATCTTGGTTCTCTTTTCAGAATCTATATGAGCAAAAGCTTCACAACCAAAAATCTTGAGAAAAGAATAACTCATCTTCTTACAAGTCCATGCTTCCTCTAGGATACCACAACCCAAGGGAGTAGAGGGACCTCTATTAATCAAATATACAATAGTATTGATATTCTCTACCCACATGTATAAGGGCAACCCAACATGCAACCTCATGCTCCTTGCACGCTCCATTATAGTCTTGTTCATGCATTCGACCACTCTATTTTCCTGTGTAGTCCTTGGAACAATTTTCTATCTATGTATACCATTAGTTGAGCAATAATCTTGAAATTCATGACTACAATACTCACCACCATTATCATATCTGAGATATTTTAATTTCTTACCAATCTCATTTTCAACCAACCATTTCCATTTCTTAAAAGTTTGAAATACATCAAATTTCTGTCTAAGAAAATAAACCCATACTTTTCTAGTTGCATCATCAATAAATGTAACATAATAATGAGAGCCACCAAGGGAAGATACCTGAGCTAGTCCCCATACATATGTATGCACAAACTCTAATTTCTCCCTCACTTTTTAATGTAACATTTTAATTTCTTACCAGTCTCATTTTCAACCAAGCATTTCCATTTCTTAAAAGTTTGAAATACATTAGATTTTTGTCTAAGAAAATAAACCCATACTTTTCTAGTTGCATCATCAATAAATGTAACATAATAATGAGAGCCACCAAGGGAAGATACCTCAGCTAGTCCCCATACATCTGTATGCACAAGCTCTAATTTCTCCATCATTGCATCATCAATAAATGTAACATAATAATGAGAGCCACCAAGGTAAGATACTTGAGCTAGTCCCCATACATCTGTATGCACAAGCTCTAATTTTTCTTCCTTGTCTTTATAAAACTCACTTTCATTTGTTTTCCATACACAACTTTCACAAAAATCCATATTAACACATTTTAGACCTAGTATAAATTTCTTTGAATGAAGTACTTTCATACCTTTCTCACTCAAGTGCCCAAATCTGTTGTGCCACAACGTTGTATTAGAATTTATAGTAGCTATTTGTTCTCCCTACTCAACTGCAACAACTATTCCTAAACAATCATTTTTCTCTGAAACAATTAAATTAGAAGGAACAATATGACCTGTACAAAGATATAAGGTTCCTACTTTCACACCTTTTGCTACTACAAGGGAACCTTTTGAAACCTTTCAATTTTTATCATTAAAACTAACTACACAACCCTCATCACTAAGTTGCCCTACTGAAATTAAATTCATACTCAGCCTTGGAACATGTGTTACCTCATGTAGTAGCCAATGATTCCCATTCTATAACTTAATCTTAACTTTTTCCTTTCCAAAAATCTATTGGGTTCATTATCCCCCACATAAATAAATCCAAAATCCCCTTGGACATAATCAATGAAATAACTTCTATGAGGTGTAGCATGAAATGAAGCACTAGAATCTAAAACCCATGAATCATCAACACTTTCTAAAGATAGAAGCTAAGAATCCTCTTTGGATTTTTTCCTTACCACATTTTCCTTGTCTCCATTTGTTTTATTTCTTTCATTTTTCTTTTGAGTCCAACAATCTTTCTTTTTATGCCCTAGTTTCCCATAGTATCAATAGTTGTTCAGTCCTCTCGATTGAGCCTCCTCCCCTTCGACTTTCCTTCAAGTTTCCTCACTCAAAATAAAATTGATCAAATCATCATATTTTAGGGTACTAGATCCAAGAACAAAATTACTCACAGCCATTACAAAGCCATTCCAGCTTTTAGGCAAAGAGCACAAATTCAAGAGAGCCCTAATTTCTTCATCAAAATTGATACCCATAGAAGATGAATGACTAGTAATAGTATTAAACTCATTTAAATGATTTGAAATAGATCCACCTTCTATCATTTTCATATTAAATAAACACTTCATGAGAAATACCTTGTTTGAAGCGGAGGGCTTTTCATACAATTTTGCTAGGGTTTGCATCAACTCTTCTATTGTCTTCGCTTTTGTAATATTAAATACCACTGATGGTGCTAGGCATAATCAAATACCTCCAAGTTCCTTTTTTTCCAAAAGATCCTAGTCATCATTTGACATAGATCCCTAATTCTTGGTCTTTCCTTCCAACGACTTCCATAAATGTTTCTGATAAAGATCGTTTTCCATTTGCATCTTTCATAACTTAAAGTTCTGCCCATTAAACTTGTCAACACTCAACTTACCCTCATCTGCCATCGCTCCCACTCAACCTTGAGACTTTCTTGTAGAGGATAACTAAAAAACAACTAGGCTCTAATACTACAATAGTGAAGATTTGTGGGTGTCATCCCCACCATAATTTTACCTACTTGTTGGAGTGTTTCTGGGTAACCAAATATTTTGTGTCATATATGAATGTGTTAGGATTAAACCAAAAATATAAATAAAAATTACATTCAAATATAACCAATATCAAAAAATAATAGATCACATAGAAAGGAACACAAGAAACCAAGATTTAATGTGGTTCACCTAATCCTTGGGCTACATCCACCAAATAACAAGTTCGATATTATTATGATCCAGTGATTACAACCTAATTACAATCTATAATTTCTTATAGCTCTAGACAAAAATCACAATTACATGCAAATATAACCAATATCAAAAAATAATAGATCACATAAAAAAGAACACAAGACACCAAGATTTAACATGGTTCACCCAATCCCTGAGCTATGTCCACCAAACAACCGATATTATTATGATCAAATGATAACAACTTAATTAAAATCTATAATCCCTTACAGCTCAATACTGTCGCAAGAACCAATTTTTGCATCACATCAATAAAAATATCTCTAACCCTAACCCTAAGCCCTTTTATACAAGTATTTTTATCGCTTTAGGGTAGAAACTAGTTACAACATGTTGGCCACAAATTGGAAAATATAAGCAATAACCAATTGGTGAATAGTAGCCCTATTTTTTTTTCTACAATACTTTCCTAATCAGTCACCACAAACTAACAAAATGTTTATTATTTTCATGCTATGGATGGACATGCTTAGTTTGGTATTTCAATTTACATGAAAATTGTGAGATGGATGTGTGGTGAATAATTTAATGGATAAATTTTTGAAGGACTAATTCTCCCCCCCCCCCCTCAGAGTTTACTTTCCCTATTGTATTTCTAACAATTGGTATTAGAGCCTTGTTCTCTAAAAAGGAAAGTTGTGCAACTTTTAGGAAAGATCTTGAAGATGGAAGTCTACAAGTTGGGAAAGTCATTAGGAACTCAAAGATTGAAATTCATCTTGCCCTACATCAACTAAATGAAGAAAGAGATGAGTTGAAGCACTCATTAAAGCAAAGGAAAGAGATAACTATTGAGGAGAATTGCACACATTACCAAGAGGAAGACACTACTGAATTGTTTGTAGATGGGAACTCAAGTAAATTTGATGTAGCAGTTGTAGATCTAATGGAAAAGAATGATGCCCTAACTAAAGAGATCAAAAATCTTAAGATAGAACAAGAACTTCAATTAGTATTTCTATGTGAGGTGACTGATTTGAAAAAGAAATCCGAGGAAGAAAAAGTCATGATTGAAGATGACAAAAGGCTACCGACCAAAAAATTGGAAGAGAAGACATCAAAGATACATAGGATTACTAGCATGCAATTGGAAGTAATGAATCAAGTGATGATTACCAATCATGAATTGAATGGTAAGGACATTAAGATCACAACCTTGAAGTTACAGAAGGAACAACTGAGAAATGATCTAAGAAGAGAAAAGGAATTTGTTGAAAGTTTCAACAGACCTAATGAAGCCATCAAGTACTTTGAGAAACTAATGAGATCTCCTAGACCTAATAATGATACTATTAGATTAGGATACACTAGTACCGAGGAAGGATAATCATCTAAAAGTGGTGAACAAAGAAGCATAAAAGGTAAGAACTACAAACCCACTTGTCATAATTATGAAAAGTTAGGTCATACAACGAATGTTTGTAGAAGCAACAAATCAAATTAGAACCCTAAGAAGAAGTTCATGGGTTACTATCATAAGTTCAACAAGAGAGGACATTAGGCACATGAATGTAGGACTAAGACTACATGCACAAAAAGATTTGAAGGATATTGCCACAATTGTCAGATTTATGACATAAAGGATATGAATGCAAATCTAATGCCAAGTGGACATCAAACAAACATACAAAGGGAAACACAATGGAAAACCCTACACTTGGGATTACAATACAAACTATAGTTATCAATATTGTCAAGAGTATGGAAATGTTTTTGAGAATTGCATTAGAAAACATTTTAGAAGTGACTACAGTAGATGGTTGAGTCAAACTACATGTTTTAGTTGTTTGAAGACTAGTCACATCAGCAGGAATTGTCCAACAAGTTCAAAACTGCCTAGCATTGAATTCAACAAAGGAAAAGGGAAGATTGATTTTGAGAATGTTAAAGTGTAGATGAACAAGAGATGGAAGAATAAGGAAGATTGTAACACATCAAGTTTAGATCAGGTCACTTTATCCAATGGATCAGGTGATCACATCACCCCCAACTAGGAAATCAAAAGGTATGTGGGACTGATATTGCATTGATATATTTTACATTAGTTCCAAGAATTTAAGTTCTGAAAAGAGTATATATATGAATGAATTAAGATCCAACGTATTGGTTAGAACCTAGAAAAAATGTATAAGTTTTTTAAGTTTTCATGTTGTTGCCAAGCATGAAAAATTTCAGTTGGTGCTGAGCTATTAAAGATAATAGTATTGGTCGAGCTAATTGTGGTTGTCAAGTGTAAAAGAAATCATGTGTAAGCTGAGTGAGTTGAAATTGCTATGATAGCCAAGCTTAAAATTGTGTAAGCACTAAGCATTTATTGCCAAGTTTAAGGGTTATATGGTCAATTTTTGACTCATTTGCATTCATTCAAGATCAAAGAGAGCAAGAAGAGCATAAGAAAAATTAAGGTGAAGGATTCAAGCATTGTGAACTAGATTCAGCTGCTACTCATCACCAATCATCAGATTCATAAGGTATTTATCATCTGTTGAGTTACGTTGTCTAAATTATTGCAAACCCTAGTTATTTAATATGGTGTCTAGTTCTTCTACTACTATTAGGAAGTAAGGAAAATAGCTTTTACATGTTCAATTGATAAACGATGAGATTAAAAAACTACCCTTCCAAGCTATTCTTGAGATTTCATACAAAGGAGATCCAACTGGTGCATTATCGATGATACCACCATAGGTTTGGATGATACAAGATGTAAGATGTTGTTACACTTGTAAGGTTAGAAGTATTGGAGACATCAAAATCAGAGATTTGTATGGAAAACTATGTGTTGTTGGAGTGTTGAAGGAGGAAACAAGATTGTAGAGAGAAAAGGGTTAACTCGTGCCCTAGATTTTCCAAATGTATTCAAAATAGAATGGATTGAGATATTGTTGAGTAGAATACATGATCACTTTGTATGATTGGAAAATGGCCCTATCGAAATCACTAAAAGGATCATTCAATGAGTAACAAAGTACCCTACCCTAGATAGATTGAAGACCATGAAAAGTGATGTGAAGGAGGTAATTGAGAAGAATATAGGGATTGTATGGAACAAAAGAGGGATGACAATTGACACAATTTCAGATCCCCTAATTGCATTTGTAGTGATAATTATTATTCACAAGTTCTTTCAATCTAGCATATTGAATAGTGTGTCTTTTATGGCTATGGATTTGGGGTACACAATAGTGAAGAAGGACATGTTCTTTGTCAAACCAAACCCTTCAAAAATTTCAAGTGTCTCTCAACCATCCACATTGACCTAGGTGTACAGGTCCACATAATTCAATCTCCTCAACTTGGTATATGAGATAGTCTTCTTGTACATTGAAAAAAAGTTGAAGGTAAACACTTTTACATTTCACACATTAGTAGAGGAATTCTTTTCTTCCAATATTTCATATCTTCTCTATGGATTTCTTTGGATGACAACCACCTACAAGGGATTGAAGATGCAAAAACATATAAATACAATACTTTACAATATATTACTTGTTTGATAAATTGAATGAATCTCATTGCTTACCTCAAGTATTTTCCAAGATCATATATCACCTTGTTGATATTATTGTCGAAGTTGTTTGGCAGCGATAGGGGTAACACATATTGCAACATTTGTCAGCTGATCATTTCATTATTTTCTAATGTAATACAATGAAAATTCAATGTAGTTTCAAAAATATATTGTAAATACAAAAGATCGTGACTTACCTTGATGAAGGTATGCCAATCATTCTTTTTCATCCCTGGGCCAAATTCTCTTTTCTTTGATATGAGATTGCTTAAATTCATAGCAAATCCTATAGGAAATCTCATTTTTCATATGACTTCTTTTATGGCATTACTTTGTTGCTCCATAAATAACCAAGGAAAGGCACTTGCATCTCCATTGCTATTTGATTCAATGATATTTTCCATTGCATGATTGGAATCATGAATGTCACTAAAAAAGTTTGGCAAGTTTTTCTTTGTCAAACCTTCCATCCAATATTTTCCACATTGCCTTTGTTACATTCTTTCCAATATGCATGGTATTGAACAAATGCACAATCTTTAGCTGCTCTTAGTGGGGCGTCCTACTAAATTCTCTGGGATAACATTTTAGTCCCTTTGGAAGGTGGTCAATACTGATGCCTTGATGATCTCAAATTCTATTATATTACAACTGCCATAGGCAAGGTGTCATTCTTCATGGCTTTGATGTAGTCTCTTCTTTCCCATTGAAAATATGTTTTTTGACATTTTGAAACTTATGTTTTTTGTGGAGGAAGTGTTTATTCTCATCAACTACTTACTTTCTTTAACTTTTGGAATGACAAGATTTCATTTTTGGACCACACATTGGACATGCAAAATTTCCCTTTGTTTGAACACCTACAAGATAATGATACAATTAGATTAGATATGTTAATTTTTAGAATTAGTATTATTGCATACAACTAGATTTCAACATAACATACCACATAGATGTGTCAACCTTGGGGCATCATGAATTGTCCACACAAATATTGCATGGAATTGAAGTTGTTTTTGTCCAATTGATCTAGAGATAAGAGGTGCCATATAGCTAAACATAGTCCAACATAGTTAAACATAGTCCAATATAGTCCAACATAGTTAAACCATTCCATAACACCAACAAATCATTGATAAGAGGTGCAATACATACATTCATATATTTCACTTGGTACTTACCTAGTTGAATGAACAACATCAAATAATTATTGTGGTCATTTCACTCCAAGACTTATAATTACATGTAGGTAACAAAAAAATAATTAAATACCTAGAACAATCATTGCCAACATAATGTGCTCCCTCTTTATTGACATCCATGGAGGAAGGTTATTGTTGATAAGAAAAATAGGCCAGTCCGAGTAAATGGATCTCATCTCTCTATATGGATTGACACTATCATTTGCTTGAGAAAACTTGATATTTCAAGGCTCTTCTTTAAAGTGTGGGTAATTTTCCTCTATGTCCTTAAATGTTGAACCATCCATAGACATTCGAATAATGTCATCTCAACTTCTATTGTGTGCATGGTAATCCATAAATAATGCCAAGCTATTTCATTTAAATAATCATTGAAGATGTGGAATAATGGGGATGTAATGAAGAACCTTGCGAGGCACCCTTTTTATAACTTGATCATCTCAATATCTGCTCATATGATATTCGGGGTATTCTGTTACATTTTCATGTTCTTACGATAAATTACATGACCTTGAGGAAAAGCATCTATTGATTGATACTCCATTCCAATATGTTTCATAGTGGCACATAATTCTCATTACAAGTGAGGGAGAACATTTGATGGTGGTAACAAATAGTCACCTATCAATCTAAAACAAAAAATATTAGTCATTAGTATAAACAATTTTAATGGTACATATTTCACCTTTTATAGACTATAATGACGTATATAACAAACTTTAGCATACATGACATTGTTATGTTGGATAAACCATTTATAACCTTAAAATTCACCAACAACAATACAAAAGAGAGAAGAGTTATTTGGGATCCTTCATAATGGGTCACGATTGCCTTCTCAAGTAGAGGTATATCATGGATGATCTTAATGCCTCCTTCTCCTCCTCCTCCTCCTCCTCCTCATCATCATCATCATCATTAGCAACAAAAATAACAACACCAGTACCAAATGTGTCATGGATCAATGCATCAGTACCATCATCTTCAAATTTGTTTTCTGGCACATGATCATCATCTTCCATGGGATCATGATCTTCTCATTCAATATTCACACCTCCATGTTCCTCTATATTCACATAGTTTCCAAATCATTTTCAACAATGAATGTCTTTGTTGTTTTTGTCAAGATCCAATATCCTGGACCCATACATAGTAGATATGTCTTCATCTTTTCCTTCCAGCTATCATAATTTGTTCCATCAAACTTCATAATATCTTTCTTAAACATTCTTGCCATGGATCTCCCAAAGTTGTTAACCTTTATCTTCAAGGACCTGATGCTCTGATACCAATTGTTGGAAACAATAGTCCACCAAGATAACTGAGAGGGGGGGGGGGGGGGGGGGGGGGTGGGGTGAATCAATTATCCAACAATTAAAAAAATTTATCTTCTTTAAAAAAACTTAACCATACAACCAAAGTAAACAACAACTATAATAAAATGCACATAGAAAATTACACCAGATGTATTGACTAAGGAAACACTTAATCAGAGGGAAAAAATTAGCGGCAATGATACCCATGAGATGATGTACTAATAAAAATATTCCTTGTTAGAGGATGGACCTTGTTAGGAGTCTATTACAACATTTAGTACATATGAGTCCCTATTAGGAGTCTTTGAATCCCTATTAGGAGATTCCAACCTGGTTAGGAGTTCTAGTACATGAAATTTACTATTATGTTCTTCTTTCCTTTATTTTGTCAACCAAACCAATCACTGTTAGACCTTGTAGACTAGGTCATGAACCTCAGATCCAAATATCAAACCTTGGATCACTTAGCAAAACCTCGACAATGAAGTTTCCTTCACTTTCACACTGCTCAACTTCATATTCAACTCTCTCTTTTCTTATAATCACTTCACATAAATAAAATTCATGTCATCCTTGATAAAGGAAAGTGTCCTTCCTTTATATTGAGTCCTCAAAACAATTCCTGAGTTAGCTATTAGACCTTTTCAATTAATTATTATAGGACCAAATTAAGAACACATTACACTTAGCGATAACATTAATCTTCTACCTTGAAGCTTGAATAACTTTCTGTACATGTAATATTATGACAAGTGAAATTAGCCATGTTATCAGCAACATGTCTTCTTCATGTCCTCAACCTCAATTCTCAGAATAACAACTCTGCTAAGAGATATAACAAGTTTACCAGAACATGCCTCTGTAAACTCTATCTCAAAAAAAATCACCAAAACTAACATAACTTCTTCCAGACTAATCATTTCTTCTTTTGACATTAACTACATATAAAAAATACTTAGAATTATCTCCCATAACCTTGGATAGTTAGAATAGTCAACTGGCCATCCATACCAACTTGATCTTTCTGATGTTTTTTTGTCAGATACCACAGAAAATTGTTATGTTGACATCAATGGCAAACTCAGTCATGAATGTAACATATCATCATAGTAACATATCTACAACACTCCCCCATAGGAATATCATAAGAATTCATTATTTCAACAATCTCACAATAGTGCCCTAGGTGTGCTTCCTATCACAGAATAGGATAGGGTTGAGGAGCAATGCCCCCGTAGGGGTTTTCGAGTGCAGTGCCCTTGAAGCCAAAATGACACACTATTGTAAAAGGTGTTAGCTATTATTTTTTTCTCTCTACTGGATGACTTATTATAGGCCTAATTTTGTAAGTGCAAAAATCTCGTATAAAATGGATCAGGATTAGGGATTTTCATAATGTATGGCGATATTGTAGCTTCTTGTAGTGGTATTGAGCTATAATGGATTTCAAATTGTAATCACTGGATAATAATAATATTGGACTTGTTGTTGGTGTACATAGCCCCAGGGATTGGGTAAATCATATTAAATATTTATGTCTTGTGTTCTCTTCTATTTATTTTATGATATTGGTTATATTTGCATGCAACTATTATTTGTTTGTGGCTAATCCTAACAAATAGTAAAAGAGCCAGATGGTTGTCATTTTTTCTCCTTCAGCAAGATCATTATCAATTTTTTTTAAAAATCTATCCTTTACAGGAAGGTCTCATGGTTGAGTGGGAGTCTTACGATTGACTGTGAGAGAACAAATGAGGGTAAGCTGAAAGTCCAATCTGATATAGCTTTGCTCAGTCCTTCACTACTTCATTAGATCACTAAAATATGTTCTTCACAACTTTTGTATGCAACATCCAACACTTAACTCCTTCACACAATACTTTGCTTTCTTCACACACTTTACAATCTCTTCTACAATAGCTCACTCCACACTTGTTGAAAATAAGGTTTGGATCTTCCTATTTAAAGATATATGTAGAGTCTTCTAGATGCTTCCCTTTTTGTCTCTTCATTTTATTAATTTTTCTTTCCTCATAGGTATCGATAATCCATGTCAGAATGGGTAACAACCTCTGTAAAAAACTCTACAATAATTAAATGTCATGTTCATGTTAGCTTGAAATGATTTACCTCAAAGTTTGTATCATGCCAAACTTTTATGTTCTATCTAAATGTTACTCGACACTCAATATTTCTAATAATCGATCATAACTATTCTTTTTGTTGTTGCTCAGCCTTAACTGTACTCAATTCCTTATGTATAACTTAACATCAATGTTCTCTATCTTCTTGGCATTCACTAGGCTCAACTTATATTGAAAGTACTTAGTGACCAAATACTTCCTCGAATCCTATAGAGCTTGGCATATACATGATTATTTACAAGTCTTTACATGACTTAGCCTATATAGAGTAGCTTGGTCTCAGTGACCGTCGACTGACTTTGCCTTATATATGACTAAGTGTTTGACACTAATAGACAACAAGACTTAGAGATATCACCAACAATCTCCCCCTTTGACATTAGTGGAAAAAATACTTTTTCATGATTAAATCTTTAAAGTAAAAGAATAAAAGTACACCCCATAAGCCTATGACTCGGTTCTTATAGAACTTCAAAACTTTTTCTTTGCAATACAATATACAATACATACTTAACATGACCCAAATCAGTTTAATTGTAACTCTGTCATACCTTGTCTTCTTTCTACCTATCTGAACTCCAACTCTCTGTATCTTGTCCATTCTATCTTCTCTATAACTCATCATCCCCCCTTGATCATTTCATTTCATTTCCTCTTGTTATATCAATCATTCCCCCTTGTTTTTGTCACTTATGTCTATTGTTGGGGTTGTGATGGTGGAATCAACCTGCATTTATCAATACATGGTTTATGAATTTGATTGATCATGGGAAGGGCATGACCCCATGTGGTTCTTGTTGATTCAAAAACATGAATCTTCAACTCCAAATTCACTGCCAAGTTAATTAAGCTTTCAAAAATCAAAAGATTATGATCTCTTTGTACTAGATCCTTTGCTAAAATTAGCTCTCATTACATAACCTCCAAATGAGGTATCAACATTGACTGGAGAAAGATTAGTTGTAATGCCCCACCAAGGGATCCAAAAGAACTAACCTAAATTTTTGTTAAGTTTGCCCAATTTTTTTTGAAAGACAATATATAACAACAATTATAAAACAACGGAAGCAATAACATACATTCATACATAAGCAACACATAAATAGATTACATTCCTTAACGATCACAAGATGTTGAATCACATTTAAATTTAATTAATATTAAATCCAATATATAACACATCCACATTAAAGATTAACAAGAAGTTCAAAACCATTTAAACAATATATAATTGTCTTGAATGCCGCTTGGCAATAATTAGAATGCAGAACCATCCACTGTACATGTCACTAGGTATGAAAGGCTAAAAGAATATACAAGATAAAATAGATTAAATCATCTCTTTAAGATCCATGAAATTTAAAATACATACAATAAGTATAACCATCCATCATAATACACAAAGATAGAATGAAAGGAAATGCAAATTGAGGAACTCTAGCCATGGTATTGAACTAATGGATCTCAATGGTAAAAGTAAAAAACACTACCACTTGACCTCGTGGTAGCCCAAAAAGTTCCACTCTGACCACATTGAGGAGATAGTCTTGAGTCCCAAATAGGATAACAAACTCAAAATTCCCAAATAGGATAACAAACTCAAAATTCAAATCCAACATTTAAGTTAAGGACAACCCAAAAGAAATCTAACTCAAAGGTACCAAGATATAAATGACATCTAAACCCAGAGGCTACAAAGATTCGTAGGGAATCTATAATGCTAGTGGGAAAGTGACATTGCACGAGCCAACTATAAGGTTACCCATCTAGTCTTTTAATCCTCTAGCCCCCTAGTGACTCTATGCAACACTAGTATCCTTTTGCACTAACAAGGCATACTAACGATGCATGGTTGCAACTGAGCATCCTCTCTACTACCATCCTAGCTTGTACTAGCACTCGAGGGATGGGAAAGGAAAGACAAAGACTCTTATTAGTTAATTTTACTCTCATTTAGTGTAGTGTTTTTACTTATTAAAATAACCTACAATGGGTTACTCGTCAGCCTCTTTAGGGCCCAGACCTCCATTGCAAGCCACTTCCCAAGTTAACATATAGATAACCCACCCTAAGCTCAACAAAGCAAAAAGATTTCAAAATACCAAAACCATACATCAGTTCTCAAAACAAGCAACTGACAAGTACCAAAATTACTTGGTCAAAATACAAGCATCACTAATATGATCATCCTAACAAGATTGATCCAAGAAAGTACACATAACCCAAATCATAACATCATATATAATCACCAAAACACTACTTCTCGACCTCTAGTAAACATCCAAGAGCTGGTCAACACTCTAAGTCAACACCAAACCTGACATACAAGAAATCATACAACTAACAATGTAATTTCATAGTTTTGTTTGAGTTTGAAAACACACAATTTGAGTTTTTAGTAAGGTTTAAGTTTTCATTTTGTTGTACATTTTTGGTTTGATAAAGTATACTATATTCCCCATACAACTTAACCCATTTTCACATTTAAATATTAACGCATCATTACTATTAACTCACACAACTGACATCTCTATAAGGATCATTAATTTAAAATAATAGTTAATAAATAATTAACTAGTAATTATTTAACACTATTAAAAGACAAAATAAATTTGATAAAAAGATTACCTTCTAACATCCTATTAACAAATTTATTAATTAATGATTAAATTAATTAACTTAATATTGCTAATAACATATAACATACTTAACAACTAATAATATTTTTAATAATTAATTTTTTAATAAAAATATTATTAATAATCAAGATTTAAATAAACTAAAAATTTTAATAATATAATTTTTTAATAAAAATTTTAATAAACAAAAACTAGTGCTTTTAAAGGCCTGCCGACCTATGATAATATATGGTTGTGTCATGCCATAGTAGGCCCTGCTACGATCGCAATAGGACTACTATGGCAATCCCTTTGTGATGGAAAGGACACAACCAAATTCATTTATTATATATATATATATAAAATAAAACAAAAAAGCCCTGGGCCCCCCCTCACCCTTCGAAATATATTTTTTTAAATTTTTTTTTTAAAAATAGAAAACTGTGAAAAATGCTCTGGTAGGGAAAACCCAATAAACCAATCAATTTTGCATTCTAAAATTTTCAATTACTTTTTCAAAACCCTTTCTGATTAAAAATACCCAATTGATTAAAATTCACAAAATGAGGGTTCTAAAACTAAATTTCTTGAATATAAATAAATTTGATACAAATAATAATAAAATTTACAACAAAAGATTCATCTTAAAAAAAACTCGAAAAACAGATTTATCAGACACGAAGAAGACAGGAAATTTGAAGAACAGTAATCACTATGTGAATAAACCACAAGATTCTACTTGAATCTGATGCTACTATGCAAACACATGAAGCACATGTGAAATCCTCTTTCTTTTGAAACCCTTCTTTTCGAAAATCCCTTCTCCAAAATCTCGGTCCCTACAAAATGAGCTCTATATCTCTGATAAAGAGTTCTGCCCTAAATTTGAGGCTTTGATTATGCAATCACACAAGGGAACTCATTGATCACAAATCTTTTTAATATTTGATTACTTCTTAAATATTCATGCACACTTTTTGCAATTTAAAATATCTTTATTAAATTAATTTCTCTTTCTCTCTTTAATAAAATTTCAAAGTGTTTTTGATAAAGATTTATTAACTTAACCAATAATAATATTTAGCATTTATTTAAAAATTATCTCCTAAATATATTATTATTAAATTAAATCAATACTATTACACTCTAAAATTAGAACTATACTTTTGTCTTTGAAATTAATTCTTTTATTTAATTTAATTTTTTAATTAATTAAATATAATTAACTATTAAAAATATCTTAATAATTTTCCATTAAATTAAATCATTAAATATTCTTTTAATTTGATTTAATTAACATAAAAATCACCATAGACCCACAAGATGAACTATGAAAACCCATCATAAAATACAACATACAAGATCAAGCTCAAGGGTCAAAATCATGAATTTACGTCATATGAAAAATTCAAAAGGGTAAACACCTCAGATACTTGCCCTACTTTTTAGGACAAATAGTTTAAGGATAGGATTCAGACTCAAGAGTTATCTCCCCTCTCTTACCATTGAGATATTGTGATAGGGTAAACTCATCCTGGCAACTCAAGGAAGTCAATACCTGGTATCTGTAATGTACATAAAATCTACACATGTACAAACAATATATTCTCAACTAAATAGGCAATGGTAGGAAGTGGTGCATCATGTAGATCCTGACTAGTAGGTGACTACAACTCCCTTCCTCAAACACATTAGAAACATCAAACATAAAGAAAACATACACGTACATCATACACATGCAAGTATGGGGTAAGTACCCATAGAAAACATGTATAAATAATACATCTAACTAAAATCATTAAATAACTAGAATCATTATAAATAATCATCATCAAAGTATAATCATGCATACATGAAATAACTAGTACCAAAGTAATCTCATCATATAGTCAATTGAGTATGAAACAATATCTAATAATCTAGAAAGAAATGTCACTGATCATCAAGCATAACATAAGATGGCCTAAACAAGTTTGGAAATAATAACTAAAAAGTAAACTAGGGGTAGGCACTACATTAGTTTGGCCCTCATTCTGCTATCTGTTGTTTGTGCTCAGCCAACCTCCCTTGTGCAAACAACAATCTTTTATAATGCATTGAGCTTGATTCAATTGACTAAGAGATAGAACTACCTGATTGCTTTATTTCAACTTGAATCCTCTGTATGTTTACGTAAAATTCATTTGTAAACCTTGGTACATCACAAAAGTATATTGTATAGATCTTGTATTTTTTTCACAAGTTCTAAATTCTGTGCAAGTTCCTGCGACTCCACTTTTCTAACTACAATGATAGTAGAAACTTTCTCTATTACTTTATTTTTGAATTTCTTTTCATACTAGACCATTAGCTTTTGATTCTCCTTAATATCTTCAGTGTTGAGTTTTTCAACAATTTGTACCAAATGATAATGGGTGCTTGTTTATCAATGGTTTGAATAGCAAAAGCATCTACAAATATGTCATTTATATCATGCAACACTTGTTTCTATTGTTGTTGTTCTCACCTAATCTCTTCTTTCTTTTTCTTTCTTGCTAATATGTCTTGTAAGATGATAGTTTTCTCAAAAGTGAGAATTACTAGATCCCATCTTGTCATGTTAGTTAATTCATCTAGACTAATAGTGTTATCTGTAGAACTATCTTTTATCTTCTTTCATTTACTTTTCTTGGGAGTGTTGTTGCTCAACACTGGTAGAGTAAGAGTAGGTAATTGGGTGCCATCACTCGGCCATTCTTGTACTTTAGTGCTTGGAACAATAATTGTAGCACTCAACATTACATTCTTTATTTCATCTTCTTTTGTCCAATCTCATTATCTCCCTCGTCTTGAGCTCCTAAGACATGAGGTCTTTCTTGACTTGTAGTAGAAACTTCTACATTGGTTTCCTTGATTGATTCCTCTTGCTCTTGGTGCTCCCCTTCAGGTTTCTCAACTTTTGAGGTTTTCTTTTGTTCATCAACAGGTTATCAAAAAATGGTCCATGATGATGCAGAGGAGGCCGACAAAAGCAGAATGGGAAAATATCGAAATCTATTTTTTCAGTATTTTCTATACTTAAGTACTTTGTATTTTTGAGGTCTTTGGAGCATTTTTGGGCCCTAAAATATTCCAATACTTGCGTGTCTTAAAATTTGGAGATAGATAATTTAATTACCTTTCCAGTAGTGTAAGTGATGTACATTTTTGAGCTATGTGCTAGAAGTTATGACATCTACAAGTAGACATAAAATTTGAAATAGTTTTAAAATAGTTTTCATAGTTTTAATATTTTATTATGTAATAAACATTAAGTGAATTGTTCATTTACTTTTAGAGGGATGTTGGTGGCCCATCAGATTCATCAAACATTGTATAAACTTGATTTTTGAATGAAATGAACAAATTTTGGCTTGCATAATCTATTGCACTGAAATTGTTCTATTCACATTAGAATAAAAAAATGCTACAACTATTACACTAGGTATTGTGATCCATAGTAAGAGTGGCAGGTGTAGTGACATGAACAGGAGATATGTTTCTCTATGGGCTTGACACACTTGAACTTTCTTCATCATTTTGATTTCCCTCTATGGTTACTACATCCACTATTTCCTCCTATTCAACTCTTTTAGTGGTTAATCAAAAAATACTCTTCCACAATAGTTCATTTTGTTACACAATAACCTCAATCTTACTCTGTAGGATCATAAATGTTTTGAATTTAGGAATGAATCAGTTCCTATGCTACTCCAAAATTGTTGAGTTTTGTTTATTTGTTAATTCAGGCAAATGTTTCTTCTCCAATTTTCTTCTCTAGCTTAGATTTGTCTTCATTACTCAATGTATCATACTTTACATATCTTAAACTTGATAGATCGATAAAGCTTCTAATGTTGGCAAATACCTCGTCAATATTTCTTGTCTTTTTAGGTACAATGACTCAATGATGAAAATGTTCATCAAACTTAGTCCTTTCTTTATCTTCTCTTCAATATATTTCCTTTTTACTATCCTTCTTTAGTTTGTTTGGCTCATAGTGGCTGACACTTTCCTTTTCTGCACTTGAGCCACTAGGTTTGGTAATTTAGCCACTCCTTTCTTGACTGGTGGCTTGGTACTTACTATTGTTGTTGCCCTAGTTCTCGATCTTTGTGGTGCAGGAGGAGAGAGGGGCTTGGGTGTTGTCTTATTTGTAATTTTCCTCATCGTAGGCTTAGGGATTTCCATTGTTTTAACCTTCTTTGTTGGAGGGGTGACCAGTGCTCTTGTTTTACCCTATTACTTTGCACATTCTTCCTCTTCCTCATCACCACTGCCATTTTCTTCATCTTCTCCATGACCTTGTGTAAGCATCAAAGGTTCTTTTATTTTTGTCTATTTTCCTAGGTTTCCTTCTAAGTCTTCAATCATCTTCTTTCTCTTCTTATTCGTAGAAGTAATCTTAATATCAATAGTTATTTTAGCCTTTTTTCCTTCTCATTTTCCAAAGGGATCAACCTGTGCATCAATTTCTTCCTTCATTAGTGCAACAATACTTGCATTCATATCATCAACTTGAATCTCATAACCAAAGGGTTTAAGCTAGGCTTTCCTCAGCTTAACCGCCTAAACAAATGTATTATTTGTATCAACTAGAAAACATATATAATTATAATGCTTCATAACTAATGATGTTGGGATCCTTAGTCTCTTTCTCATCTTCATTTTGAACTCTTAAAAATATCCATCTAGAATTTCTTCAAAATTTTCTCCCAACTATGTCATACATTCACTAATCTGCCTCGTAGTAGGTTTGTCTTGTTCCCATACAACATTTTAAATAGCAAGAAAGTAATTTTGAGTGTAAAAGAAAATACATATAATCATTGATTCATACTTACACATCCAGTATTTTTCCTTCCTGATTGATGTTAGGTTCTCTACTATTTGCAAATGTTGCAACTCAACAAGATCATATTCATGATCCTTCATCGCAATCTTCCACTGCTAATCAAATGGCATACATGACACATTATTTAGTCAACTCAACTGATAAAACTTATCATAGATTACTCTCAATGCAAATTCAATTACTAGATCAGTGATGGTCAAAATAGACAACCCTCATCCATTCCATTTGGCTTTAGTATTTTCCTTGATCCCTTCTTTGGTTTGACACCACATTATTTTCTTTTTGTCAAATATAGAGTAACTAGTAATAGCATGAATTACCTTCTTTGTAATCCTTACTAGTCCATTCTCTAACCACAACTCCATATCATGAATTCTCCTTAGAATTGCCTTAATCAATTGAATCTTTAAATAACTCAAAAAATCTAGGGCATGAGTTAATCCTTTCCTTTTTACAATTTTAAACTTATTAGTATTCCTTCATCACATAATTTCTCATACACCACACAAATCTCATAATCACCAAATTTTTCAATTTTGTAGATGTAACAACTTCTTACATCATGAATCATAATGAATTTAGGTGGTATTGATGATAGTGCACCCATTGAATCTCCTTTCATGGAAATATCAGGTATAGAATGAAACTTAGGTGCAGGATGAGTGTCACTCTTCACAAGTTAAGAATTTCTTACCTTTTCTACCTAATTCTTCATTGCAAATGATGAGGATGCCATATTCTCATGTTAGGGTTCTAAATTTTTCTTTCTAAACTATTTGACAAAACTGAAAATCAATACTCTATCACTCTTATACTGCTAGTTCACTTTTGATCACTTTACTAATTGCTCAAATTGCTCCGTTCTCTCAAAATCTAAATGCAAGGTGTGTAAAATGTTGAAATTTGATTGAAAAGATAATTGCTAAGAGAGATTATTGAAAGAGGGAGATTGTTGAAGAAGACTATGTGTGTTAATCATTTTTTTTCCACTGATGTCAAACCTGCTACTTGCTAGTAAGATAATTGCTTATAAGATTCAAGTACTATCATTTAGTTGATTGATGAAGAGGATTTGATCAATAAGATGTAAAATAGCACCTAGAGGAAAGGTTGAGTTATGATAATGTAATGAAGTATAAGGATTAGTTAAGACAATAATGACATGATGTATTGATAATCTACTTAAGGTTACAAAGGTTGGTTACACTTAGAAATTTTAGAAGAAAAAGTTACAGAAATTTTTTCTACCAAGCTTGACCAAGTGGATATTAGGTGCCAAGAAAAGTCAGTACAAGTCGAGCAAGAAGTAGTTGGAGCCAAGTAAAAGCAAATTCTAGTTGATTGCAACTAAAGTTTAGTTGATGTTGAGTGATTTCACAGTTGATGCTGAGCAACGAAATATGTACTGAGCATAAGAAGATTGATAATACTGAGATGTTGCATTATTTAAAAGATCAAAGATTCGCTAAATCTGAGTTGACAAGTTTTTTTTCTTGAATTTTGTGAACCAGGAGGAAAACAAGGTTGATGAGATGGTGGCACAGAATTTGAGGTAAACTATTTTTAGGAAAATTCAAATGGATTCTAGAAGAGGTTTCTAGAAAAGATATGAGATATGGGGTAGATACATTGTATCTTACCTAATCCATCTTAACCCTAAAGTGGATGATGGAAAATGAGTGGCAACGTATCTTAATTTCATATTTATAGGAATTTTTGTCATGAAGCAAAGTAGTCATATGAGAAGACCTAAGGGAGACAAGGAGTCAAGGGTTTTGCTTCATCAAGTGACATAAGAGAAGAGTTTGCAATGGCATGCTAAGCAAGAAGGCTTAAGGAGATGAATGCTTGAAGGGTGAACAAGCTATCAAAGTTGTAAAGTACGAAAGCCAAGAAAAATTGAGGACTGAATAGAGATCTGTAATCTACAAGAGAAGTTGTAAGTTGTATTAGATTAAATCTCTACTATTACTTTCTAACAATTGTATCAGTCTAGGGTAAATCCTTTTGATTAAGGTTGACCTAATAGTCATTTTTAAATCCTTTAATTGGGTGGCATTCCAAGTGAATGGCCTAAAGTTCTCTAACAAGGTTCACTCCTAAAAGGGTGATTGAAATCCTTTAACAGGGTCACATTTAATAGTGTGTATTGTAACATTTAATAGGGTTGGCCTTTCATAGGGCATCACTTTGAAAGAGTGAAAAGGAGTAGCATGTTACTGATGGTTTTTCCCAAATTGGGTTTCCATGTAAATCATTGTGTCAAGTGTATTGATGAATCTACTGTGTTTCATGCTTTACATTTCTGTAAGTTGATTTGATAGTAACCTACAAGTTTTAGTGATTGCATAATCTTATGGATCCATACATGAATATGAATGTTTTATGGGTTCATTAAGATATGAAATGTTTTATTTATACATTTGGACCTTGGATAACTAATTCACCCCCCCTCTCAGTTATTCTAAAGTATTCTAACATAAAATACCTTCAAATTCTCAATATATACTTTCATTCATTCAATTTAGGGTCTCCATTAATGATTTGTCCTCTGTTAGGTGGAATCCAACTATCTCGATTGACATAAACACTTTTGAACTCGATCTCCACTATACAACTCGATAAATTCCATCTAACTCGACCTATACATTAGTTTGACATTTGGGGTTACTAAATCTATATTGCAATTGTAATCTCCTATTTTTTGATGTACTCTAAATTTCTTAATTTAAGATCTTATAAATAACCTTAGGTACGTGTTCTATACTTGGAAGTATATAAAATTGGTACTTATCCTCAAGGGTTTCCAAATTCTTGAATAATATTATGAATGATAGTTTCATGTATAGGATAAAATAATTAGGAATATAACCTTTCCTAATAACATATTAGTTTATACAACTTTCTTTTATGGGTTTATGCCCCTTTATTGTAAATCAAACTAACAAACTTATTTAATACCCTCTTTATCTATGGGTCCTCTTTATCACATTGACCTTTTCCCATTTAATGTTTATTTAACATTTCATTTATGTAGACTTGTGAATATGTTTCAGTCTTGCATATGTCTTAGCTTTTGTCTATAATATTGGATATGCTATCTTACTTTTATTGCACATACCGATTTGTGCTAATTTGACTTGGTGATGATGTATCTATCGTATCTGCATATTCTAACTTCCACGCCTCTTAAATAATGGCAATATTCGATATGCACCCTTCACACTTTGTCCCACATCCTTCGTATCCCTTCAATGTGATTCGGCGAATGACCTTCGATATGGATTTTGATGGAATATTCATATCTTGTCGATGTGAATTTTTTGAATATGTATTTTCCTTTCGTTGCTTTTCACAATTCCATATTATATTCCTCTTTCCCTTCATTCATGTCATTCCCCTTTATATGTATGCCTCCTATACTTGATGAGACGTGACCCTCGCATGAGTGGTGATGACATTGGTTTGATAATTTATGCAATATGTTTGATTAAATGTTTTATAGTGCCCCCTAATGCAATAGGTTATGCTAATTAATATCTCATTAATTGTATATGTTAGAATATAAGTATGGGTTGGTTTTTAGGTTTATAAATATTTATTGGATTATATTTAAATGTTTAAAATATAGACATTAATGTATAAATGATGTTATAATGATAATATAAATTTATATTATTATCAAATAATTAAGTAGGATAAGTAGATTATAAATACTTATCTTTTGTGAAAAATTGATGATAGTGTATATTTTAATTATATAATTTTATTCAATTGTTATTGTAGGATTCATTTTTAGGAGGGGTCATGATAGTATCCCCTTCTCAACATTTCTTGTCTTAAGCAGTACCATCTGTACACAAGCTCCTTCATAGACACAAAATATATTTTCATATGAAAGGTCTAGAAGATTTATGGGATATATATCTTTAATGAATGAAAACATGAAGCAGACACAATGTAGACATATGAAGACACGAAGCATACACAATGCAAGTAGATCATACTTTCTTTACTAGTTCTCTATAATTTGCTTCTCATAATGAAATAGAGTAAGGGGAATGATTTACAAAATATACTTCCCCAGTACACTTTTTTTGTTTTGATCATGAATCTTGCAACCACAGATAATTATTAGCATGTACATATATAAATGCTCCAAAGATAAATTAGTTCTAAACCAATATCCCACCAAGCCCAAGGGCAAAACTTTGGCCCCTTTTTCCTCAATGGAAGACATCAACCATCCAATGAGGTGGTCTACTTGATAGATTCTTAATTGAATTAAGTTGACATGATGTCAATTTAACTTGACCAATCTAAGCCCAAGAGTGAAACTATGGACCCCTTAGCCCTAATGGAAATATTCTATCATTCTATCAAGGTGGTCTACTTGGATGTCCATATTATTTTCCAATCTAAGCCCAAGAGAAAAACTTTGGCCCTCTTGGCCTTGATGGCAACACTTTGGCATCCATCAAGGTGATCTACTTAGATGAAAATTCATTTCCTTCTGAAATATCCTACCTAAGCCCAAGAGTGAAACTTTGGCCCTCTTAGCCTTGATGGAAACACCTTGGCATCCATCAAGGTGGTCTACTTACAAGGTAATTTGATTCACTAATTATTATAATCCTTTTATTACACACACACACACACACACACACACACACACACACACACACACACACACACACACACATTCCACTAAAATTGCAACTCATCTAGTTCTTGTCAGTCCTTCGCATCTTCATTACTCTCTTGATTATATTTAGGTCTCTTGTTCATATTTCCTTTTACTTCCCTATCAAGTGTTGCATCCATTTTTTGAACTTGGCTTCTCTTTCCACATATGTGTCATGGTTTCCAACTTTCTTTGCAATGAAAGCATAAATTTTTCTTTTTTAGTTCGTCACAATAGCTTTTGAGCTCTCTTTTGCATTTATGGCCATGTTACCATGGTTCCTTGCAATGGTAACATAACTCATTTTTCTAAAATTCCTTGGAGTGCTTCCTTTCTTTTTCATAATTCCTAGAATGTGTGCTCAATGTATGGTTCTTGGACCTATCCTGTTGTGTATCAAATTTTAATGCCTTTTGGATTGCATCTTATAAAATTTTTAGTTCATGTGCTCCTATTGCACTCTTGATTCACTCCTTCAACCCATCTATAAATAAATAAGTGAGTCTCTTTTGTGATATTTCAGGTACCATGGCTGATAACTTTTCAAATTCCCTAGAGAATTCCATCACTGATCCTTCTTGTCTAAGTTGGGTTAATATTTTGAAGTACCATTCGAATCTATTCAATCAAATCATTTTATGAGTTTTTGGGTGAATTCATCATAACACTTAATTTTTTTATGTCCTTGGTTGCTAAGTCCATGTTGCCACCAGTCTTGTGCTACTCTTCTTAAATGAAGGACAAAAAATTGAATAGCAACTTTTTCTATCATAGGATTTAAGGAAATATATGTATCCAACAATTATACCCATGAGTGTGCTATAGTTCATTCTGATCCATCAAACTTTGGGAGGCTCACTTTATTTATCTCTTCTCTTAATCCCTTCTCTTGGTGTATCTATCTCTTTCTACTAGATAGTGACTTCATCTAGGCATCATAATAATCTTTGAAGGGTATTTTCCTCCTAAGTTTAGGATAAATTTTAGAGTACTAATTTATAATGTCATTTACATTATTTACTTCATTTAACCCATCCTCCTCTTCTTGTTCTTCTCCAAGTAGTAAGGAGGGTCTTGTGGGTCTACACTCTGATTCTAGTGTATGTAGTTGATTATCATCTTCATATTGGTGAGAGTTTGTATCTCCCCCATTTCTATTTATATTATGAAGGGCTTCTAAGAGGTGTTGATTCATTTCATTTTTCTCAGTTATGGCTCGAGTGTTTCTTTTAGTTTGTTCCATGAGTGCTTGAGTAGTTTGATTCGTCTATTCCATGAAAGCTTTTAATTCATTACTTATTTGGTTGTTCATTTTGGTGGACTATTTCCTTCCTTCCCTTTCTAATTCTCTTTGATATCTTTGATATTTTTGCATTAACTACTTTCCATAGGCTGGAAAGAAAGATGCTCTAATACCACTTGTAATGTCCTGTTTCAGACGTACTTCAAATTTCTCAATTTAAGATCTTATAAATAACTTTAGGTACATTTTCTATACTTGGAAGTATATAAAATTAGTAGCTATCCTCAAGGGTTTCCACATTCTTGAATAATATTATGAATGATACTTTCATGTATAGGATAAAATAATTAGGAACATAACCTTTCTTAATAATATATTAGTTTATGCAACTTTCTTTTATGGGTTTATGCCCCTTTATTGTAAATCAAACTTACAAACTTATTATTAATACCCTCTTTATCTATGGGTCCTCTTTATCACATTTACCTTTTCCCATTTAATGTTTGTTTAACATTTCATTTTCATGGACTTGTGAATATGTTTCGGTGTTGCATATGTCTCAACTTTCATTCGTAATATTGGATATGCTATCTTACCTTTATTCCACATACCTCTTTATGCTAATGTGACTTGGTGATGATGTGTCTATTGTATCTACATATTCTAACTTCCACTCCTCTTAAATGATGGCAATATTTGATATGCACCCTTCACACTTTGTCCCTCGTCATTCATATCCCTTCAATGTGATTTAGTAAATGACCTTTGATACATATTTTGATGGAATATTTGGATCTTGTCGATGTGATTTTTTGAATATGTATTTTTCCTTTAATTGCTTTTCACAATTCCATGTTATATTCCTCTTTCCCTTCATTCATGTCATTCCCCTTTATACATATGCCTCTTGTACTTGATGAGATGTGACCCTCCTTGCATGAGAAAAGATGAAATTGATTTGATAATTTATGCAATATGTTTGATTAAATGTTTTATAGTGTCCCCTAATGTAATCAATTATGATAATTAATATCTCATTAATTCTATATTTTAGATTATAAGTATGGGTTTGATTTAGCTTCTACCTTTTCCTTTTTTGATTTGATTCATCTCCTTTGTTTCTTTTTAGCATCCACTTTTCTTTTACCCTTGTTGTATTCACTATTTGGTACTAGTGCTTGGGTATTTTAGTTCTTGCTCACATGTCCAATCTTGTGACAATTAGAAAAAACTTTCTTTGGTCCATTCCTATTTGTCAAGTTAGATTTTTCTTGTGATCTGAATTCATATGCTATATGTCCAAACTTTTGACAATTCTAACAATATCCCTCAAATAAATGTGTAGTGGGTGTATTTTTAATTCTTGATCTAAACTCATGCATTTGATGACCTTTCTTCTTGCAATAAAAACAATAATAAGTAAACTTAGGTTTAGCTTTTTGCATACCATTCTTGCTTCTACAAATATTTACATTGTCCAAGTTTACCACAATGATAGCATGTAGGTTTACATTTTGACTTTGCATTCCTTAGCTCTCCACTCTTAGATGATTCTCCTTCTTCAATAGATGGATGTTTCTTTGTATGTCCTAGTCCAGAAGTGTTGCCAGATGACCTAGGTGATCTCATCAGTTCTTCAAAGTATCTTAATGCTTTACTAGGCTAGTTCATCCTTTCCAAAATTTCTTTCTTAGATCTTAGCTCATTCCTTTGTAGATCAATCCATGTTCTCATATTTTCTATCTCCTTGTCTTTCCTTTTAAATTCTTGATTTGCAAGAATAAATTGATTCATCATGTCTAGTTGAGTATTTTTAAGCTTGTTCACATCAAATGACCTTTCCTCAAGTCTAATAGCCATTTTTCTTTTTTCTTCCACAATTTCAACTTTGTCTTCTTTGACTTTCTTCTTCTGTTATGTCACTTCACATAGCCTTATTGACTACATTTGATGTTCTCTTTTTAGTCCTCTGGCTTCATCATTTAGGATATTATTCTTCTCTAGTAGATATGCAATGGATACATCACTTTCATTAGAATTTCCAATGTCAAACGATCCTTGTGTATCAACTTCTTCATAAAATGTATCATTCTATTGAATGTTTGTATCCTTTCTCTTTCTTAGGGATTTCTTCAGTTCCTCTCTTGCTACTTCAAGTTATTGTAGTATGAGATGGATGTCAATCAATTGATTGTCAATAATCTTTCCCAATTTGTAAGCCTCCACCTCCAAGATCTGAACTCACAAGTTGTTATAATTTTTTCAAGAGAACCAAATGCTCTAATACCAATTGTTGGAATTTTAATTGGGAGACTAAGATATCAAGAGGGGAGGGGGTAAATCAGGATCTATAAAATTTTTATCCTTCAGAATGACTTTATTGCATTCACCATATTAACCATCTCATATCTTGTTTATGCATAACATTAACCAAATACCGTAATTAATAGAACTATGTATCATATCCATGAAATGTAAGCACATACCATAAAATATTTGGTTACCCAAAAACCCTCCAAGGTGAATGTAAAATTGGGGTGGGGATGACACCCACAAATCTTCACTATTGCATTAACAAAGTTAACCTGTTTTGGTTATAATTTTGATCACTTCTAATAATCTACCCTATGAAGGGCTTGATCTATTAAAAACTTTTAATACTGTTAGGTCTTACCTTGATTAAGTGATTTTACACTTACAATGGAATAAGGACATGATTGGGAGATTTACAAAGGCCTGTTAAAACCACTATATTAACATATTTTCCCTGATTGAATCCATTCAAATTGACTCATTACTTGGTCCTTTGGTCTGCACTTATAATTGATGATAATGAATCTCCTCCTTACAATATATGATCTAATCTCCAATTTGACATACCTTCTCTCATTCCTTCACTACTTCATTAGGTTGCTAAACTCTATTCTTCACAACTCTCACATGCAACATCCAACACTTAACTCCTTCACACAATAATTATCCTCCTTCACATATTTCACAATCTCTTTTGTGATAGCTCACTCCACACTTGTTGAAAATAAGGTTTGGATCTGTCTATTTAAAGACATCAATAGATTCTTCTAGATGCTTCCATTTTTGTCTCTTCATCTAATTGGTTTTTCTTTCATCATAAGGATCATGATTCATGCTATAATTTCTTTCCTCATAATGATTGATGATCCATGTTAGAATGTATAACAATCTCTATAATAGTCTCTACAATCATTAAATGTCATTTTCATGTCGGTTCAAAATGGTCTACCTCAAAGTTTATATCATCCCAGACTTTTATGTTCTCTGTGTGTTACTCAACACTCACTATTTCTAATGCTCACTCATAGCTATTCTTTTTGTTGTTTCTCAGCCTTAATTGTACTCTACTCCTTTTGTATAACTTAGGATCAACATGCTCTATCTTCTTGACATTCACTAGGATCAACTTATAATGAAAGTACTCAATGACCAAAGACTTTCTTGGCTCCTATAGATGTTTGCATATACAATGACTTGGTCTATATAGAGTAGCTGGGTCATAGTGATGATCAAATGACTCTGCCTTATAACTAAGTGTTTGACACTAATAGACAACAAGACTTAGAGATACCAAAAATCTCCACCTTTGACATTAGTGGGAAAAATACTTTGTCATGATTACATCTCTATAGTAAAAGAATAAGAGTACTCCCCTAAGACTATGACTCATTTCTTATAGAACTTCAAAACTTTTTCTTTGCAATACAATATACAATACATTGCATGACCCAAATTAGTTGGATTGTAACTTTGTCATACCTTGTCTGCTTTTTGCCTATCTAAACTCTAAATCTCTATATCTTGTCCATTCTATCCTCCTTGTAACTCATCATTTCCCCTTGATCACTTCACTTCATTTCCCCTTGTTATATCAATCATTCCCCCATATTATTTAATTGTTATTCTTCAATCATTCCTCCTTGCTTGTCACTTATATCTATTGTTGGGGTGTTTTTTGTTGGGGTTGTGATGGTGGAATGAAATTGTATTTGTCAATAAATGGTTTATGAATTTGATTTCTCATGGAAAGGGTATGATCCCATGTGGTTCTTGCTGATTCTAAAACATGAATCTTCAACTCCAAATTTGCTGCCAAGTTAATTAAGCTTTCAACAATTGAAAATTTATGATCTCTTTGCACTAAATCCTTTGCTGAAATTAGTCCTCATTATATAACCTATAAATGAGGTGTCAAAATTCATTGGATACAAATTAGTTTGGCCCTCATTTTTCTATCTACTATTTGTAGCTCGACCAACCTCCTTTGTACAAACAACAATCTGTTATAATGCATTGAGCTTGATTCAACTAACTAAGAGATAGAGCTACCTGATTGCTTCATATCAACTTGAAACCTCTGTATGTTTGCTTGAAATTCATTTGTAAACCTTGGCACATTACAAATTATATTGCACAGATCTTATATCTTCTTCATAAGTTCTTCTAAATTCTATAAAAGTGCCTGCAACCCCACTTTTCTAACTGTAATCATAGTTGAAACTTTCCCTATGACTTTCTTTTCAAATTTCTTCTCAAACCAGGCCATTAGCTATTCATTTGACTCAATATCTTTAGTGTTGAATTTTTCAACAATTTGTACCAACTTAGAGATGATGGGGGTCTATTCATCAATGGTCTGAATATCAAAAGTATCAACAAATATGTCCCTTATATCATGCAACACTTTTTTCTGTTGTTGTTCTTGCCTCATCTCTTCTTGATTTTTCTTTCTTGCTAATATGTCTTGTAAGATGACAATTTTCTCAAAAGTGAGATTGACTAGATCCCATTTTGGCATATCAATTACTTCATCTAGACTAATAGTATTGTTTGGAGAACTATCCTTTATCTTCTTTCATTTACTTTTCTTGGGATTGTTGTTGCTCGAAACTAGTTGAGTAAGAGTAGGTGATGGGGTGTCATCACTTGGTTGTTCATGTACTTTAGTGCTTGGAACAACAATGGTAGAGCTTGACATTACATTATTTGTTTCCTCTTCTTGTTGTCTAGTCCACTTATCTCCCTCATCTTGAGGTCCTGAGACATGATGTCCTTCTTGACCTGTAGTGAAAACTTCTACATTGGTTTCCTTGATTGATTCCTCTAGCTCTTGCTGCTCTCTTTCTAATTCCTTGACTTTGGAGGTTTTCATTTGTTCATCAACATGAATGTTAGGTGTAGTGACATGAATCAGAGATATATTTCCTTGTGGAAGTGACACACCTGGACTTTCTTCATCACTTTGATCATCCTCTATGGTTACTATAGCCACTATTTTCTCCTATTCAACTCTCTTAATGGTTAATCCAAAAATACTTTTCCATAAAAATTCATTTTATGGTACAATAACCTCAATCTTATTTTGTAGAATCATAAATATTCTAAATTTAGGAACAAATTGGTTTCTATGCTTCTCCAAATTGTTGACTTTTGTTTATTTTTTAATTCATGCATAATATTGGCCAATGTGCCTTCTCTAATTTGCTTCTTTACTTATGTTTCCTATTGCCATTTTCTATCTAGTCTACTATACAAATAATTTGGAATAATCTTCTCCAATACAATAGGAGCAAGTTTATTATTAGCCATCACATCTATCATGGTGTCCTCTACCTTAGATTTTTCATCATTACCAACATATCATACTTTACATATTTGAAACTTAATAGACCTATAGAGCTTCTGATGTTGCTACATACCTCATTAATATATCTTGCTTTATAGGTACAATGAATCAGTGGTGACCATGTTCATCAGACTTGTTCCTTTCCACATCTTTCTCTTCAATTGTATAATTTTGTTTTACTACCTTTCTTCTCTTAGTCTAGCTCATAGTGGTTGACACTTTCCTGTTTGCTGCACTTTTGCCACTAGGTTTGGTGATTTTAACCACTTCTTTCTTGATGGGTGGCTCGATGCTTACTACTGGCATTTCCCTAGTTGTTAGTCTTTGTGGTGCAGGAGGAGAGAGCAGCTTGGGTGTTGCCTTTTTTGTAATTTTTCTCATCATAGGCTTAGTGTTTTCCATTGTTTTAACTTTATTTGTTGGTGAGGTGACCAGTGCCAGGGATATACCTTGTTTCTCTACACTTTCTTCCTCTTCCTCATCACCACTATCATTTTCTTCATCTTCTACAATACCTTTTGTAAGCAACAAAGATTCTTTTGTTTTTTTCTATTTGTGTATCCTTCCTTCTAGGTCTTCAATCATCTACTTTCTCTTCTTATCTATAGAAGCAATCTTAATATCAACAATTATTCTAGTCTTTTCTTCTTCATATTTACCAAATGCCTTGCCCTCCACTTTAATTTCTTCCTTTGGTAGTACAAAAAATACTTTCACTCACATCATCAAATCCAATATCATAATCAAAGGGTTTAAGCAAGGCTTTCCTCAACTTAACAACCTATACAAATGTATTGTTTGTATCAACCAGAAAACATATATCATTATAATGCTTCATAACATGTTTTGTCTCTTTCTCATCTTCAGTTTGAACTCTTCAAAATATCCATCTAGAATATCTTCAAAAATTTCTCCCAACTATTTTATATATTCATTAATCTTTCTCCTAGAAAGTTTGTCTTGTTCCCATACAACTTTTCAAATAGTAGGAAAATAATTCCAATTGTAGAAGAAAATACATATAATCAATGATCCAAACTTACACATTGAGTTCTTCACCTTCCTGATTATTGTCAAGTTCTCTACTAATTACAATTTTTGCAACTCGGCAAGATCATATTAATGATCCTTCATCACGATCTTCCATGCCTAATCAACTACCATACATGACACACTATTCAGTCAGCTCAACTGATAAAAATTGTGAGAGATTAATCTCACTTCAAATTTGATTAATGGATTAGTGATGGTAGAAATAGATAGCCCTTGTCCATTCCACTTAGCTTTGGTATTTTCCTTAATCGGTTCTTTATTTTTGCACCACATTGTTTTCTTTTTCTCAAATATAGGGTAACGAGTAACAACATGAATTACCTTCTTTGTATTCTCTACTAGTCCATTCTCTAACCACAACTCCGTATCATGAATTCTACTTAGAACCTCCTTAATCCATTCAATCTTGAAATTCCTCATAAAATCTAGGGTATGAGTTAACCCTTTCCTTTGAGTAATTTTAAACTCATTCTTCATTATTCCTTCATCACACAATTTCTCATATGCCACACGAATCTCATAATCACCAACTTCACCAATTTAACACATGTAACAACTTCTCACATTATGAATCATAATGACTTTAGGTTGTGTCGATGATAACACACCCACTAAATCTTCTTTCATGGCAATCTTAAGTATAACATGAAACTTAGGTGGAGGAAAAGTGTCACTCTTCACCAATTGAATATTTCTTACCACTTCTCCATGATTCTATTGAAGTTGATGAAAGCTGAACCCCATAACACCCAAGAATCACTTGCATGCAAACACCTGTCACAAAAAGAGAGAAGAAAAACTATGGAGGCTAAAATTTCTAGATCCATAGATGAGACATTCTTGATGAGCAAAAAGATAAATTTTTATAATAAAAAAGTGAATCAACAATTTATAGAGAAATCAATCCTTATAAAAGGAGATCGAAACCTGAAAGGCTAACCTAAAAAGTTACAAAGGGTAACCTAAAAGGTAAAATCTATTTAATAATTACTAATTAATTATTAAATAGAGAATGCAAAAAGCACAAAAAAATACATCTTCAAAAGGGAGAAAAGGTAATTTAATTAATTAAATTAAATTAACCTTTTTCTCCAACAACCCCCCTTAAGATGAGCAACAATGCAATTACAAACAATGCAGAAAGAGAAAGGAAACTACAATGCAATGTTGAAAGCAAACTAATTGGGTCCTGGCAACAAGGCCTAATGAGGTACCCAATCACAACCAAATCTTTATGAAATGGAGAAATAGAGAAAACCTAGTGGGAAAAACTCTACTCCAAAAAGAGAAAGTTGAAAACCTAGTGAAGGACTATAGAAGCCTCCAACTAGAGGAATGTTCTAGAAAATAGGAACAAAGAGCAATCATGAAGAAACATCAGTGAAGCATGAAGAAGTTGCAAACTCTCTCAAAAAGAAACTGCTGGTTTGTAGAACCTCCTTTGAAATAGAACTTGGCTAGGTAGAGAAGACTATAATTTGCATCAAATCAGGAGGCAAACAAAGGAAAATGACTGAAATAAAAAATACAGATGGCATGAAACACCAAAGCCTAAAGAGTTGGTTGATCAAACCAAGAAAGCATGAGAAACAATAGAACCCCCCTAATGAAAATAATGGTGAGGTGATAAGCAACTAATAAAGTGGGCCAATATCTCCTGCAAAATAGAAAGAACTGAGAACATCGAGAGTGAGGAAGAGGCACAAACACTTATAAAGGCACATGTCATCGTACATCATGGGACTAATGTCATGGAAGGGACACTCACTTGACAAAGGAAGAAGGCACTAAAATGCAAACAACTATCCCCCCATGACACTTTATAATGTAGTGCAAGTACAACAAAACACAAAGATGTGCAAGATCCTGAAATACAATAGAGTGGCACTTTATCTTAGTGCATTTGTAAAAATACTACAAAAGGATGTCAAAAATATCAAAAGAGACATAAGGCTGATGTAACAAGTATTACAACCCATGGAAAATCATCTGAAGAAAGGAAATCGATCCTTAGACTTGAAACAACCTAGATATCCAACATAATGCAAAAATGCAAAATACTGAATAAAATTTTCCTGGAGAAGAATTTGGAAAAAAAAAAGCATCACTAGAAATATCTTAGAAAGACCTTTCCAATGATATAAAGAATTCCCAAATCAGAGATTGGATGCTCAAGATATGTCTCCTAGAGCTCAAAATAGAACTTTTAGCTTTGACTACATAAACAAGAAACCAAACAACATCAAAAGTCCAAATGACCTACACTATCTTAAAAAGAGCTTTTCGATGATATAAGATTCCTCAAAAAATACCTTTGTATGACAAAGATATGGCCAAAAAACCACAGACAACTTTTTAGGACAAAACAAATCAAAGAAGAGACAATTTGAAGGCTGCCAAAATTTGGCTCCAAAATTGCTGACATCACAACTATGACTATTAGACCTGCTGCATCAGTACTTGGACTTACATATGTTAGTACCTTGTTGATATATGTGTTCTTCAATGATGCAAGCACCACATGATTTTAAAAAAGATTTAAAATAAAAGAAAACATGCAAGTGCTTTTTGAATCTTTTTTTTGGGGAAAAAACATGCGTTCTTTTTAAAAAAAGTACTTTCTTCCTCTTTTTTTTTTGATTTGTGATTTATTTATTTTTAATAAAATAAATCATTGCCTTGGGAAGCATGCCCAAATTTGGGAGCAATTTTTTGTCTCAAATTTCAACTGTGTTAAAATTGGACAAATTTTATATGGAAATAGGGGTTTTTGGGTGCTACGAATCTAATAGTGAGGTCTGTTTGGGCTCAAAATGCACCAAAAAAAATGACCCCTAGATTCAATGAAAAAAAACTTTGAAAAATGAAACCCTTTAAACAAAAAGCATAGGTTTGAAAGCCAAGACAAACTTCTCATAAACAGAATAGGGACATGAAGATCTAGAGCTTTGATATCATGTTGAAGTTGATGAAAGATCAACCCCACAACACCCAAGAATCACCTACATGCAAACACCTATCATAAAAAGAGAAGAAAACTATGGAGGCTAAAATTGCCAGATCCATAGATGAGACATTCTTGATGAGAAAAAAGATAAATTGCTATAATAAAAAAGTGAATGAATAATTCACAAAGAGATCAATCCTTATAAAAGGAGATCAAAACCCAAAATGGTAACCTAACAAGTTATAAAGGGTAACCTAAAAGGTAAAAGCTATTTAATAATTATTGATTAATTATTAAATAGAGAATGCAAAAAAGCACATAAATCAAAATAATTAAGAAGGGAGGAAAGGTAGTTTAATTAATGAAATTAAATTAACCTTTTTCTCTAATAGATTCTTCACTACAAATGATGAAGATGCCATATTCTTGTGTTAAGTTTTGAAACTTTTATTTTTGAACTGTTTGACACACTCAAAAATCAAAACCCAATCACTCTTTTATAGTTAGTTTACTTCCAATCACTTGTGAAATCACTTCACTAATTTCTCAAATCACTCTGTGCTCTCAAAATCTAAATGTAAGGTGTATAAAATACCTTCAAATTCTTGATATATTCCTCCATTAATTCAAGTTAGGGTCTTAATTAGTGTTGTATCCTCTATTAGGTGGAATCTAATTGTCTCAGTCAACATAGACACTTTTGAACTCGATCTCCACTATACAACTTTGTCAATTCCATCTAACTTGGCCTATACATGAGTTTGACATTTGGGGTTACTGGGTCCATATTGCAATGCTTGGTCAATATAGACAATGTTTACTGATGTTTGGCACCCATCATGTAAATGATTCTTTTGCACTATACTTTTCATAGATATATTTTAATTCATCTTTTCTCATGCAGATATAAAATTTTGCATATTTTACGTTAGGAACTAATGTAAGATAAATAATTAAGTATACAATTCCTTACATACCTTTCTTGATCAGTGTCAGGTGGTGTGATCACCTTTTCCATTGGATTGGGTGATCTCGACTTCATTTTTCTACTACCTCTAGCTTCCATCTTTTCCTTCCACGTTTGATTCATCTCCTTCTTTGCTTTTTTAGCATCCACTTTTCTTTTACCCTTGTTGTAGTCACTATTTGGTACCAATGCTTGGGTTTTGTAGTTCTTGCTCACATGTCCAATCTTGTGACAATTAGAACAAACTTTCTTCGGTCCATCCCTGTTTGTCTAGTTAGGTTTTGCCTATGATCTGCATTCATATGCTCTATGTCCAAACTTTTGATGATTCTAATATTATCCCTCATATTAAGGTGTAGTGGGTGTATTTTTCATTCTTGATCTACACTCATGTATTTGATGATCTTACTTCTTGCAATAAAAACAATAACTAGTAAATTTAGGTTTAGAATTTTGCATACCATTCTTGCTTTTGCAAATATTTACATTATGTCTAAGTTTACCACAATGATAACATGTAGGTTTTCCTTTTGACTTTTCATTCCTCAGCTCTCCACTTTTGGATGATTCTCCTTCTTCAATAGATGAATGTTGCTTTGCATGTCCTAGTCTAGAAGTGCTACCAAATAACCTAGGTGATCTCATTAGTTATTCAAAGTATCTTAATGCTTCAATAGGCTTGTTCATCCTTTTCACTAGATCTTTCTCAGATCTTAACTCATTCCTCAATAGCTCAGTTTGTGATCTCATATTTGCTATATATATATATATATCCATGTCTTTCCTATTCAATTCTTAATTTGCAAGCATCAGTTGATTCATCATTTCTAGCTAAGTGTTTGTAAGATTTTTCACATTAGATGACATTTCCTCGAGTCTGATAGTCATTTTTTTTTTGTCTTCCATAGTTACACATTTTTGTTCTTCATCTTTCTTCTTCTAGTTGGTTACTTCACATAGCCTTGCTAACTAGATTTCATCTTCTCTTTTCAGTCCTTTGACTTGTTCATTGAGGATATTGATCATCTCTAGTAGATCTGCAATGACTGCATCATTATCATTAGAATTTTTAGTGTCAAACAATCCTTGTGTATCAACTTCTTCATAAAGTGTATCATTCTTTTGAATGGCCATATCCTTTCTCTTTTTTAATGATTTCCTCAGTTCCTCTCTTGCTACTTCAAGTTACTGAATTATGAGCTGGATGTCAATCAATTAATTGTCAATAATCTTTTCCCAATTTGTAAACCTCCATCTCTAAGATCTGAACTCACAATTTGTTAGACTTCTTTCAAGAGAACCAAATTCTCTTATACCAATTTTTGGAAGTATAATTGGGAAACTAAGACATTGAGAGAGGGGGAGTGAGTAAATATCTATAAAAAATTAATCCTTCAAAACAAATTTACTACATTCACCATATTAACCATCTTATATCTAGTTTATGTATAACATAAATCAAATGCTATATTAAATCTAAGTATGCATCACATCCATAAAATGTAAACACATAACACAAAAGATTTGGTTATGTAGAAAACCTCCAAGGTGAAAGTAAAACTAGTGTGGGGATGACACCCATAAATCTCACTAATAGAGTAACAAAGTTAACTTGCTAGGGTTACATTTTTTATCACTTCTAATGATCTATCCTATGACGGGTCTGTTGTTGGAAATAACAATGGGAAAGTAAGCACTGGGGGGGGTGGGGGTGAGTCAACTCTAATTTTTTTTTACCTCTAAAAAATTTCACCATTCATCCATCTCATAGCTTAACATGCAAATTGAAATAAGTAATCATGCATCACATCCAAAGTGTAAAGTAAATCAACACATAAAATTTTGGTTACCAAAAACCCTCCAATGAGAAGGTAAAACTAGGGTGGGGATGACACACACAAATCTTCACTACTATTGTTATAAACTATGGCCAATTATGGCTACAAAGTTTTTATCATAATCTATGATCTACCTTGTGAACGGTTTGCCTTGTTAAAGGCTTACAAAACTGTTAGGTCTCATCTTGATTAAAGGATTTAAACTTGCAACTAAGTAAGCATTCTATTAGGAGATTTACAAAAGTATGCTAAGACTACTCTGTATCACCTATTAAAATGATTTAGCATTTGATCCTTTGGTTAGCACCTTGTTGCTTGATGTCAAATCTCCTCTTTACTAGTTATCTCTTGACCCTCCTGATCAAATCTATCTTCTCTATCCTTTCACTGCTTATCTCTATTCTTCTCAAATTGATTTTGCATTGAGTTTCATAACTTAGCCATAATTTCCACCATGAAATTCTCTCTATGCTCTTAGCATTCCTCTCCTTGCACATGCAATTCTTCTCTTCACATTCTCCTTTGCATATATACTCCCCCTTAGGGTTTACCACTTTTTTTAGGCATTATGGATATCAGTTAGGTCATAATCAATGGCTATGGTTAATCCTTATTTCCACCTAACTTTTCCCTTTATTTGATTAGCTAAATGTATTGGCATAGGGATTCATAATATGATTGTATCCTTATTTCTTAATAAAAAAAATTCATGTTCATGTTGGCAAAAAATAGTTTACATAGAAGTTTTTGCCATTACAAATATCTATGTCAAAGACTAGTTACTCGACATCATGCTCGAACTTCACTATGCTATTTATACTAATACTTAACTTCTAAATGGCTTAACGCTTATTCTTGCTTGGCACTTGAATCACTTGGCATAGACTATTTTCTTGGCTCCTATTTCCTCAACACCTAAATGACTTGATACACATTAACTACTTAGCACATACCAGTGCTCAACACTAATAGCCATATTACTTGACATGTACTATCTGGAAGCTTATACTCAACATACACTATGCACTTGGCTAGCATAATTCTTTGCTAGATAATGACTGAGTGTTTTGTCACTACTTTTTCAAAACCACAATGAGATAAACAATCTTCCCCTTTGACATGAGTGACAAAAATACTTTGTCATGGTATATACAATCTTATTTTATGCATAAGTTAGACAATATATCATCTCTATTCGACTTCAATACAAAATTTCAAAATCTTAAAATTTGCAAAATATTGTCTTCCATACCTTATTACCCCCTTGAGTAAATACTTCATTTCATTTCTATATCTCCTTCTGGGTAGATATCTGCCTTGACAATGTCTTCAAAATTTTAAAAAACTTCAAAATCCTCCATTTTTGACACTTATGTCATTTGGGTGGTACACTTATAGTGTATTTGTACAAAAATAGCTTATGAAGTTTCATTATGATCCCCAAAGTGGAATCCCAATTATCACTGGCTACATCTAAAGGTTGAATCTGTATTTCTAGATTTGTGGCCATATCTACTAGACCTTCTTGTGTAGAAAGATGAGAATCTTTCTTTAAAAATGTTTTTGCAAATGCTAGTTCCTTCTATAGTGAGATCAACATGGATGGTGTGTTGATCAAGGTTGATTTGCTATTTGCATCCTTTGCTTGCAACTCAGCAAGCCTACTATGTGTCAGCAATAATCTCTAAAAATGAACTTGACTAGTGCTAGAAGATTACATCAATATAGTACCTGTTAATTGTAAATCTCCTTGCATTTGGTCAATTAACTGTTGAGTTTCTTTAATAAAGATATAAACATCACATAATTTTATATACAAAGAGAAAATTTTCTCCAACACTTTGTTCACACTCTCCATCTTAGTTGATAAATCAACTTGTTTTAGTACAATGACACTAGATATCTTGTTTGTCCATAACCTTAGTGTGAAATTTCCTTTTAGACCATTTCAATAACTTTCTATTTGTCCCTATATCTTCATCCTTTATCTTATCAATGTGTAGAAGTTTCTCTAAGATAGGTTTATTGGAAGATGAGTTTGAAATATCAAAATAATCTACAAAAATATCTCTAATATAATGTAGAACTTGTGTTTTCTTGTGCTCCTTTCTCAAGATTTCTTGCTTTGATTTCCTCTATATATCCTCTTGAAAAAAACCATTTCTTCAAATGTGATTGTTATTGGATCAAACTAGGGTAGAACAATCACTTCATCAAAAATCACATCCTCAAATGATGTAGTCTCATTACTCTTAGGTGTACTTGTACTCAACCTTGATATCTATAATGGTGTAGCTTGAGTACTCAACCTTGGAAGAGTCTGGCTATTGGGAGGAGGTGTAGTGGCTGGTAAAGTGACCAATGTCTCTATGGCTACCTGTTCCTTTGTCTTAGAAGTCATCTTATCATCTTCCTCTTGTTCAACCTCTCTCTAATCTACAATGGGTTTTAATGAGGTGATTGTAGGATTCACTTGCTTATCCTCTTTATGTTTATTACCCTATTTGTCAATTATGAAAAATTCTTGCAACCTTAAGCCTTGTAGACTCCACAGTAATATATATTGGGTATCTACCTCCTTCTCCTTCATCTCAATGACAATAGTAGGCATTGAAAATGGTGCTCAGTTAAGTTCATGTAACGCCCCGCCAAGGGATCCAAAGAATTAATCTAGATTTTCACTAAGTTTGGTAACATTTTTTTTTTTTACATGAAAGTAAATACCATACATAACTTATTCACAATAACGGAAGCAATAGCAATGTCCATCTGAAAAGTAAACATAACATACATAACAGATTACATTCTTTAAGATCCCTTAACGTTGAATTACATACATGAATCCATCTAGTACAACAACCACATGAAATAATAATGATAAGTCCAATGTTTAAACATTACATTTCCAAATGCTCAATCATCCTCTGTACATGTGACAGGTTATGACAAGCTCAAAGAATATACATATGTAGAATAAGGTACATCATCCTATTCCAATCCATGATACATCAAAGTAGAGATAATCACATGATACATCATCATAGAAGACATATACATCCATCATAAAGATCAAACAAAATAAACTAAGTGCACGGTTCCTCCTAACTGTTAATAGCATCATTAGACCATCGTGGGCCCTAGCCATCCCTCCGTGCATAACATCCCAAATTATCGAAGAGATCATCGGTATTAAAATAGTAGGAATGTCACTCCTAACATATACAACATCATATGTAGAAATTAATCTAACATACAAATATAAGCATAAGATAAAATCATCTAACATATGCTAATCATTAATGAAAGGATACATACCCACCATCATGAAGGACGCATCAGCCATGATGTCTTAATGAATCTCAAATGATAAGAGTGGAAAATACACTACCACCCGACCGCGTGGTACCTAAGTGGTCCACTCCCACCATGCTGAGGAGATAATCTCAAGTCCCAAACAAGTTGTCAAAATCTCATAGCATAAATCTCTATAGTTCAGGAATCCTAAAAGTATACTAACTCAAAGGTTCCAATCACAAACTGACATCTAATCCTAGAGGCACACAATGACATGTAGGAACCTACTATGCAAGCGGAAAAGTGTCATCGCATTTATCACGTACAAGTTACCTTGGCAGTTAGCTAAACTCTACGGGTCCATATTGATCTCATGCGGCCACTAGTATCCTCTCATACTGACAAGGCATACTATGGAATGCAAGGTCGCAATCATGTGTCTCACTACTCCCATCCTAGCCTGTACAAGCGCTCAAGGCATGGGCGAGAACAAAACACTTATCTTTTTAGGTTCATTCAGTTAGTATTAGGTGTGAATGTTATCACTTATTAATCCAACCTACAATGAGTTACCCTGGCAGCCTCTTAGGGCCCCGACCCCCATTGCAAGCCACTTCCTGACACTACATGCAGATATCCTACCCTAATTCTCATGGACTCATAAATCTCAAAATTACAAAAGATAATCCATAATAAAATCAACAAATATGCATAAAAGCATCAAATCTCCATGACCAAACATCTATAGAAAATCATGAACACAACAGCTCTCTATTGGCAACTGAAGTATCACTGATAATCAAAAGTATCCAATGGTTCTCAATAACCAAAATATATCTCAAACACATTGATTGAAGACTCCAAAAATGGTTGAGTCAAACATGTCACAACATGACATCATCAAGAATAAATCCACATTTCAGTCCCATCATGGCGACTAGAAAATAACCAAGGATAACAGATCGATGACCAAAAATAATGGTTAAGTCTCATAAATAAGAATCTCAACTATAACAATTAGTATTCACATCCAATACACAGAGCATTCCATCACATAACCATAGTTGGGATATAAAGATCGAGATTAAAACATCATCATGGCATCACAATCACATAACCCCCAAGCCTCTGGTAGACATCCTATACTGGTCAACACTAGTCAACCCAAAACCCAAAACAATAGCATAAGGAATACACAATGTAAACACATGTTTTGGTTTTGCTAGTTTTTTTGAATTTTAAAAGTCTCAGTTTACATTTCCAAGTTTAGAGAAAGAATTAGAGGAACATTTTGTACGTTTTTCCATGTATTGTTTTTGGATGGATAAAAAGTTTTCCTTTATAAATCTAATTTCCAATTACAATATTTTATTGAAATCGTTCCCCACCAATCTTTTAATTAAATTTCATATACTTTATATATTTTATAATTTAAAACTATTAATTAAATCTTAATAGTTAAATTATAAAATTATAAAATTATTCATCATTATAAAAGATGAATTCTTAAATCTTTTATCAAATAATTTTAAATTTTTTAATAACATATTTACGTATTACATATATACATACATACATATATATATATACATATATATATATATATATATATATATATATATACATATATATATATATATACATATATACATATATACATATATACACATATACATATATATGTATATATGTATATATATATATATATATATGTATATACATATATATATATATACATATATGTATATACATATATATTATATATACATATATACATATATATATATATATATATATATATATATATATAAAATATAAATATTTATTATTTCATAAAATCGAATTAATAAAATTCGATTCATACCATATGAAAATTTATAACAATGAAATTTCGATTTCAAGGAATTCGTATAAACGTTTTTTCTTTTTTCATATAACATAATGTTTTAACATAAACATTTTTTTTAATTTAAAAAAATGCATATTAAAATTTCCCCCCACCTTACTGCAGTACGCAGTACCTGCGGTCGCAGGCACTGTGCCGACAGGCCTTTGCCTTCCGCAGGGATGAGGTATGAATCCGTGCCAAGGGAAAAAAAAAAAATATATATATATTTTAATGTGATTTTCAATAACATTTTTTAATAAAAACATTCCCATGTGATAACAAATTCATTAATATGAATTTTCTATTGCGATTTGATATTCGAAATCCTCAATATATATACATATGTATATATATATATATATATATATTCATATATGTATATATATTCATATATGTATATACAAATTTTGTGTCACAAATAATGCATATATATATATATATATGTATGTATGTATAATATATATATGTATGTAGATTTAAAGATATAAACATATATATTCACAATATATATGAATTGTAATTTTTGGAGTTTTCCTATAAACTTTTAAATCTCAAATTTAGTCAATAAATAATCTAATGGTTTGGCTACCATTTAAACCGTAGCCTCGTTTTCCTTTTAGATCTATGCATATAAAATTTTCAAATAAATTTAATTGCCCATATTGAGAATGCATACAATAAAAATATGAAATTCCTTAGAAGACATATGGAAGACATGAAGAAGACAAGGAATACATGATGCGGAAATAGCATAAGTAAAATCACAAGAATCTACCTGGATTTTGATGCTAATTCGCTCTTCCTCAGAAAACCCGCAGAGCAAGCTCCCTTCTTTAGAACTCTCGAATCCTCCAATGCTCCAATTGCACTCCAAACACTCTCCCTAAGCTTCTATGAATGCTTGAATATAAAGAGCTCTCAAGAAACCTTTGGAATGCTTCTTGAAACCGCTGAAAGGTGTCACCAACTAAGCATGGGTCTTTTCCAACCTTTTTGATGAGTCATAGAATTGTAGACACCTTGTGCTTAATTGATGCACTAACCCCCTTGTTGTTGACACATGTTAATTCCCATGCAAGCTTATAACTCCAATTTACTTTTTAAATAATTTCTATTTAAATTTTATAACTTCTATTTTAATTTTTATAACTTTTATTATTATTATTTTATTTATTACTTTATTATTATTTTATAATTATTATTAATTTTAATTTCTAGTTTTCTTTTATTTAATTCCTTTCCTCAATAATTCACATTTAATTAATTACAATCAAAATATCAAAGATCATGATATTTTATTAATTTTCTCAAATAAATAATTTATTAATTAAATCTATTTGTTAAGGCTTAATTAATGGAAAATTCACCATAGATCTCCAAGATAAAATATGAAAACCCATCATAGAACAAATCATACAAAATAAATCTAAAGGGTTAAAAATCATGAAATATGTCATCCGACACATTCGGTGGGTATTCAACTTTGATACTTGTCCTAACTCACTAGGACAAATGGTTTTTAGGTTTGGGATTTGGACTTGAAAATTTATCTCCCTTCTCTTATCATTGAGATAGTATAATAGGGTACGCTCATCCTGGCAATTCAGGGAAGTTGATACCCGGTACCTATAACTTGCAGAAAAACCATGCATGTACATACCAATATAATGCTAAGCTAAACAGACAATGGCAGGAAGTGGTGCATCGTGTAGATCCCGACTAAGCAGGTGACTACGACTCCCTTCCTTAACCACATCAAAAATACCATACAATAAGAAAACACGAACACCATACACATGCAAGTATGGGGTAAGTAACCATAATAAAAAACATGAGATAATAAACCATCTAACTAATCATCATTAATAATTGAAAACAATGTAATGATCATCATACATACATGAAATGTAAAGTCTAAATGATCTCATCATATATCAACTGAATCCATATCATAATATCTGATAGTGTCAAAACAACACCACTAAACCATCAACATAAAACTAGTCTACATAGTCTGATAATAATAAGTCTAGAAAAGATGTGAACGAGGGTAGGCACTACAGTTCACCTTTTTGTTCCAAGTTTACACTGTGATCTGTTGTTTGTTCATTTGATTCCTTCTCCTTAACTTCTACAAAAAGTGGGAGTACAATAGATATGTCTTGATGTTGTGCCTCAATGGATGCAATCTTAGCCTTTTGAAATTAATCAATCCTTACCAATACAAGATTTGTGCATAGAATAGAAATATTGGTGAAATCTTATCGCAGTTTCTGTAAATCTTCCTCACTAAATGGATTTACATTCTATGTAGAGTTATCAGGTATGTCCTCAATAGTCACCAAGTCTTGTTGAATCTCTTTCTCTCCATGTGTAGGACTGGTGCTCGACGCATTGACATCATGTGCATCTTCTCCAACTATGTCATCCTAAGTAGTCTCATCCTATTTTGTTTCATTCTTCTCTACCTCTATTATTTTCTTCTCTTCTACTATTTCTAATGTTTTTGTGGTCAACCCCTAGGTTGTTTTTCAAAGTAATTTTCTTTGGGTTACCACCTCTTCAACTCTACTTCTAAAAATATGAAAGGTTTTGTATTTAGGATAAAATCTCCCTTTTTGTTTCTCTACAACCTTTATGATTTGTTTCTTATTAAATTCAAGCATAACTTGAGCTAAAGTAGCTTCCCTGATTTGTTTTTCAATCTCCATATTGAACTTCCTTTTTTGTTCAACTCCTTCATATATACTTTTAGGTAATGAGTCAACAATCTCTAATGGAGTGGTTTTAAAAGTAGCCATAATATCATAAATAAATTCTTCAATATTATGTTTATCTCCATTATCTAACTTATAAAAATGAATATGCTGAAAACCTGACAAAGCTACATTATTCTTTATATTGTCATAGAGGTTTTCAATATCAGATGAAGGATTGTGGCTTACCACTTTTAATTGACTATTGTCATCTAATTCTATCCTTTCATAATTCAATTCCTCCTGAAGTTTTATACTCCTCTTCAATCTCTTGAGAAGCATGCTCATCTCTATTGTATCATCCTTCCTTTTATCTTTTGTTGATTGAGCTTCCTTAGCTTGTATAGTGGTAGCACTTGTGCTTGACCTTGTCAAAGGTGCAGTTATCTTATGTTGTTCCTTCTTTACCACTTTATTTGGTTTCTCTACTTTCTTTTGATGTACCTTCCTTTTCTTTTCATTTTTCTTGGGTTCTCACTCGACTTCCTCTAAAGCTTGATCTTCTCCTTTTCCTTGTGTAAGCTATGAAGGTCCTTCTTCTTCTTCTTTAGCATCATCATCATCATCATCATCTTCTTCTTCTCCTTCACCATCTTGTTCTTCCTTCTGATGATGGTGGCAATCTGCAAGTTTATAGTTATTCTTGATTTGGCTTCATTATAATTCCCAAAGGATGTAGTATCCTTGTCAATCTCTTCTACCAATAATGTAGTGATGGATGGTAATTCCTCATCAATATTTATCTCATATAGTATTCTTATCAACCATCTTACCCTTGGAATAACTACATGAACATAGGTATAGTTGACATCTACTAGGAAACAAACATCATTATAATGTTGCTCCACTAGGGATACAAAAATTCTTGATCTCTACTTCATTGATTTCTTGAAATCTTCAAAATTACTAGTCATTACTGAATCAAAATTTTTTCCTGATTGGTCAATGAATTCACCTATCTATTGGGTATTAAACCAACTAGACTTTCATAATACCTTGCCAATAAGGGAAATGGTTTTTTCACATAAGAGACTATACAGATAATGAATGAGCAATACTTACATGCAAAACTCTTTGCCTATATGATAGCTTCTAGGTTTTCTGATAGTTATTGAAGTTGTAGCTTGGCTAGGTCATATGAATGATCTTTCTTCATGGTTTTGTAACCTAGGTCAACAACAATGCATGACACACTTTTGAGTCCACTCAAATAGTAGAATCTATGTGCTATCACTCTCACTGCAATTGCAATAATATGGTCTTTAATTGTATCAATTAACATTCCCCTCTTGTTCAATATGACTACAATATTCTTCTCAATTACTTCTTTTGCATCGCTCCTCAATGTATTTGGCCTAACTAGGATAGGATAACCTATCACTCTATGAATGATCCTCGTTGATATTTTGATATGTCCATTTTCTAACCATAGCTGATTGTCATGTATACAACTCAATATGATCTTTATCCATTCTATTTTGAAAAATTGGGGAAAATAGAGGGCATGTGTTAACCCTATCCACTCTGCGATTTTGTTTTCTTCTTTCAAAACACCATTCTCACACAACTTTTGATAAGTCTCTATGATTTCTATATCTCCAACTTCTCGAACCTTGCATGTATACCAACATCTTACATCCTAAATCATCAAAACCTTGGACATAATAGTCAATAACACTCTAGATCTCCTTTGTATGCAATCCCCATAATAGCACAAAATGGTGGTTGTCAAAAATCATTACTAATCAATTGTACATTGGTAACCTCTTTACCTTCCTTTCTTACTTTTGTCAATGAACTTGTTGCCATATTTCACTTGCTAGGGTTTGCAAAATGTGACATAGTATTGTATCATCTTAAAATGGAAGCACTTCTATGTTAAGAGTGTTTAGCCCTTTGAGTAAGTGGTCTAGAGTCATGTCAAGTACCTTGAATGGTTCTTTGCATGGATCTAGCTATTTTCCCCCTATTTTGCTTCTCTCTCTATTTCAAGCCTATTTAGGACAAACTGCTATGTGAAATTGAGGACTTTGGCCTCTCAGTCAAGGACAACCTTCTAGGTCAAGATTGACCTCAACCCTAACCTAGGTCAAGGATGACCTTGATGCTAACCTAGGGAAGGGTCAACCTCATCCTTGACCCCAGGTCTCATTTCCAATTTCTAGGAGTTTCAGGATCTCAGGTTTCAGGAAGTTTCTTTTCCCACTTTCGGGTTGGTTGTTTCGAGTTTCAGAATGGTAAACTCTTAAATGATATTTAATCTAGGTCTATTCCTAGGGGTTAAAGTTAAATTGGATTTAATGCTCCTATGTCAGCCTTCTCTAGGAGTTAGTAATATATATGGAAGCCTTTTTTCCCTCATTTTAACATCTACTTTCTATCCACTATCTATGAGAAAAGTTAGTATATATAATCTATGCATAATCAATCTACTATTTCCACATCAATATTCTATGAAGTGAGGTTCTATCAAGTATTCAAGTGTTCAAGCATCCAATTCATCAAGGAGATCTATTATTAGTCATTGAAGGATTCAATCTCTATGGAGCCCTCTTGTTGAAATCTTTTGTTGGAAATCTGATTGAAAAGCTCATCGGTGAAGAAATCAAAGAGGGAGATTGTTGTAAAGAAGGAAGTTTGTTGAATGTTTTCAATCATTATTTTGTCATTGATGTCAAACATACCACTTTTAGGAATGAAATTTTCTTATAAGATCCAAGTACTATCGCTTAGTTGATTGATGAAGAGGATTTGATCAACAAGATGTTACAAGAGCACCTTAGGGAAAGGTTGAGTTATGATGTTGTAATGAAGTGCAAGGATTAGTTAAGACAATGGTTAAATGATGTGTTGATAGCGTACTCAAAGATATAGAGGTTGGTAGCACTTAGAAACATTGGAGGAAGAAATTGTAATAGGGTTGAATGCAAAGCTTAAACTAAGATCATTAGTAGGTGCCAAGAAAGTTAGTTGAAGCTGAGTAAATTCTCAGTTGGAGCTGAGTAATAGAAAATTATAGTGTGTGTTTATTAATCTTCAAGTGCTGAGTGAAGATCAATTTTTGAGCATTAGAAAATTCTTAGTTGGTGCCAAGTGATCTTCAAGTGCTGAGCATAAGGAAAAACACAGTTGATGTCGAGTAACATAGTAGGTGTTGAGCACCAATATTTCAATAGTACCAAGTTGTTGCATTATTTCAAATGACAAAGATTTGTCAAATCTGAGCCAACAAAGTGATTACCTTGAATTTTGTGAAGGAGTTGGAAGATAAGGATGATAAGCTGGTGGCACAAAAATCTATGTAAACTATTTTTGGGCGAATTCTAAAGGATTATTCAAGAAGTTTCTAGAGGAAACAAAATATGGGTTAGATGCAATGAATCCTACCTAATCCATAAAAATTAAAATTAAAGAATGGAGGAATCGAGCAGAAAAAGGAACTCCAAGACTTCTATATAAGGAGTCATAGACCAAGAAGTAAAGAGCTGCTGATACTATTGCTGTCGAAGAGCCAAACTGTGAAGTGGTCAGGAGGGTGTCAAGGAGAAGACATCTAGGAGAAGGAAGAGCATAGAGGCTCTGATTATATAAGTGTTCATGAAGAGATGATTACATTGGTACATTGAGTATGGAGACTCAAGGAGACTAAGCTTGAAAAGAGGGCAAGCTATCAGAGTTGCAGAGATTGAAGGCCAGACAAGAGTATGAGTTGAGAAGTGATCTGAGATCTGTAAGATAAGTTGTATGTTTTTGTTAGGTCAAAGGTTTTCTAATACTCTCTAGGAATTGTATTTGATATGAAAATCCTATGGACTTAGGTTGGTTTAATAGCCAGTTGTAAATTCTTTAACAAGGTGGCATTCCAAGTGAATGTTCTAAAGTCCTTTAACTAGGCCCACTTCTAACAGGGTGGTTAAATCCTCTAACAAGGTCACATTTGACAGTGTGTTGTAGGCCTTTAACAGGGTAGGCCTTTCATAGGGCATCACTTTAGAAAAGTGAGAATGGAGTAGCATGTTACTGGTGGTTTTTTCCAAATTGGGTTTCCACATAAATCACTGTGTTATATGTTGATATTTTATGTGTTATGCTTGCATATTGATTATTAGTAATTTTCATATTAGAATAGATAAAGCTTGGATGAATGAATAGTTGAACAAGCTCACTATACTTAGTGAAAAGTTTGAATAGGACATTTGGACCTTGAATAACTGATTCATCCCCCTCTCAGTTATTTTAAAGCATTTCTAACAATTGGTATGAGAGCCATCTTCTAATTTAGTTTCAAGGTACTAAAACTAGGAAGATCAAGATGTCCAAAAGAGAAGTTCCCAATCTCAACAAAGATAACTTTGCTACATAGCAGAGTCTAATGAAATTTCACCTTGGATCAATAGGTGACTATGCACAAACCTCAATTGGGATAGAGCATGTAAATCTAGTAGGACTTCTTACTACAGATGATTTGAATAAAAAGAAGGAGCATAATCAAGCAATGTTGGAGATTGCCTCTACACTTAATTATGTAGAATATGATGACATCAAAGATTGTGATACTACATTCAAGATGTGGAAAGACCTATCTAATATCTATGGAGGAGATCAAAATGTCCAGAGAGCAAAGAGAGGAGGTCTAAGAGGAAATTTTGATGACATGAAAATAGAGGAAGGTGAAAATGCTGCTTAGTATGCTACAAGAATGAAAGAAGTGATAAGTGCAATAAGAAGTCTAGGTGGTCAACTGGAAGAAGAAACTATCATCAACAAATAATTAAAAACTCTACTCCCTATTTATGCTATTAGAGTTTCAACCATCCAAGAGTTGAGGTGTGTAAAAGCAAAAACACTAACCTTTGAAGGAATAGTGGGAAGACTTACTGCATTTGAGCTGTCCAATTTTGATAATTATAGACCTAAGAATCTTGAATTTTTTTTCAAGGCCAAGATGAAAATAAAATACACTAAGGAGGAGACATCAAGCAAGAAGAGAAGAAAAGGAAAACAGGCATCCAGTGATAGCAGCATAGATGAGGATGATATGGAACATTTAGAAGCACTACTAGCTAGGAGATTTCATAGAGGCAAAGGTAAGTTCAAAGGTAAGCTCCCTATCATATGCTTCAATTGCAATGAAATAGGTCATATTGCTACAAGATGTACACAAAAGAAGAACTAAAAAGAAGGAAACAAGAATAGGAACAAAAGAGAAGATGATAGCAAAGATTACAAGGAGAAAGGAAAAGATGCTAAATTGTTGAAGAAGATTTTGATGAGAATGATGATGAAGTAGTCTATGTAGCCATGAAGGATGAATCAGACAAAGAAGGAGATGAAGCAACAACGTTGGTTACCTGTGTGAACAAGAATGACAAGTGGATCATAGACAGTGGATGCTCACATCACATAACAGGAGACAAAAGTAAGTTCATTACCTTTACTCAATATGATGGAAATAGTGTTACATTTGGTAATGATGCTCCATGTCAAATCAAAGAAAAGGCTCTATTAAGCTCACAAAGAAAATTTCATGTGATAATGCATACTATGTTGAAGGATTGAACTACAACTTGTTGAGTGTACATAGTTAAGCAATGTAGGTTGCAAAGTTGAATTTGGAAACAAAACTACTAAGATCTATGACATTGATGGAAAGTTGATAGGAAAAGGTGAACAAACTAGGAGTAATCTATTTTACCTAGATATGGAAGATGCAACATGTCTTATTGTTAGATTTGATGATGTGTAGTTGTGGCATAAAAAGTTGTGTCATGTTAACTTTGATAATCTAATTAGCATTAGCAAAAAGAACAAAGTTAGAGGGTTACCCAAACTGAAGAAACTTGAAAACACAATGTGCAAACAATGTCAACTAGGGAAGATGGCTAAGTCCAGTTTCAAAAGAAAAACATACACTTCTAAAGAAGTACTAGAGTTAGTCCATATAGACTTATGTGGTCCAATAGAAGTGCAATGCTATCTAGGAGACAAATACATAATGCTATTTGTAGATTATTATTCTAGGATGGTGACTACTATGTTTTTAAAGAAAAACACTGATGCATTTCAAATATTTAAGTGGTATTTGGATAGAGTGTAAAAGGAAATAGGAAAAAACCTGAAATGCCTAAGGTCAGATAGAGGTGGTGAGTTCACATCAAAAGAATTTGAAATATTTTGCAATGACAAAGGTATCAAAAGGAAAACATCAGTAGGTCAAGAACTCCACCATAGAATGGTATTGCTGAAAGAAGGAATATATCAGTGATTGACTGTGCTAGAATCTTGATGATGGAAAAGAATGTTGCACTAAAGTACTAGAGAGAAGCTATAAGTACTGTAGTCTACACACTGAATAGAGTTCAAGTCAAGAAGGGTACAAATGCATCACCTTTTGAATTGTGGTATGGTCACTCACCCAATGTTAAACATTTCAAAGTATTTGGTTGTAAATGCTACATTCTAAGAGATACTAGGAATGGAAATTTTGATGCAAAAAGTGTTGAAGGCATATTCCTTGGATACTCTACTAGAAGCAAAGCATATAAGTTTTTGAACACTAACACTAACAAGACTGTGGAGAGTGCAAATGTAAGTTTTGATGAACATGCAGAAGTTCAAGTTGATAAGTCCAAGCAATTAGAGGATTATAGATCCTTTGTATACTTATGTGAAGAAATGAATATTGAGGACAATGTTGCAAATCAAGTTGCGAATCAACAAAAAATTTTAGTATCTGTCGAGTCTCAGCTTCTGAATGACAAGCTGCATTTAGAAGCCAACCTGCAAAATGTAGATAATGTACATTTTGATTTTGAGAATAGTATACATGAAAGGAATGATGAAGTGCTGGATGATGATGAAAAAAATGACTCTGAAGCTAAAGGATCAAACATGGAAATAAGGATAGAACCCATATTAGCTAAGTATGTGAGAAGACATCACCCTACAGATCAAATCATTGGTGACAAGGATGACAAACCAATAACAAGGAATAGACTCAGGAATGAATCATGTCTTCTGAGCAAGGTTGAACCTAAAATAGTGAAAGATGCAATACAAGATGATGACTAGTATAAAGCCATGGAAGAGGAGATAGATCAAATTGAGAAGAACAAAACATGGTCTCTGGTCTCTAGACCAGCTGATAAGAATGTGATTGGTACCAAATGGGTGTTTAGAAACAAACTTGATAAGAATGGTGAGATAACAAGAAACAAAGCCAGACTAGTTTGCAAAGGCTATGCACAAGAAGAAGGACTAGATTATGGGGAGACATTTGCCCCTATTGCAAGAATGGAAGGAGTAAGAACATTGCTTGCATATGCTGCATATAAAGGTATCAAAGTCTACCAAATGGATGTGAAGTCTACTTTTCTAAATGGTATACTAGAAAAGAAAGTCTACATAGAAAAACTAGAGGCATTTGTTGGTGAGAAGAACAAGGACATGGTTTGCAAACTACACAAAGCACTTTATTGATTAAAGTAAGCACTTAGAGCATGGTATGAGAGGGTGTACAAATATCTTGTGAAGATAGGATTTCAGAGAACAGATGACAACAACGGTTTGTACATCAAAGCTAAAAAAGGTAAAGACATTTTGATATCAGAAATCTTTGTTGATGATATAATATTTGGAGGAAAAGATGTCCTATGCAAAGATTTTGCTGATCAAATGTAGCATGAATTTGCTGATCAAATGTAGCATGAATTTGAGATGTCAATGTTTGGAGAAATCAAATTCTTTGTTGGATTACAAGTATATCAATTAAAACATGGCATATTTGTGACCCAATCCAAATATATCAAGGAGATACTCAAGACACTTGGGTTAGAAGATTCAAAACCAGTCAGCACACTAATGGCAATAGGACATAAGTTATCTAAGAATGATGAGTCTGCTAAAGTAAATCAAACATTGTACAGATCAATGATTGGAAAGCTACAATATGTTGTACATAGTAGACCAGACATTGCATTAGCTATTAGAATAGTGGCTAGATTTTCTACAAATCTAAAAGAAAATCACTTAATAGCAGTAAAGAGAATACTAAGGTACCTAAAAAGAACTAATGACTTTGGTTTGTACTACAAGAGGAGTGAAAAATTTGAACTAAAAGCCTACATAATGCAGATTGAGGAGGTAACATTGATGATAGAAAAATCACTAGAAGAGGAGCACTTTTCTTAGGAAAAAGGTTGATTACATGGGCTAGTAAAAAGCAAAGCTATACCTCATAGTCCATTGCTGAAGCTGAATATGTTGCAGCTGCTATAAATTGCACCAATATTGTATGGATCAAACATTTGCTGCAAGGTATAAAGGAATATGTAACTGAGCCTACTATACTCTATTGTGATAATACAAGTGCTATCAACATATCAAAGAACCTTGTAATGCATGCTAAAACCAAGCACATTGCAATCAAGTATCACTATGTAAGATTGTTGGTGGAAGACAAACAAGTGAAGATGGAATATGTTAACTCAAAGGAACAGATTAATGACATCTTCATAAAGGAACTACCTAAAGATGCTTTTGAGTATCTTAGAGGTAAGTTAGGAGTGATACCCCTAGCTAAGGCTACTTGAAGCAAAAGAAATAATGCCTTGCATCAAATGAGATGATTGTTGAAGATCTTACAGATTGATGTAGAGGATGTTTACTTTAGGATTCATGCCTAAAGTAGTAGAAGTGCTGAAGTTCCAAATCAGTCACAAGCAAGGTGACAGAGGGAAAAATTAAATGAACCTACAAAAGGTACACTTGCATATTATGATACTAATATGTCTTTGGCATTGTTGTCAAAGAGGGAGAAATAGCATAAATTTGATCAACAATTATTGGAAATAAAGAATCAGAAGATAGAGGGAGAAGTTGATTGAAGTAATTAGGAGTTGATCAGAACAATAGAAGATGAGAAATATAGAGGGAAAAAGAAAAAGAATAAGGATACAACAACAAAGAGGGAGAACTAGAAATGAAGCAATCAGAATAGTAGGAGATGTGAAGTTACAATTACTTTTTGGCATTTGACTTACTATTCTAACCTAGTAAGCATGTGGTTGAATAGTTTAGTTTGATGGTTGATTAGTTTTGGTTTTCCATCAATACCAAAGAGGGATATTGTTGGAAATTTGATTGAAAAGCTCATCGTTAAAGAAATCAAAGAGGGAGATTGTTGTAAAGAAGGAAGTTTGTTGAATGTTTTCAATCATTGTTTTGTCATTGATGTCAAACCTGCTACTTGTAGGAATGACATTTTCCTAGAAGATCCAAGTACTATCACTTAGTTGATTGATGAAGAGGATTTGATCAACAAGATGTAACAAGAGCACCTTAGGGAAAGGTTGAGTTATGATGTTGTAATGAAGTGCAATGATTAATTAAGACAATGGTTAAATGATGTATTGATAGCATACTCAAAGATATAGAGGTTGGTCACACTTAGAAACATTGGAGGAAGAAGTTGTAACAAGGTTGAATGCAAAGCTTAAACTAAGATCATTAGTGGGTGCCGAGCAAGTTAGTTGAAGCTAAGAAAATTCTCAGTTGGAGCCGAGTAACAAAAAATTCTAGTGTGTCGAGTAATCTTCAAGTGCCGAGCATTAGAAAATTCTTAGTTGGTGCTGAGTGATCTTCAAGTGTCGAGCATTAGGAAAAACACAGTTGATGCCAAGTAACACAGTAGGTGTCGTGCACCAATATTTCAATAGTGCCAGGTTGTTGCATTATTTCAAATGACCAAGATTTTCCAAATCTGAGCTAACAAAGTGATTACCTTGAATTTTGTGAATGAGTTGGAAGATAAGGATGATAAGTCGGTGGCACAAAAATCTATGTAAACCATTTTTGGGTGAATTCTAAAGGATTATTCAAGAAGTTTTTAGATAAACAACAATTAAAGAATGGAATAATTGAGCAAAAAAAGGAACTCCAAGACTTCTATATAAGGAGTCATGGACCAAGAAGAAAAGAGCTACTAATACTATTGTTGTTGAAGAGCCAAATTGTGAAGTGGTTAGAAGGGTGTCAAGGAGAAGACATCTAGGAGAAGGAAGAGCACAGAGGCTCTACTTCTATAAGTGGTCATGAAGAGATGATTTCACTCGTACATTGAGTATGGAGACTCAAGGAGACTAAGCTTGAAAAGAGGGCAAGCTGTCAGAGTTGCAGAGATTGAAGGTCTGGCAAGAGTATGAGCTAAGAAGTGATATGAGATCTATAAGATAAGTTGTATGTTGTAGTCAAGTCAAAGATTTTCTAATACTCTCTAGAAATTATATTAGATATGAAAATCCTATAGATTTAGGTTGGTTTAATAGCCATTTTAAAACCCTTTAATAGGGTGGAATTCCAAGTGAATGTTCTAAAGTCCTTTAACTAGGTCCACTTCTAATAGGGTGGTTAAATCCTCTAACAAGGTCACATTTGATAGTGTGTTGTAAGCCTTTAACAGGGCTGGCCTTTCACACATCACTTCAAAAGAGTGAGAATGGAGTAGCATGTTACTGGTGGTTTTTCCCAAATTGGGTTTCCAAATAAATCACTATGTTATGTGTTGATCTTTTATGTGTTATGCTTGCATATTGATTATCATTAACTTGCAGATTAGAATAGATAAAGCTTGAATGAATGAATAGTTGAATGAGCTCACTATACTTATTGAAAAGTTTGAATAGGACATTTGGACCTTGAATAACTGGTTCACCCCCCTCTCAGTTATTCTAAAGTATTTCTAACAATTGCTCCATCCACATTCATTCAAGCCTTATTCTATATAAAGATACAATCAAGATTGGTGTTGAAGATCTAATGATATTGATTTGAGATATCTTACATCCATTTCTACATTCATTTGGAGCATTCGTACTTGTGGATTCAAGGATTCAAATCCTCCACAAGGATTTTCACATAAGCAAGGTGAATAGTTCCATTTACTTTGTTTATGCATGTTATAATTTCAATTATATTGCAAGGTTAATTCAAAACTAGGGTTTGACTGAGGAAAACCCCCCATCAAACAAACAAACCATTTTTCTTGTAGATACAGGTGTGGAACAACGAATTGAGGAGAAAATTTAGATACACTTTTCATTGAACTTATGAGATCCATGAACATAAATTTTATCAAAGTAGTATAGGTCAAGGTCAACTTTTTGGGGTACAATTGTGCCCTAGGGTAAGATTGTGCCCCGCCAACGGGGTCAAAGTCAACCTCCCTTCAAAAAGACAAAAGATTTGTGGTTTTTCTCTATGTTGACATTTCCAGTCCAGAATGGGTTGCATATTTTCCAGAAACTACATACAAACATCAGAAAAGAACACTTTCCAGATTCAAGGTTAGTATTTGTCTTTTATCTATTTCAGGATTTAAGCACATACTCCCCCATAATAGGAAGATTACATAAGCTCCTTTCTCCCTATTTTACATCACTTGATCCATTTTTGCATTAAACACTCTCTTTTGTTTAATCAATTTGGATCATTCCTTTTGAAAATTAGGGTTGAGAAGAGGTTTCCATTTTCTTTCTATTCATTTTGGTGAACCCAACATTCTTACCGTCTTTTCTTGTGTGGAATTAGATGCCCTATTGTGTTTTCTCTTTATATTATCTTATGGTGTTATATTTCCTTTCATTTCATTAGGTCTTTTCTTGCATTAAGATTATATTTTGTTTATGCTCTTTCATTTTAAATTCAAAAATACAAAAAGATTCCAAAATCTCTTTCAAAATAGTGTTTTTTTTTAATAATAAATTTTTATAGTTTAGTTTATTTGCCTTGTATTGGTTTATGAGATTTATTACTTCTAGTCCTACTTCTAATCTTAGGGTTAGACATAGTCATAGACTTATGGATATCTTTGAGCCTGATTCTTATTCTCCTTTCCTTAGAATTCTGGATGAACTTTTGATTCTTCTTGATTCTAATCCTCTTATGGAGAAATACTCTTCTCACTCATCTCATGATGAGGATGATGCTTTAAGAGTTCCTCATGAACAAGTCCAAAAACTTTCAAATGAGCTTGATACAATGGGTAATTGGCTTCTTCAAGAAAACCATAATCAAGATTTTATTCAAGCTATAGAGGCTCTTAAGAAAGTTCTTCATGATAGTGACCAAGGTATTAATCTCTTGCATGGTATTACTCACCTTGTGCATTCCAATGTTAAAACTTTAGCTCAAGAAGCTCAAGATTTATGGTTGACTCCTCTTGTCATTAGTGTGTAACCTTTTTTTGTTCCTTTCCCTAGTGTTCCTTCTATTTCCCTTCCTACTTCACACCCTTCTTATCATAATGTTAATTTTACTTATTCTACTCCTATGCCAACTATAGTTCCTAGTGTTCCTATAGCTTCCCACACTTTACCTAGTGTTTCTAATGTTTCTAGTTCTCCTATTTCTTCTAATGATTCAACATTTATCAGTTTGTCTCAAACCATGTCATCTTCAAAACAACAACTTTCATCCTTGACTAAAAACAAGTTTAGTATCCCAACTTGTGACATGGGAAGTCCTTTGTCCCAGGATATTATTTGTACTCCCATTCCTCAGTAAGTCGATATGTCTCATCTTGAGAATTATAATGCTAAGGGAGACCCTGATCATCATGTTAAAACATTTCAAATCCTTTGTAGTGATTATGCTCATGATCATAGGATTTTAGAGAAGTTGTTTGCTCAAATTTTTTGTGAGAAGGCCTTGTATTGGTTTTGTTCTTTGCCTCTTTATTCTATTCATTCATTTCCTCAACTTGCTAATGCTTTCATTCAACAATTTAAAAACAACATTGGCCCACAAGTGTCTTTGACTGATTTGATGCATTGTAAACAAAATTCTAAAGAAAAATTGACTGAATTTATTGGTAGATTTATGAATTTGCATGCTTAGATTTCCTATCTTGTTCCTGATATTGATATTCAATGCATATTTATTTCAAATTTGTAAAATGATATTAGAGATAAGGTTTTTCTTATTTAATTTACTTCTTTTCAACAAATTTGTGCAACACTTCATCATTATCAATTAAAAGTGAGTCAATTTGAGAGCACCACTCCAATGGCTCATGTTTCTATTGATAAAAGTGATGTTTCTCCTAATCCAAATAAAGTTCAAAACTTTAGCAACTATGTCAAGATAAATAAACAAGAAAATGCACTTCCTAATCAAGTTGTTCTTTCATCTCATTATACCACTTCTGCATCAATTACTTTTTGATTGAATTGTACGTTTACTCCTCTCTCTAAATCTTTACATTCTATTATGTATAGGTTGTTAACTACTAATATGATTACTTTACCTCCTATTTTTCCTCTTTTACCTACCACAATGGCAGCTAAATATTTTGATCCAAAAGCTTTTTGTCAATATCATCACCAAAATGGTCATGATACTGAGAAATTTTATTCTTTAAAACATAAGGCTCAGGACTTAATTGATTCTAATGCTTTATCTATTGATAGTTTTGATGGTAGTGGGAATAGATGTATTTCTCCTCCTAATCAAAATTTTCTCAACCATCTTCTATGGATATTGTGTATTATTTGAAGATGGATGATATTACTCATTAGGTTAATCAAGTGGAGCATGTGGTTCAATCTATATCTTCACCTCAATCTCAACCTCTACTTCAATCTTAAGTTTTAGCTCTACCTCAATTGAAACCTAATCATAAATTGAAACCTCATCCTAAATCTTGACAACAACCTAAGAAAAAATGACCTCAAGAAATTTTGATTACCTTTGATGGTTTTGAGACTATTAAATCTCTTGATGGTCCCCTTTATATTTATGCTAAGATTGTTTAGATACCTACTTGTGGTTTTCTTGTTGATCCTACCTCCTTAGTCAATGTTATTACAAAATAAAATCTTGTTATGAAAAGTTTGCAATGTGATTGTTATGATAAATTGGATGTATGGATTCAAACTTGGAATAATTTTCTTTATCCATCATTTGTTTCTATTGATTTACCATTTGAACTTTGTAGAAAGATTGTGAACACCACCTATGTTATTGTTCCTACTTCTGATCGATTTCAAGTTAAGCTTGGTTTACCATGTTTAAATGCCATGCATGTTGTTACTTCACCTATTCATAAATGTCTTAAATTTGTTGATGATGATGAAGTGAAGATGGTTAATCATAGCTTATACCATGCTTCTAGGTCCATGGATGTTGCTACCGTTGGCTTCTCTTTCCCTTCATTACCTAATTCATGTCCTGCTTGACCTAATCATCTTTTCCATTCATATCAAGTCTTTAAGTAGTGAAAGATAATTGAGTTAATCTTACCTCCTAAGGATCTTAACTATGGTCTTTTTTCTACACCTTCCATACCTCCTTTATCTATGGCTTCTATATCTATTAATCAAGCTCCGCCTATTGCTTGTCAATCTCCTATTAATCCTATTAATCCTCCTATAGAACCTATGAAGGATCATTTAATTGTTCCTCCTAGTTCTCAACAAATTTCAAGTAAAGAAAAATGTAACCGATCTACTAACAAACATTGTATGAAGTTCCGTGCTCAAGATAAAGCTCATAATTTTTCTATTAAAAAATCTTTACCTTATTTGGATACAACTATTCATGATGTGTTAGAAAAATTTGTTTCTAATAATGATGTTAAGTTACCTGATTCTAATGATTCTATTCGTATCTTAGATCCTATTTTGATTAAGCTAGATGTTGAAGATACTCTTGACGATATTGATAATGTTAATGATGACTATGAAACTATTGACATTGATGTTGATTTACCTAATATTCTTTCCTCACAATTAACACTTAAAACTAGTATTGAACATTGTGATTCCCAAGAGGATTCTTGTTTGGAACTGGCTATCATTCCTATTGTGTTGGATATAGTCCCTCTTGCGAGTTACCCACCTTCCCTAAATGATTAAAAATGAGATGGGGAGAGTAGATGACACAGTTCATTGGCTAGTCCTTCATGATGGCTTATTTTGTGTGTTTGTCTATTGTATTGTGCTTCTCCCATAATATGCTTACAAAATCTTATTAGATTCTTTTATATGATTTTGTTGCATTGTTGGTGCAAGGTCATAAAAGAATCAAACTTGTTCTATTTTTCCTCTATATATCTTTATTTTTCATATGTTGTTTCATGTTATGTTATATTTGTGCTATTGTTGATACATGTTTCATTGTGTAATCTACTTGGATTGGCTACTTGGTAGCACTAATTCTTTTTGGACACTAGGTCATGGTCTGAAAAGATTCTTCTTTATATTTCTTATGTGATATTTCCCTGTTTGTGATCACAGTTCTACTTTCTTTAGGGAATGATGTCAATTCATTCGCAATAATATCATATACATATTATCTTATGATCATACTGATCCCACAATAGGTAGATTCCTTCTATGTTATCTGTATGTTTATATAATATTTCCCTTGATTTTTCTTCATCTAGGGGCATCTCATAGTGGGAACATATGTAGTGGATCTATTTATGTTTCTGTCAAAGCCATTGCTCCTATTAAAGTGTTAGCAATGACTTTAATGTGGGGGCATATGCTCTACTCACTTATTGCATGCACACACTTTTCAATACATATAGATTATTTTTCAAGATAACTTTTCTCCCTTTTTCAATTAGTGACTAATCCTTAAAGCATGGATTTATATATTAGGATCTCTTGAAGCTTCAAATATTTTTGATCCCTTAAGGTCGAAGGTGTCCTTAAGATTGAATCTCTTTTTCTTTTTGGTTTTACTCTTACAGAATAGAATATTCTTGAGGGCGAATCCTTGATGGGTTGACTAGTGAGTAGCCACATTCACTAGGCAGTTCAATTCCATCTTTCCAGTTGTGTAATTTCCTTGTGTGGTTCACAACGGGACATAAGTTCTCATTGGGCAAGATAATCACACTCTTTTTCTTTTCTCTTTTTTTTCTAGAGATATCTCTCTTATTATGACCTTGGAGTTGATGAAGACTTGAGTCTCTAGGGGCTTGAGGATTTCTTTGTCCCTCTGATTTTAATAAGATTATCTTTTTGTTGTGATCTACTTTACCAAGAGTTTGCATCGAGTCCATACTCTTGCTAAAGTGGGGGCTTAATGTATCATCTTAAAATGGAAGAAATTCCATATTAAGAGCATTTATCCCTCTAAGTAAGTGGTTTGGGGTCATGTCAAGCACCTTGAATGGGTCTTTGCATGGATCTAGCTATTTTCCCCTTATTTTTCTTCTCTTCCTCCCTCCCTCTCTCTCTCTCTCTCTCTCTCTCTCTCTCTCTCTCTCTCTCTCTCTCTCTCTCTCTCTCTCTCTCTCTCTCTCTCTCTCTATTTTTAGCCTATTTTGTAAAAATTACTTTGTGAAACTAAATACTTTGGCCTCTGGGTCAAGGATGATCTTTTGGGTCAAGGTTAACCTTGACCCTGACCTAGGTCAAGGATGAACTTCACCCTGACCTAAGGTAGGGTTGACCTCATCCCTGACCCTAGGTTCCATTTTCAATTTATGGGAGTTTCAAGATCTTGGGCTTTGGAAAGTTTCTTTTCCTACTTTTGGGTCGGTTGTTTTGGGTTTCAAAATGGTAGAATCTTAAATTACATTTAATCTAGCTTTATTCCTAGGGGTTAAGGTTAAATGGGATTTAATTCTCCTATGTTGGCTTTCTATAGGAGTTAGCACCCTAGATCACTATACAAGGAAGCCTTCTTCCCTCATTTTGACATCTACTTTCTATCCACTATCTATGAAAAAAGTTATTATCTACAATCTATGCATGGTTGATCTACTATTTCTGCATTGATTATTCTATGAAGTTCATTTCCATCAAGCATTCAAGCATTCAAGTGTTCAAGCATCCAAATCATCAAGGAGATCCATTGTTAGCCATTGAAGGATTCAATCTCTATGAAGCCCTCTTGTTGAAGATTTCTCCATCCACATTCATTCAACCCTTGTTCTATGCAAAGATACAATCAAGATTGCTGTTGAAGATCTAATGATATTGATTTGAGACATGCTACATCCATTTTTACATTCATTTGGAGCATCCATACTTTTGGATTCAAGGATTCAAATCCTCCACATGGATTTCCATATAAGCAAGATGAATGGTTCCATCTACTTTGTTTATGCATGTTATAATTTCAATTATATTTCAAGGTTAATTCCAAACTAGGGTTTGACTAAGGAAAACCCCCCATCCAAAAAACAAACCATTTTTCTTGTAGATATAGGTGTGGAACACCAAATTAGAGTGTAGACAAGGATATCCTTTTCATTAGACTTGTGACATTTGTGAACAAAAATTTTGTTAGAGCAATGCAAGTCAAGGTTGACTTTTCAGGGTACAATTGTGCCCCAGTGTAAGATTGTGTCCCACCAATAAGGTCAAGGTCAACCTCCCTTTAAAAAGACAAAATATTTCTAGGTTTTCTTTGTCTTGACATTTCCAGTCTAGAACGAGTTATAGATTTTTGAGAAACTGCATACAAACATTAAAAAAAAAACTTTGCAGATTCAAGGTTAGCATTTTTCTTTTATCTATTTTAGGATTTAATCACATACTCCCCCATAATAGGAAGATCATATAGCCTCCTTTCTCCCTATTTTCCATCACTTGATCCATTTCTACATTGAACACTCTTTTGTGTTTAATCAATTTGGATCATTCCTTTTGGAAACTAGGGTTGAGAAGAAAGATGTTTCCATTTTCTTTCTATTCAAGTATAACTAAACACAAGTGAAATACCTTTCAAATCAATGTAAAATGTCATGTAGAAGTTGATTCTAGTATTCACTCATTGGAATACCTTTCTCAAATTTCCTTTGTGCTCTTTGGTCTTCTAGTAAATGCAGATGACTCAAAAAATTGAGTATATAGTATTCAAAACCTTACAATTAATTCTTAGTGCATATACAACTCTAAGCTTAGTCATTATAGGGTTTTCAATTCACTTGGCTATCATAACTAGCTTGATAGTCATTATAGTTTCTTATTACTCAACACTTATTGCAATACTTCTAATACTTAGCAACAACAACATAACGATAGATTGTCTGTTTCTTCTAATCACTTTATTACATCTTAATATATGCTAATAGATCCTTTTCATTACTTAAATGCTTGGAACTGATGCAAAATATATCATTTCAAATGTTAGTTCCACACATACCTTTGATTGCCTAGTCAGGGGTGATGTGATCACCTGATTCATTGGATAAACTAACCTCACCTAGACTTGATGTGTTATAATCTTCTTTCTTTTTCCATGTCTTTTCAAAATCTAGCTTTTCTTTTCCTTTGTTGAATTCATTGCTTGATGCAGGTGACAGAGTTGGACAATTTCTACTTACATAATAGTTCTTAAGATAACTAAAGCATACAATCTCATTCAACCATCTATCATAATTACCTCTCAATTTTTTCCTGATGCAACTTATAGCAACATGACCATACTCACCATAATAATGATCATTGTACCTTGTATTGTAATCCCAATCATAATAATTCCCATGATGATGTACCTTGATTTTCTTATTTGATGTCCACTTGGGTTTGGATTTGCATTCATATCCCTTGTGTCGATACTTCTAACAGTTGTAATAGTATCCTTCAAATCTATGAATGTCAAATGTGCTTGATGTCCTCGCTTCTTGCAGTTATAGAAATGTCTCTTGAATTTTTTCTTAGGACTTTTATTTTTTTTGTTTGTATAGATATTTGTTCTGTTACCCAATTTCCCACAGTGATAACAAGTGGGCTTGTTATTTCTCTTATAGTTCCTTTGTTCACCACTTCTAGATGATTCTCCCTTCTCAATGGTAGAATATCCCAATCCAGTAGTGTCATGGTTTGATCTTGGTGCTTCCATTAGTTTTTCAAAGTACTTTATGGCTTTAGTAGGCTTGATAAGCTTTTCCTTTTCTGTCTTCAATTCATTTTGAAGTAAGGTATTATGTGTTTCCAAAGTTGTAATCTCAATGTCTTTCCTATTCAGTTCTTCATTTGCAATCATCATATCCAATTGAATGCTTGATAAATTTTGCACATCTAATGAATTCTCCTCAAGTCTATTTGTTAGTATTCTTTTGTCTTCTTCAATCATGACTCTATCTTCTTTAGCTTTCTTTTTCAGTTTAGTTGTCTCACATAATAATACTAACTAAATTTCTTATTCCCTTTTCAGATTCCTAATTTCTTCATTTAGGCACTATTATTTTCCATCAACTCTGAAATTGTGGCATCAAATTCATTTGATCTCTTTTCCTCAAACAATCCAGTAGTGTCTTCTTCTTGATATTGAGTTTCATTTTGTTGAATGGCCAATTCCTTTCTTTTCTTCAATGATTGTTGCAATTCATCTCTTTCCTTCTTGAGTTGATGTAGGGAAAATTATATTTCAATCTTCTAGTTCTCAATAGTCTTTCCCAATCTATAGACTTCCATCTTTAAGATCTAACCTCCAAAGTTGTCAAACTTTCCTATCTAGAGAACTAAGCTTTGATACCAATTGTTGGAAATAACAATAAGAAATTAAGTTCCAAGTGGGGGGAGGGAGGTGATGAATTAACACTTAAAACTTTTTCCTTTAAAACATCTTAGCATTCATCCATCTCATAACTTAACATACAAACTAAAATAAGTAACCATGCATTACATCCAAAGTATAAAGTAAATCAACACATAAAACAAAAGATTTTGGCTACCCAAAAACCCTCCAATGAGAAGGTAAAATTGGGGTGCAGATGACACCCACAAATATTCACTACTATAGTTGTAAAGTGTGGGAAATTATGGATACAAAATTTTGATCATAATCTGTGATTTACCTTGTGAAAGGTCTACCTTGTTAAAGGCTTACAAGACTGTTAGGTCTCACCTTGATTAAACAATTTAAACTCACAACTAAATAAACACTATGTTAGGAGATTTATAAAATTTTGTTAGGACTACTTTGTTAAGAGATTTACTAGTTATCACCCATTAAAATGATTCAGTACCTGATCCTTTAGTTAGCACCTTGTTTCTTGTTGTCAGATCTCTTCTTTGTTGGTTATCTCTTGATCCTCTTAATCCTCCTAATTAGATCTATTCTCTCTATCCTTTCATTTCTTATCTCTATTCTTCTCAAACTAATTTTACATTGTAGTTCTATAACTTAGCTATCATTTCCACCATGAAATTATCTCTATGCTATTAGCATTCCTCTCCTTATGTATTTAATACTTCTCTTGACTTCCTCCTTTGCATACATACTCCCCCTTAGGGTTTACCACTTTTTGTAGGCATTATGGAGATTGGATAGGTCACAATCAATAGTTGTCATTGATCCTTATTGCTACCTAAATTTTCCCTTCATTTGATTGGCAACATTTATTGGCATAGGGATTCATAATATGAGTGGACCCTTATTTCTGAATATCAAAAATTCATGTTTATGTCATCCAAAAATGGTTTACATAGAAGTTTCTGCCATAATAAACGTCTATATCAGAGACTACTTACTCGACATCGATAGACTCTAATGCTCAACCTTCACTATGCTCTTTATACTAATACTCAAATTCTGAATGGCTCGACACTTACTTTTTCTCGACACCTGAATCACTCGATACACACTATTTTCTCAACTCCTATTTTCTTGACACCTAAGTTACTCAGCACACAGTGACTTCTTGACACATACTAGTGCTCGACACTAACTGTCATATTACTCGGCACGTATTGCCTATAGCCTTATTCTCATCATACACTATGCACTCAAGTTTCAATATTCTTTGCTAGATAATGACTAAGTGTTTTGTCTCTATTTTGTCAAAACCATAGTGAGATTAACATCTTCTTTTCTAAAATCTTTTAAGATTGTTAGGGCTTACCTTGATTAAATTATTTTTCATGTACAATAAAGTAAGGAATTGGTTAGGGGATTTATGAAGGTCTATTAAAACCACACAGTTAAGAAATTTTCCCTAATTTAATCTATTAAAACTGACTCAACACTTGATCCTTTAGTCTGCACTTATAATTGACGATTACAGATCTCCTCCTCCCAAACTCTGATATGATATCCAATATGATATAGCTTTTCTTAGTTTGTCACTACTTCATTAGGTCACTAAACTCTATTCTTCACAACTTTTGCATGCAACATCCAACACTTAACTCCTTCACACAATACTTTGCTTCCTTTGAAGATTTTACAATCTCTTGTTGATAGCTCACTCCACACTTGTTGAAAATAAGGTTTGTATCTACCTATTTAAAGAAATTTCTAGAGTTTTCTAGATACTTCCCTTTTTTCCTCTTCATCTAATTGGTTTTTCTTTCTTCACAGGGATTGATGATCCATGTCAGAACATGTAACAACCTTTGTAAAAAAATCTACATAATTAAATGTCATGTTGATGTTGGATCAGAACTTTTACCTCAAAATCTGTTTCATCCTAGACTTTTATGTTCTCTCTATGTTACTCAACACTTACTATTTCTAATGCTCGGTTATAACTTTTATTTCTATTGTGGCTTGACCTGAACTATACTCAACTCCTTTTGTATTACTTGACATCAACGTGCTTTGTCTACTTGACATTCACTATGCTTGGCTTACAATGAAAGTACTTGACAACCAAAGACTTGGTCAACTCCTATAGTGCTCAACATATACATGATTATTTCCAAGCCTTACATGACTTGGGCTATGCAGAGTAGCTTGGTCGTAGTGATGATTGATTGGCACTGCCTTATATATGACTAAGTATTTCACACTAGTAGACAACAAGACTTAGAGATACCAAAAGTAATTGTACATAAATATTGAGCAAGAGATTAATACTTTCATGTGTCCTTTCAATTAACACATGCTTGGGAAACATCACCTCCAATTTTATCCTAGAGTCTATCTTGATTTTTACATTAGATTTATGTTTCTCCTTAAGTTTTCCTTTTTTGGATTGGTCTCTATAATGTTTTTTAGGGGTTTTCAATGTTTCACTATATTGAAATCTTAAAAACATAAGCTCCTAAAATTTTTGCATTCTAGATTTCATAAAGCATAGTTTGCATGCATGATTATGTGCCTTTCTATCCTTCAAAACTTTGCATGTGTGATATTGAGATGGAAATATTTGATTTAAATTATACATTTTACATAACATGCTTGGCCTATTTCAATAAACTATTTAAGGTATAGGGAACTATTACACATGGGAAAAAGACCTACAAAAGTATGTACTCCCTCAATATAGTCCTATGTTGGCATTGCACCTAGGAATGTAAACAACAATAGTGATGTTATCTTTAAAAATGCAAAAGAGCTTTTGAAAGCTCCATAACATGTCTTTAATCTAGGTATGCCAATCATGGCATCAACAAAGTGCACGATCATGATAGTCTAGAAAATATAGGAAATTTATTTATTTTTAAGATTCTTAAATTTTTTATTTATTTTTAAATGAGGTAAATGTTTTGACCTGGAGTTATGAACCAGTGAGGCCATAAATGGTGGACCTCATCCCCATTAGATTTGAAGCTTGATGGGAAGGATGAAAACTCAACAACTTAACCATCACAACATGCCACTATTGGCTTGTAAGATTCTTAAATTGTTCTTCCTTAGCATTTTTTGTTTTTGATACAATGATATATTTGCAGCCCTAGATTGCATAATTAAAATAAGGCATTAGTTCCTTCTTCTGGCTCTTATTTTCTTAATTCAATGTGACTATACTTTAAAAATCATTATGTGTAATGCAGATACATTCTTAAAGCTACAAATTAAAATTTCCATGTCTATAATAGTATAACTTATGTATATTATTTCTCGCTTGAACTCTTCATCACCCATTTAGCATGGTTTTGAAGACCATCCTTGTTTAAAATACCATTTCAACCTAATTAAGGAAGAAAATTAAATGATCTACTTTCCAATGCTTCTACTAATTTCAAGTTCATGTTGAAAACATAACCCAAATACTCCAACTAAATGTGTCTTTTATATATCAATGTTGAAGACATAGTTTGTCTAAAGGTATATGTGAATCCCAAAAGATTTAAAAAAAATTCTTACATTTTTTTAATCTTACCTTCCAAATTTTATGACTCTATAAGGATTAACCACAGATAGAAATAATAGTTGCATGCAAATATAACCAATATTAGAAAATAATAGATTGTACGTAAAAGAACACAAGACATAAAGATTTAACATGGTTTATAGAATCCTTGGGCTATGTCCACCAACAACAAGTCTAATATTATTATTATCCAATGATTAAAATCTACAATCCCTGACAACTCAATCTCACTACAAGAAGATACAATATCACCATACATTATGAAAATCCCTAACCCTAAGCCATTTTATACAAGCTTTTGCCACTTACAACATAGGGACAACTTGCATAAATTTCATGTCATATTTGTCAATAAAGATTTTTTTCTTCTTTCATTGTACACTCCAACTAAATCATACTATTCACTTGCACAACTTCATCATCACATCCAGGTTCACCAATATCGTAAATAAAATAGAATAGAAAGAAGGAGAAAATCTTTCTAGAGGTTTACTTATCCTTGTTGACCATCTAACATTCACTAGGGTGGTGATATTTATTGTTGTGGTTGTTTTAGATCATGAGGAACTACTGGAATATCATCTTTTGGAGTATCATCTAGCACTACATAATCATTTTCTTTCTTGTCATGGTGCTACAAAAGATCTTTGTACAATAATTTCTCATTGAATATTATATCCCTACTTCTTAAAATTTTATGATTTTTAAAATACCAAAGCCTATAACCAAATTCATCAATTCCATATCCAAAAAATACACATTTATTTGACTTAGCTGCTAGCTTGGTTCTATTTTTAGAATCTATATGTGCAAATACTTCACAATCAAAGGTTTTGAGAAAAGAATAACTTGCCTTCTTACCATTGTATGCTTCCTCTACAATACCACAACCCAAAGGAGTAGAGGGACCTTTATTAATCAAATATACAATAGTATTGATAGCTTCCACTCACATGTTTAAGGGCAGCCCAACATGCAACCTCATGCTCCTTGCACTCTCCATTATTGTCATGTTCATGCCTTCACCAACTCCATTTTCTTGTGGAGTCATTGGAAAAGGTTTTTGTCTGGGAATACCATTAGTAGAGAAATAATCTTTAAATTCTTTTTTGCAATACTCACCACCATTATCAGATTTGAGACATTTTAGCTTTTTACTAGTCTCATTCTCAACCAAGCATCTCCATTTCTTAAAAGTTACAAATACATTATATTTCTATCTAAGAAAATAAACTCATACTTTTCTAGTTGCATCATCAATAAATGTAACATAATAATGAGAGTCACCAAGGGAAGAAACTTAAGCTAAGCCCCATACATATGTATGCACAAGCTCTAAGTTATTTTTCTTTTCCTTCCCACTCTTTACAAAACTCACTCTCTTTTGTTTTCAATACACACAACTTTCACATAAATCCATGTTGACACATTTTAGGCCTAGTAATTTTTTTTTGAATTAATTAATTTCATAACTTTCTCACTCATGTGCCCAAGTCTATAGTGCATCAACTATTCCTCAACATTTAGTATTCTTATAAGCAATCAAAGTAGAAGGAACAATATGACTTGTACAAAGATATAAGGTGTTACTTTCACACATTTTTCTACTACAAGGGAATCTTTTGAAACCTTCCAATTTTCATCATTAAAAGTAACTATGCAATCCTCATCACTGAGTTTCCCCACTGAAATTAAATTCCTACTCAGCCTTGGAACATGTCTTATCTCATGTAGTAGCCAATAATTACCATTCTATAACTTAATCTTAACTTTTCCCATTCAAACAATTTGATATGGTTCATTATCTCCCAAATAAACAAGCCCAAAATCCCCTTGGACATAATCAATAAAATGACCTTTATGGGGTTTAGCATGAAATGAAGCCCTAGATTATTAAACCCAAAAATCATTAACACTTTCTAAAGAAAGAGCAAAGCATCCTCTTTAGATTTGTTACTTACCACATGCCTCCATGTTCCTTTATAGTTTATCTCCTTTATTATTCTTTCGAGTCTAGAAATATTTCTTCTTATGCCTTGGTTTCCCATAGTACCAACAATCTCTTGGTTCTTTGGATTGAGACCTCTTTCCCTTTGACTTTTCTCTTGATTTCCCATGATTTTCAGAATTGTTTCCTCTCTCAATCATTCTACCTTTTCTTTATGCATTCAAAGCACTTCTTGATGTAGATCTACCTAAGGATTTCCTATGAGTTTCCTCACTGAGAATAACACTAGTCACATCATCAAATTTTAGGGTATTAGTTCTAGAAACATAATTACTATCAACCATTACAAAGCCATTCTAACTTTTAGGCAAAGAACACAAAATCAAGAGAGCCCTAATTCTTCATCAAAATTGACATTCACAGAAGATAACTGACTAGCAATAGTATTAAACTCATTTAAATGGTCTGCAATAGATCCACCTATTAGAAATATATATGATAGGCTAAGTTATTGAGAGAGGAGGGGTGAATAAGTAACTAGGAAAACTTAATTCTTATTTACCAATTAATCCTTCATGTGTATTTTGATCTAATTGCATGCATGAGAAACTAAAAACATTTAAACATTTACAACACTTTGACATATAATTTGGTGACCTAGAAACCTTCCAAATAGAAAGTAAAATTGGGGAGGGGATGATACCCACAAGCTTTAGTATTACAGTATAAAGTTGGCCTATTAAGGCTTACAATGATCACTTCTGATGATTTGCCCTGTTAGGAGCTATAAGGACTACTAGGTCCACTTTGCAAAAGGATTTACAAACATAGAATAAAGTATGCACTTAGTAAAGACATTTAGAAAAGACTATTAAGTCTACCTTGTGAAAGGATTTAACTGATCCACCTATTAGGATGAAATAGTGGCTAATCTTTGATCTGCAACTTGGTTTGCTCAATGCTATTTCTTTGAGTGTAATGATCACCTTGCTATGATAGATAAATCTTTACTACTCCTTATACTATTTGTAGCCTTATATTTCACACTTTTTCTCTTCTCTTCTTGTTACATTACTTCCATATTATATTTTGGATGTGATACAATACATTACATATATATCAATCCAATTTACAAATCAACATAGGCAGCTACAATACAAGTTTATACAAAATACAAGAATTCAATCCAAACTATAGGAGCTTAGGTTCTGAAGATTAGCTTAGTGAGGTTCTGATACTCGACATCCATAGTCAATGCTTGACATCATCATGCATTCAATAGACATAGAAGCTCGATCCATACTAATCACTTTCAAGTAGTCTAAACTCGATCTGTACTAGTGACTCAATGAATACTATGAAACTTAGAATATAAACTGAATAATTGATTCATACTGCATAGCTCGATAAATGCTATTACTATGAGCTCAATATAAATTGAATCACTTGATTAACACTGAGTGGCTTGGTCAACACTGGATTCACATTACTATAATTGCAAACTTGATAAGCACTACATAACTCAATTTGCACTAAGGAAGTTGGTAAACCTTATGAAGCTTGGTTTACACTGTTGATCACCATTATGGTAGAAACTACTTAGCACAAATTGAATACTATCCTTTGGATTCAGTAGCAACTATAGAACTTGGTAGAGATTGAAATACTTATTTAATTGTACAATATGCTCAATAGATACTCACAATCTCAATAAGTGTGTGTCACTAATAAAAAACATGAATGTAATGTCAACAATCTCCCCCTTTGGCATTAGTGACAAAAAACACTTATTAGTCAAAATTTAATTTTAAGAACACCATTTATTCATCACCTTGTGTCTCCAACTTGGTAGAGTACTCTGTATTTGAGATTTTTCAAAATTATTTTTGTAGAAAATGTATCTCTGAGTACATCTGTACATATATAATGCTCCCCCATACAATACTTACATCTTTTCTCATTTGATATATACATTTTCTCCCCCTTGATGTATACTTCCCTTTATAATATACATCTTCCCTACAATATACATCTTCTCCCCCTTTTTGACATTAATGCCAAAGATGTATGCTATATACTATATGGTAATGCCAAAATGTGAGAAGAAATTTGAATATACCTTCAAAATTAGTTCCATTTTCTTGTCCCAATTTTCTTGCAACAACTTTCATGTGTGCAATGCAATTTGAACTTCTACAAAAAATTCTATCATGTGATCTGCAATAGAGAAGTTCTTATCATGGATGAGCATTTTGGCATGTGCAATATGTTTCTACAATGCATCGATGTTCTAAAGAATCATGTTCTTAGCAATTTTGCCTGCATATTAGTTAGGAATCTAATCTTTGAATAGTGGGCAAAACTATAACTCGGGTCAAGTTGCAATTGATGTGCACTTGCCTGCAAATCTTCATCAATTTTTGACAAATTATCTCTTATTTTCTTAGTGAAATTTGATGTATCATAGAGTTTACTAAATAATGTAGTCACATTGTTGCAAGAGGTCTCCAATAAGCTTAGAATAGTAGATAGCTTTACTTGATGAATATAAATATTTTGAGCAATAAGTTCCAAAACTTTATTCTCAAACTTCTCCTTAGCTCTCTGCAACAATTTGTCCTGTCCATTCAAATCTTCATTGAATTTATGCACTGCCAATCTGCCTCTATTAATTGAATCAAAGTTAGTTGAGAAGTGTCAACCTCTATGTTTAGTGCCTCAATTAAAATATTCTTTTCATTTCAATTATTTGAAAATCTTTATTTCTTTCTTCTCTAAGCCTTTGCTACTTAGCTTTTTCTGAAGAAGTTCTCCAAATGTTTTCATTTGATCAAGGTTGAGATTGGAGATGTCCTGATTTAGAATAAAAACCTCCTCATCAAGATCCATTTCTTCTTCTTTCTCTTTGCCTTTACTCAAAAACTTTGTACTTGGTTGAGACTTGGTCTCAATTGTCCTTGTACTTATGGTTTGCATGCTAGGAATGGAAATAATGGTAGAGATAATAGGACTAGCTAAAAAATAGATGCTGCACTTATTATTGAAATACCAATTGAACTACCTAGTGTAACCAAAATTGATGTAGAGGGAAGTGTTGACTACTTAGTAGATGAAGTGCTTGCCACTTTTGTTAATGAAGTACTGTGCTAAACAAGTGCAACAATTTATTGAGTGTTAGTACTTATAGTGTTTGACACAATCAATTTTGTAGTAGCTTTCTCTAGGCTTGATGTTTTCAATGTTTCACTCAAAGAATGAGGAAGTGAGGCTATGACTACTGCTATAATTTTCTCGGGGTCAATCTCCTCAATGTTCTGAACATCTAGTAAATCTTCTTTGGTAGCTTCTTGTCACTATTCCTCTTCCTCATCATCTACATTGTCAAAATGTGTAATTTCCTCATTACCAATTTCTTCATCTTTTTCATGTTCATCATCATCCTCATCCTTGTCACTAACATGAACCACAAAATCACTTTTCTTGTGAAGATTGAAAATGTTTTTCCAAGTGTTGGTGGCATTCCTTACCACATGTTCAATGTCATTTATCAATATAAGACAAGTGTTGAATCTTAAGGTAAGCTTTTCTTCATTCTTCTTTAATGATTCTTTTACTTCTTTATAATTCAAAATCGGCATGAGTTGCTTCAGGGTCTACTCATATATGTCTTTAGTAGTTTTCATAGAATTCTCCCATCTTGGCTTGATCTTCTCCATTAGACCATTTAGAATCTACTAAATAAGCTGGTCTAGGGAATATTTCCACTTACCCATTTTAGACATTATAATGTCTTCTATTTGAATTTTTTCCTCTATAGTCTTAGTCTCATACTTTAGTGATTTGAAATTTGTTATACCAGCTCCTAAGTCCATTTTCTTCAACCTTTCCTGAAAGGTGGGTGGTAGTCTTCTAAATATCACATTTCCTCCTTCTTTGTCAAGTTTCTTTCTTGATGCTCTCCTTGTGAACACAATAGGAGATAGTTTGGCAAGCTTGGTTATTATCACCTTACCTTTCTTCTTTATTGGATCTTCTTCCTCTAATTTTTCTTCACCTTTTTCTTCACCTTCCTCAATGTCTTCTCCTTTGCCTTCAGTCAACAAAAGAGTGGAGCTAGTTTTCAATTTTGCAATTCTCTTCTTCCCTCTATTGACTGCTTGAGGGAGTTTTAACTCGAGTTCTATCCTACTCTTCATTTCATCATAGGTGCCAAAGTATGTAACATTAGGGTTAACATGGTCATTAATTAATGCTTCAATAATGTCTTTGGTTTGATTAATGTTAACCTCATAACCTAGAGGCTTAACCCATGCAATTCTCAGTCTAACTAACTTGAATATATACTTTATCGCTATCAACCATGAAACAAACATCATATTTGTAATAATCAACAAGCTTCCTTGATATCTTGAATCTATTATTCATTTTATCCTTGAATGCATTAAAGTAATTGTCCATAATACTCACATAGTTTTCTCCAATTTCAGCCATATATCCATTAATCTGACAAAGCACATGTTCATCATTCCTCCATACGATTGTACCTTTAGATGGAAGAAATTTTGCACATAGGAAAATAAAAAATTCAAGAGTGAACCAAACTTACAAGGATTGTTCTTTGAGGTTCATATACTCTCCATGTTCTTGTTGAATTGGTTCAACATCAACTCCATAAGGTCAAGTGACATGTTATTCTTGACCACTTTGTATGCAAGATCCACTACTTTTCATGATACACTGTTAAGTCTACTTGAGTTGTATATCTTATGTACAATTACTATTGTAATCTGATAAAAAAAGATCATTGTATGAAAGATATTGTTGCTACAGAATGTGTTCAATCATTATTTTGTCACTGATGTCAAACCTGCTATTTTTTGGAATGGTAATTGCTTATAAGATCCAAGCACTATCACTTAGTTGATTGATGATGAATCAATAAGATGTAACAAAAGCACCTAAGGGAAAGGTTGAGTTATGGTTTTGTAATGAAGTGCAAAGATTAGTTAAGACAATGATAAAGTGATGTATTGACAATATACTTGAAGATGAAGAGGTTGACTACACTTAGAAACTATAGAAGAAGTCGTAATATGACTGTCTACAAAGCTTGATTAAATTCATTAGAGGGAGCTGAGAAAGCTAGTTCAAGCCGAGAAAATTTTCAATAGGAGCCAAGTGAAGATCAAGTGCCAAGTAAAGATCAAGTACCAAGTTATGTTCATGTGCTGAGGATCAAAAAGCCAATAAGTGTCAAGCTGCTGCTTTATTTGAAAAGTCAAAGATTCACAAGATCTGAGCTTACATGGTTGTTATCTAGAATTTTGTAAACTAGACAGAAGATAAGAATGATGAGCTGGTGGCACAAAAATCTATGTAAAATATTTTTGAAAAAATACAACTGGCTTCTAGACAAAGTTTCTAGATAAAAATGAGATATGAGACAGATACATTGTATCATACCTAATCTATTAAAACCCTAAAGTTGGAGAGGGAGAATCAAGAAGGAAAATTATTCTAGATTTCTATTTAAGGAGTCATAAGGTCATGACGCTAAGGTTTGGTCAAGTATGAAAGCATGAAGTGCTAAAGAAGGTGCTAAGGAGGAAGAGAGCACCAAAAATCTATTTTGATAGGTGACCACATAGATGATTACATTGGTATGATGAGAAAGAAGACTCAAGGAGACATTGCTTGAGAGGAAGACAAGCTGTCAGAGCCATAGTGATTGAAGCCAAGCAAATGATTGAACTGAAGTATGATCTAAAATCAACAAGATATGTTGTGAGTTGTATCAGATGAAAAGCCCTTATTGTTACTCTTTAGCAATTGTAATAGTTAGTATAAATCCTATGGACTTAGGTTGGTTTAATAACCATGTTGTAAATCCTTTAATAGGGTGACATTCCAAGTGAATGTTCCAAAGTCCTTTGACCAGGCCCATTCCTAACAATGTGGTGAAATCCTCTAACAAGGTCACATTTAACAGTGTATTGTAAGCCTTTAACAAGGCAGGCCTTTAATAGGGCATCACTTCAGAAGAGTGAAAATTGAGTAGCATGTTACTTGTTTTTTTTCCCAAATTGGGTTTCTATGTAAATCACTGTGTCATGTGTTGATCTTGCATGTTTTATTCCTGCATGTTTATTTGCTATAACTTGCTAAGATGGTTATTTTAAGCTTGGACCAATGAATAGTTTAATGGGATCACTATAATTAATGAAGAGGTATTATTATGGCATTTTGACCTTGGATAACTGATTCAACCACCCCCCCTCTCAGTTATTCTAAAACATTTCCAACAATTGGTATCAGAGCATTGCTGTTGATTTAGTTTAAATGAACTAGAAGCAGAAAAGATCAAAATGCCTAAGAGAAAAGTTCCCAAGCTCAACAAAGACAACTTTGTTGCATGGAAAAGTTTTATGAAGCTGCATCTTGGATCCATAGGTGATTATGCCCAAAATTCAATTGTTGCTAAACATGTTGATCCAACTGGTACTCTTACTGCAGAAGATTTGAAGAACAAATAGGAACACAATTAGACAATGTTGGAGATTGCTTCAGCACTCAACTATGCTGAATTTGATGATATCAAAGGATGTAACATTGCATTCAAGATGTGGAAATCCCTATTAGAAATTTAAGGAGGAGATCAGAATGTCCAAAGAGAAAAAAGAGAAAGCCTCAGAGGAAAGTTTGATGACATAAAAATGGAAGAAAGTAAGAATGCTGCTCAGTATGCCTCTAGAATAAAGGAACTGGTAAGTGCAATAAGATGTTTGAATGGTCAATTAGATGATGATACTATTAATAGTAAGTTCTTAAGAATATTTCTCCCTATCTATGCTATTAGAGTATCAGCTATACAAGAGCTAAGATGTGTACCAAGAAATAATCTAAGTTTTGAAGGTATAGTGGGTAGACTCACTGCATTTGAGTTATCTAACTTTGACAACTATAGACCTAAGAATGTTGAATCTGCTTTCAAGGCCAAGCTATCACTGAAAGATACTAAACAAGTGAAATCAAAGAAGGGAAGAAAGATGAAATATGTATCCAGTGATAGTAGCACTGATGAGGAAGATGTGGAACAATTGGAAGCATTACTGGCTAGAAGATTTCACAAAGGCAAATGAAAATTCAAGGGTAAGTTGCCTATCATTTGTTTCAATTGCAATGAAGTAGGACATATTGCTGCAAGGTGTACACAAAAAAAGGATTACAAGGAAGGCAACAAGTACAAAAATAGAAGAGAAGATGATAAGAGAGATTACAAAGACAAAGGCAAGAAGTGTTGTATTGCTGAAGAGGATTCTAATGATAATGATGATGAAGTTTTTTATGTGGCCATGAAGGACCAATCTAATGAAGAAGAGCCTACAAAACTAGTAACATGTATGAACAAGAATGACATGTGGATCATAGACAGTGGGTGCTCACATCACATGACAGGAGACAAAATTAAGTTTTTTAACTTTACTCAGTATGATGGAAATAGTGTTAGATTTGGAAATGATGCTCCATGTCAAATCAAAGGAAAAGGCTCCATTAAGCTTACAGAACAAATTTCATTTGATAATGCATACTATGTTGAAGGACTAAACTACAATTTTCTGAGTGTCTCACAGCTAGGCAATGTAGGGTGCAAAGTAGAATTTGGAAACAAAACTACAAAAAACTATGATACTGATGGTAAATTGATAGAAAAAGGATATCAAACAAGAAGTAGTCTATTTTATCTTGATATGGAAAATTCTTCTTCTTTTGTTGCAAAATTTGATGATGTGTGGTTATGGCATAGAAGGCTATGTCATGCCAACTTTGATAATCTAGTCAATATCAACAAAATGAAAAAAGTCAGAAGTTTACCTAAATTGAAGAAGCTTGACAACATCATGTGCAAACAATGTCAGCTAGGAAAGATGACTAAGTCAAGTTTCAAGAGTAAAAACTATACATCTAAAGAAGTACTTGAGTTAGTCCATACTGATTTATGTGGTCCAATAGAAGTACAAAGCTACAAAGGAGATAAATATATAATGTTGTTTGTTGATGACTATTCCAAGATGATGACTGTTATGTTCTTAAAGAAAAAAATTGATGCTTTTCAAATGTTTAAGTGGTAAGCGGCTAGAGTTGAAAAGGAAACAGGAAAGAGTTTGAAATGTCTGAGATTAGACAGAGGTGGAGAATTCACATTAAATGAATTTGAGATATTTTGCAATGACAAAGGAATCAAGAGACAAACATTAGCTCCTCGAACTCCCCCATAGAATGGAATTTCTGAGAGAAGAAATAGATCTATGATTGAATATGCTAGAACATTAATGATGGAAAAAATTGTTGCTCTAAAATATTGGAGAGAAGTTGTAAGTGTAGCTATTCACACACTGAACCGAGTACAAGTCAAGAAAGGTACAAATGCAACACCTTTTGAAGTATGGTATGGTCACTAACCCAATGTAAAGAATTTCAAAGTATTTGGTTGCAAATGCTTTATCCTTAAAGATTCTAAAAATGGAAAATTTGATGCAAAAAGTGATGAAGGCATATTCCTTGGTTACTTCACTAGAAGTAAAGCATATAAGTGTTTAAATACTAACACTAACAAAGTTGTGGAAAGTGTAAACGTAAACTTTGATGAGCGTATAAAAGTCCAAGTTGAAGAACCAAAGAGATTAGATGAATACAAAACCTTTGTGTATTCTTATGAAGGAATGCCCATTGATGAGGATGCTATCAATCAAATTGGGATTCAACAACAAATTTTAGTTTCAGTCGAGTCACAACCAATGAATGCCAAGCTGCATTCAGAAGCCAAGTTGTAGAATGAAGAAAATGCACATTCTGACTCTGAAATCAGTACACATAAAAGAGATGTAGAACTACCTGATAGCGATGTGGATACTGACCGTAAATCTGAAAGATCAAACATGGAAACAAGGACATAACCAAGATTATCCAAATATGTGAAGAGACATCACCCTATTGAATAGATAATTGGTGACAAAGATGCAAGACCAATGACAAGGAATAGACTAAGAAATGAATCATGTCTATTAAGAAAATTTGAACCTAAGACAATGTATGATGCATTACAAGATGGTGACTAGTATAAAGCTATGGAATAAGAGATTGATCAAATAAAGAAGAACAAAACTTGGAGTTTAGTTCCCAGACCAGCTGACAAGAATGTGATTGGCACCAAGTGGGTATTTAGAAATAAGCTAGATGAGAATGGTGAGATTAATAGAAACAAAGCTAGACTAGTATGTAAGGGTTATGCTCAAGAAGAAGGATTAGACTATGGGGAAACATTTTCCTCTGTTGCTAGAATGGAAGGAGTAAGAACTTTACTTGCATATGGTGCATATAAAGGTTTTAAAGTCTATTAGATGGATGTAAAGTCTGCTTTTCTAAATGGTATATTGGAAGAGGAAGTCTATATTGAACAACCAGAGGGATTTGTTGATGAGAACAATAGGGATATGGTTTGAAAACTACATAAAGCACTCTATGGTTTGAAACAAGCACCTAGAGCATGGTATGAGAGACTTCACAAATATCTTGTCAAGATAGGATTTGAGAAAATAGTTGACAACAACAATCTCTATATCAAGGAAGAGAAAGGTAAAGATGTTTTGATATCTGAGATCTTTGTTGATGATAGAATATTTGGAGGAAAATACGCTCTATGCAAAGATTTTGCTGATTAGATGAAACATAAATTTGAGATGTCAATGTTTGGAGAAATCAATTTTTTTGTTGGATTGAAATTACATCAATTAAAATATGGTATATTTTAAACCCAATCAAAATATATCAAGGAAATGCTCAAAACATTTGATTTAGATGAATCAAAACCAGTGAGGACACCAATGGTGATAGGACATAAGTTATCTAAGAATGATGATTCAGCTAAAGTTAACCAGACAGTGTACAGATCCATGATTGGAAAGCTACAATATGTTGTACATAGTAAACCAGATATTGCTTTATCTATTGGAATAGTGGCAAGATTTTTTGCAAACCCAAGAGAAAATCATCTTATGGCTATCAAGAGAATAATGAGGTATCTAAAAGGTACAGATGATTTTGGTTTGTACTACAAGAGGAATGAAAATTTTGATTTGAAGGCCTACACTGATGCAAATTGGAGAGGTAACATAGATGATGGAAAAAGCACTAGTGGAGGAGCGCTTTTCTTAGGAAAAAGATTAGTCACTTGGACTAGTAAAAAGAAAAGTTGTACGTCATAGTCCATAGCAGAAGCTAAGCATGTTGCTACTACTATAAATTGTACCAATATTGTGTGGATCAAGCATCTATTAAAAGGAATGAAGGAAGAAATAATTGAACCTGTGATACTTTATTGTGATAACACAAGTGCTATCAACATATCAAAGAACTCTGTGATGCATGCCAAAACAAAGCATATTGCAATCAAGTATCACTATGTAAGAGAATTGGTGGAAGAAAAGCAAGTGAAGATGGAATATATCAATACAAAAGAACAAACTACTGACATCTTCACAAAACCATTATCCAAAGATGCACTTGAATATCTTAGAGGTAAGTTAGGGGTGATACCCCTAACCAAGGCTGCTTAAGTAACAACAAGACTGCCCTACATCAAATGAGTTGATTGTTTAGATGATATAAGTTGATGTAGAGGGTACTTAATTTAGGTTTATCTTGAAGTAATAAAAGTACTAACATTCCAAACAAGTCACAAGAAAGGTGACAGAGGGAGATATTGGAAGTTCTTGTAAATGCTACACTTGCATGATAAGATGTTGAAATAATGTGTCTTTGGCATTGTTGTCAAAGAGGGAGAAATAGAAAAAATTGATCAAATCTAGGAAAGAGGGAGAAATAGCTATAATTGGTCAAATCCATAAAATAGAGAAATATTAGAAACTAATCAGATCATGAAGAGAAAAGGATGGGAGATATGAAAGGGAGGAGCAGAAGCAAAGAAAGAAATCAAGATGACAGATCTTAGAAGGAGCAACTCAGAAGATCAGAGGAAGAGCTTAGGAGATCAGAGGGAGATACAAAAGTCAACAAGTTTTTTTTTTTTGGCATTTGACTTACTATTTTAGCCTAGTTAGAATTTTTTAAACTTGGTTGATCAGTCAGTTTTAGTTTGGTTGATCAGTTTGGTTTTCCATCAATGTCAAAGAGGGAGATTGTTGTAATATGATTGAAAAAGATCATTGTATGAAAGATATTGTTGCTAAAAAATGTGTTCAATCATTATTTTGTCACTAATGTCAAACTTGCTATTTTTTGGAATGGCAGTTGCTTGTAAGATCCAAGCACTATCACTTAGTTGATTGATGAAGAATCAATAAGATGTAACAAAAGCACCTAAGAGAAAGGTTGAGTTATGGTTTTGTAATGAAGTGAAAAGATTAGTTAAGACAATGATAAAGTGATGTATTCACAATATACTTGAAGATGAAGAGGTTGACTACACTTAGAAACTGTAGAAGAAGAAGTCGTAATATGACTGTCTACAAAGCTTGGTTAAATTCATCAGAGGGAGTTGAGAAAGCTAGTTCAAGTTGAACAAATTTTCAATAGGAGCCAAGTGAAGATCAAGTGCCAAGTGAAGATCAACTGCCGAGTGAAGATCAAGTGCCAAGTAAAGATCAAGTATCGAGTTATGTTCATGTGCCAAGCATCAAAAAGCCAATAAATTTTGAGCTGCTGCATTATTTAAAAGTCAAAGATTCGCCAGATCTGAGTCGACATGGTTGTTATCTAGAATTTTGTGAACCAGATAGAAGATAAGAATGATGAGCTGGTGGCATAAAACTCTATGTAAAACATTTTGGGTGAATACAAGTAGATTCTAGATGAAGTTTCTAGATAAAAATAAGGTACGAGACATATACATTTTATCCTACCTAATCTATTGAAACCCTAAAGTTGGAGAGGGAGAATCGAGCGAGAAAATTATTCCAGATTTCTATTTAAGGAGTCATAAGGTCATGAAGCTAAGGGTTGGTCAAGTATGAAAGCATGAAGTGTTGAAGAAGGTGCTAAGGAGGAAGAGAGCATAGAAAATTTGTTTTGATAGGTGACCACAGAGATGATTGCATTGGTATGATGAGCAAGAAGACTCAAGGAGATGAAGCTTTAGAGGAAGACAAGCTGTCAGAGCTACAGTGATTGAAGCCAAGCAAAGGATTGACATCTGCAAGATATGTTGTGAGTTGTATCCAATCAAAAGCCCTTATTGTTACTCTCTAGCAATTGTAACAGTTAGTATAAATCCTATGGACTTAGGTTGGTTTAATAACCATGTTGTAAATCTTTTAATAGGGTGATATTCCAAGTGAATGTTCCAAAGTCCTTTTACTAGGCCTATTCCTAATAGTGTGGTGAAATCCTCTAACAAGGTCACATTTAACAGTGTGTTGTAAGCCTTTAATAGGGCATCACTTCAAAAGAGTGAAAATTGAGTAGCATGTTACTGGTAGTTTTTCCCAAATTGGGTTTCTACATAAATCACTATGTTGTGTGTTGATCTTTCATTTTTTATTCCTGCGCGTTGATTTTCTGTAACTTGCTAAGATGGTTGTTTTAATCTTGGATGGATGAATAATTTAATGGGCTCACTATAATTAGTGAAAAAGTATTATTATGGAATTTAGACCTTGGATAACTGATTCCCCCCCCCTTCTCAGTTATTCTAAAACATTTCCAACAATTACATGAATACTAAACATTAGTTCCATATCTATAACACAACTGATCTTCATTCCCCTTCCATCCCACTCAACAAGGATTTTCTTTTCAAGCTCAACCCAACTTAGGGTTTTGGTCATTTTAGCTTTTGCCAACATAGGAAAACCAATGATCCTATGGATCATCTTCTTGGTTATCAAAATAGGTTTTCATAACCATAACTGACCATTATGCACATGACTAAGAATGAGTCTTATCCATTTGATTTGGAAATCCCATGGCATATATGGAATGTGAGTCAAACCTTTCACTTCAAGTTGTTTATGCTAAGGTTTTAACACATCATTCACACATTGCTTCACTAGGTTTTCATCCATCTCCAATGTTCCAATATATTGAATCACACAACAAAAATTTGAATGAATGTCATTGATCAACAATAACTTTGGTGGTATTTGTGATTGAACTCTGCTTAGGTCTAGGGCTTCTGCAATGGCAGGACACAACTTAAAGTCAAGTGCCTTCCATTCCATGAATCAAACTAGCATATTGGATCCTTTCTTTGACTTGCTACTGGTGGATTCCATTTCCTTTGATAGGGTTTTGAAAAAAAAAAAAAAATCTCTAGTAGTAATTCACTTAGATTGCTTAGATGTTCAAAAATCTCCTTGCACAAATTACTCTATAAAATTTGTGGTGACAAATGACTTCAATTTCATCCTTTCATCAAATTTTTCCTTTAGATCGCCATAAATTCCAAGTACAATTGTTCATTTAAATGATAGGCTATCATCCACTTCACTTGTATTGAATGCTCAACAGAGTCATCCATGACTTGGTTTCTATAAAAACTTAGTTACTCCCAACCTTTCTTAGCAGAGTCTTGTAATCTGGCCTCCCTCAATAAGGACTATAACCCCACCTTACTCTGTAGTAACTAGGATCTTTGAATACTTGGTGATCCCTTTGCATCTTGAATGTTGGTATGGATCTTTCATTCTGTTGATTGGAACTGGTGTGAGATTTATTCTTCAGAATCTTAGTTCTAGTTCTCCTTGAGAGATCAAGTGGAAATACTTGAGCCACCCAATTCTTGAGTGACATGTTCATCACTGCTCAAACTTACATTTTTAAAAGATTTTGGAATCCATTGTTGTCTCATTTTCTTTCTAATGTTGTCACCTTTTGCCTTCTTTTATCTTCAATTCTTCCAATATTCATACAGTTCTTAGCAAGATGACCAAGTTCTATACAAATAAAACATCTTTTGGAGGTGTCTCTTGTCCTCATGTGATTTTACACAATTCATTCCAATGTGTCCAAATTCTCCACAATAATGACATCTATACCAAGTGTCATAGTCCCAACCAAATATAGCTTTTACAATCTATTCTGCTGGGTTCAATATATTAGTTTTGCATTCTAGGGATTTGTGCTCATGTTTCTTGTAGTTGTGACATTTTCCTTCAAATTTAGGTTTCTCTTTGCATTCATTAGCTCTATGACCATGCTGATTGTATTTGTAAAATTTTCCATTAAATTTAGCTTTCCCATTGCTCCAACATTTATTTGATGTATGTCCAATCTTACCACCGTAACTGCAAGTAGGTCTTTGATTCTTTTGAGCTCCTTTCTTGGATGATTCACTTTCTTCTATATATCCAATTCCTACTTTTCCTTTTTTTCTAAAATGAATTTGACCATTTAATTGATTCATGTTTGCTTGAGATTTCATCATCCTCTTATTGGTTTACTTTTTAGTGTTTAGATCATTCAAAAAACTTTCATTTTCTGATCTTAGATTCATGATTTCTTCATTTGCATTAGTGAGTTGATTAATGAAGTTTTCTTGTTGAAGGGATAGATGTTGAATTTCATTATTCTTTCCTTCTATTTCTTCTTTTATCTTGTTTTTCTCTTCCACAACTTTACATAGTCTTACTGACTGAATTTCTTTCTCTCTTCTTAGTTTTCTTACTTCCTCTTGAAGTGAACTATTCTTTTCTAATAGTTCTTTAATTGCTTCATTGGCTTCATCTAAATTTCTTGCTGAATGGATGTATTCAATTCTTTCTTCAATATAGAGATGGTCATTCATCTAGATTGTAAGATCTTTTCTTCTTTTCAAAGATTGAGAGAGTTGCTCCTTTGTTTTCTTGAGTTGTACAATAGCCATTTCCAAATCTAGATTCTCATTGTCAATAGCCTTGTCAAGTCTAAATACCTCTATAGCCTTTGATCTTTGCTCAAGCTGTTAAACTTTTCTTTGAGAACCACAAAGCTCTAATACCAATTTTTGGAAATATGTATGATAGGCTAAGTTACTAAGAGGGGAGTGGTGAATCATAAACTAGGAAAACTTAATCCTTATTTACCAATAAATCCTTCATGTGTATTTTGATTTAGTTGCATGCATGAGAAAGTAAAAGCATTAAACATTCATAACACTTTGACACACAATTTGGTGACCCAGAAACCTTCCAAATAGAAAGTAAAACTGGGGTGGGGATGGTACCCACAAGCTTTAGTACTATAGTATAAAGTTGGCTTGTTAAGGCTTACAAGGATCACTTCTGATGATCTGCCGTATTAGAAGCTATAATGACTACTAGGTCCACCTTGCAAAAGGATTTACAAACATATAATAAAGTATGCACTCAATAAAGAGATTTACAAAAGACTATTAAGTCTATCTTGTGAAAAGATTTAACTAATCCACCTATTAGGATGAAACAGTGGCTGATCTCTGATCTGCAACTTAGTTTGCTAAATGAGATTCCTTTAAGTGTAATGATCACCTTGTTTTGATAGATAAATCTTTGCTGCTCCTTATACTATTTTTAGCCTTGTATTTCACACTTTTGCTCTTCTATGCTTGTTACATTACTTCCATATTATATTTTGGATGTGATACAATGCATTAAATATATACCAATCCAATTTATAAATAAAAAAAGTCAGCTACAATACAAGTTTACACAAAATATACAAAGTTGGACCAAACTACAAGTACTCAAGTTCTGAACACTAGCTCGATACTCAACATCCATAGTCAATGCTCAACATCATCATGCATTCAATAGACACAGAAGCTCGATCCATACTGATTACTTTCAAGTAGTCTGAACTCAGTCTATAGTGGTGACTCAATGAATACTATAAAACTTGACATATAAATTGAATCACTTAATTTATAATACATAGCTTAGTAAATTCTATTATTGCAAGATCAGTATAAACTGAATCACTTGGTTAACACTGAGTGGCTCGGTCAAAATTGGATTCACATTACTATAACTATAAACTTGGTAAGCACTACATAACTCAATTTACATTGAGGAACTTGGTAAACCCTATGAAACTTGGTTTACACTATTGATCACCATTATGGTAGAAACTGCTAAGCACAAATTGAATATTGTTCTTTGGATTCGGTAGCAACTATAGAACTTAGTAGAGACTAAAATGCTTGGTTAACTGTATAATACGCTTGGTATATACTTACAAACTGAATAAGTGTGTGTCATTAATAACAAACATGACTGTAATGACAACACCACCTTCTATCATCTTCATATTAAATAAATGCTTCATGAGCAATACTTTGTTTGAAGTGGAGGGTTTCTCATACACTTTCACTAAGGTTTGCATCAAATCTTCCATTGTCTTTTCTTTTGTAATGTTAAATGTCACTGATGGTGCCAAGCATAATTGAATACTTCCAAGTTTCTTTGTGTCTAAAATCTCTCATTCCTCATCTGTCATAGTTACATGTTTCTTGGTTTTTCCTTTCAATGACTACCATAAATCCTTTTGATAAAGATAGTCCTCCATTTCCATTTTCCATAATTGAAAATTTTGCCCTATAGATCAAAGATTGGAAGGAGGATATTCATAATCAACAATTATAACTGCATATTGAAGGATTAAGTACCAAGTCAATTTTAATAGATTGAATCAAGGCAAATCTCTAAATAGAGTTGTTTTAACAAACCTTTTTAAATTTCCTAACAGAATCCTTAGTTCATTGCAAGTGTAAAATCCTTCAATCAAGGTAAGAATTAACAATCCTAAAATATTTTAGCAAGGTAGACCCTTCACAGGGTAGATTATTAGAAGTGATCACAATTGTGACCCTAACAGGTTAACTTTGTTATTGTAGTAGTAAATATTTGTGGGTCTCATCCCCACCCCAATTTTACCTTCATTAGTACATTTGACCTCTATTTTTGACCAAACTTTTCAAAGAAATTTCAAATTGGCTTGTGAAATTCTTCTTTTTTTGTTTATGCTCTTGAAAATGTCTAAATAACAATGAACATAGGATTATATTCAAAAAAATGAAAATTGAAACACAGTTTTCATTGTTCCATTGTGCTGAAGTGCTTTTGGGTGGGAGGAGGTGGGTTCACATATAAATCTTTTGGCATCAAAAATCTGTGGTAAGTTCTTTTTAAGTTAATGTACTGATTGCAATGCATGAAATATGGGGTATGCCTTGATGTGCAATGAATTTGGAAAGTGCACTACAGTAGTGATGCAAGAAGAACAAATTAAGCTCCCATTTTCTCTATTGTTTCAAATGCCTTTCAATACTACCTCCAATGGATTTTTTTGATACTAAGCCACTGTCGAAACCATAGAGGTTTATAAAATTAGGGTAAACAATATTCATCATGTTCCAAATATTTATAGCCTAATATAATACAAAAGATCACACACATTTGTTAAAACTTCAAACAATAGATTTCTAATGTCATAACCAAAATACTAGATAGATTTTTTAACAAAACATATTGGAAATAAGAACAATGAATAGAAAAATTGACCAGGCATCACAATAGTTACATAAACCAGGAGGAAACAACATATTCAATCACTAACCTAGGTAATAAATACAAAAATATTAACTTTATTATGGAATCTCATTTAATGATGTTCACATATAGATGCATTCAAACATTTATCCATGCACCTGTTTGGCCAACCCTTTCCTCCTATATTCTTTTGTAGCTTTCCATTGTTCTTGTACTTCTTTTTGGACTCTGTATACTTTCTTCCCTTTCGATGGCAAACAGATTCCTCTATTAGTTTTCTTGGTAATACTCCACAAACTCTTCAATGATGGGGTCTTTGGTTTCCATCTCTATCTGAGACCATTTCCATTCCTTTAGTTGTGTTAATCTTGTTTAACCTCTCTTCTAATCATCCTCAACACAAACTCATTGTACTTTTGTTTAGCCTCTCTCCTTATCAACCCGCTCTCTTTATTCTGGAGATAGCCTTCCTTTCTTCCATCATTCATAGCCAATGCTTTTATCCATCATGTTTCCTCCAAAATTATTAGTATCTAATTTCTCTACTTGTTAACCTTCCAAACATCAATGCCTTACTGTCCTCAAATGGTTATTACTCTTTACTCATTCATCTTTTTGTCTGACTTTCTACCCATGTGTTGACATAAATTATGTCTACTCAAAGAAAATTCTAGATGCACATAACTAACAATATGAAGAATTTCTTATACCTAGCCACAAGTCAAGAAATAGTACATAAGGCCAATATCTTTCATATCAAATTCAAATGCCAACTCCTCCTTGCACCATCCTATTAGCTCCTAATCACTAATAAGAATAAGGTCATCCATATACAAGACTAAAATTAATAGATCAGATCCATTTAACTGATAATCATGAATACAAGTCACATGAGTTCTTGTGAATACTAAACAAGTGTTAGTTGCTTCAGCTAGTATGAGATCTCTAGCTTTCATGTGTGAACAAAATTAAAATTGCACATTCATATAGTTGGTCCAAAGGACCTAAACATGCATTTCACATATCTTATATATATCCCACTATCAACTATGATATATAATATGTTTATTAATTTTTTTGAGAAAGTTTATGGAAATGTCATAAATTAGGTTTTGTAGGACTACAAGGAGATTCACCCATTTGCGATCATTTTCATAGTTTTCATTATCTATTTTTTTGTCAGACTTTGTGAGAGTTTTGAACATGTTATAAAGTGATAAGATCAATCTTAGGGGATGTGGCGAGAGCCTTAGGTTGTGAGAAAACCAATTGATTCTATTTCAAAGGAGACCTTTAAGCAAAAGTTGGAAAACCTTGTGGTTTATTATGCATTTTGTAGAGTGATTTGGTCGAGTGGTTGGATTGACCTATCTCTGCATCATATTAGTAACAAGGTATGAAAGATGAATCTATGGGTATGTCTAGGCCTTGTGTGGGAGATATCTCAAAGATGACATACTTATACCTAAGGCTCAATTGTTTCTATTATGGTTCTATTATAGTTATAAATTTTGCATGCTTCTTTAAACCTGGAGCTTTTTTTTTCTAATAGCTTAATCATTTTAACTTGGCTTCTATGAATTTCCATAAGTTTATCTTGAAAAAGGTTTTCCCTTCTTTTTTTTAAAATTCCCTCCGTGATTCATAGGTTGGCAGGATTTGAGCTTAGATACCATTTTAATAACATAGTCTGAATGTGGAGAAACAACAACTTATAAATGTTCATGAACACTATATTTTATATATTATTTATTGTTTTGAAACATAACACAAGAAAATTTAGATTCATTAAACTATTACAACTTATTAAACATTTTTATTGTCAGGAATGGACATAATTGTTATTCCAGATGTTAATCTAAATGGTGATTTTCTCTTAAGGTGTCCCTTTTCAAAAAGCTTGATCTCTATGCAGAGAGGGACAATGTTCAACCCAAGAAATTTTTTTTTTTTTTCTTTTTAGATTTCAAGTGAATGCCTTCTCTTCCCAACATATTATATAAATCAATCTCACCTTTCCTAGAACATCTCAATCAAGGAAGACAACCCTCAAATGTTGATGATAATTGGGCATCTTAATTGACAAGTACAAGTGTAGCTTCTCAATTGTGCTATGAACTAAAAAGTCAATACTTTAAAATTAAGGAAGATCCAAAATTCTTCTGATTCCAATTTAATTAACTCTAAGCAACAAAGAAAATAAACTACAAGCTTGATGGCCTCCCATCATGCTCATAAAACATGTCAATATCCAAACTCAAACACCATATTTCCAAATGTTTTGTATGAATTTTAAGGATTTTTAAATGATATTTTTTTTGTTAAGAAGAAATTTAGGGAACTCCAATTGTTTCTCAAATTCTCCATTTTGGCTAAATGTAATATCCCCTTGTCTAATCTTTTGCATATATAGACTCCCATGCTTCCATTGATATGATAATGAGGAAATATAAAAGGGGTCATGCAAAGTGTATTAATATCCTTTGAGCTCAATATATAATATAGAGGTTATTATAACTTAACTACCCCTTTGTTTAACCTTTATGTCTATTTATGACATCACCAAAAATGATATGTGGAACTTTAGAATATACCAGTTTGAAGTTGTATGTTGTATCTATATATATGCAATTAAAGAATGGTTTGGCGTCACATCAAAATTACACTAGCCAGTGATGAGTTCAATTTCATATTCCACATGTATTATTAATGAGAGTATTGGATTACATGGTGACTTGGATTATTCAATGAACATATTAATGGTATTTCTTCTACACTATAGAAATCTTGTCATGTAGTATGATAGCCATGTATGATGACTGCTCCATTGTATAACTGCTCTGAGATTGTACTTGTATATGATAATTGTTACTTTTGGTGTATGTTAGAAGTTATAGGATAATAATGATCTTAGGTAGGGATATGCCATCTCTAATATTTTTATGTTATATATATGCAATTGTCTCTATTATAAGAATCATCTTTGATGTGTATCTAATGTTATATACTCTTCAATGGATGTTGTCTCTGATATACAATTGTATTGCTTGCACCAATAGTTGCTCTTGCAACCTTCAATTCTCTATAGTTGAGAGATTCCACAAAGGGAATATATAATTTAAAAAATTAATTCTTCTTATCTGCCTTTGGAGAGTTGATCAGCTTGTATAAATATGTGCTCTAGGATATGAAGAGACATGGTCAAAAGTTGTTACCTTTCATAACCAATTTATTTGTTCTTCATGATTATTATGAATAAATCATGGATGATTACCCAAACATTATGAGTCATTAAGGACAATTGAGAATGTAAGCCCCATAATGTTGGCTAGTATAACAACATAGTAACAATTTATAATCCAGTACATGAATTGGAAGTGAGGCCCAATCATGTTGATGCATGGACATACTAGTAGTGAAGGTATACACACTCATCAACTTAATATCTAACATAGGTGTTTATGAATGCGGTGCTCAATGCAATATGCCATGGGTGCCTTTAGTCAATTTATATACTAATCACCAATCTTCTTGCTTTATAGATGTGTGCATGTCCTGCTCTTTTAGCAGCCTCCATATAATCTTCCACTTGTTTTGGTAGAGATGATTTTTATGTAAATTGAGATGCCTATACATTTGATTATTTTCTGGTAGAGATGTTGAGTTTTATCATCGATATTACTATTTATTCATATTTTCCCTATTCTCATTATAGATCTATTTGTTTCATGTATTGTTGATCGATACCAGTACCTACCATAATCAATGATTATATTATTATTGGTGATGTAAAGATATTCCTAACTCGTTGTGTAAAATAACTGAGGATAAATAATGTAAGATTAGATAATATATGATTAGTTTATAATATGAATATTAATGAGTGTTAATAGATTTATATTTATTTTTCAATCCAACTATCACCCTACCAAAAGGAATCTTGATTATTAATATTGGATGTTCTTTTAATACACTTTATATAGAATCTATAGGTTGCAAACAAATCATCCTTCTTCCACCAATGAGTCATTCCAATCAAGAAAGACCATGTTTGATGATATCAACACAAAAAAAAAGGGAGACAATTACTAGACTGTGGTCTAACTTAAAAAGAAAAGGTGATGGAAAATATTATTGTCCTTGCAAAACTTGTAAGGGCTTAAAGACTTGAAGATATCTAATCAAAAAAATTGACAAACATTGTACACAACATGGTCACATTGAAGGGGGAAACAAATTTCATCTATTGTGTTGGTAAACTTATTTTATTCTTTTGATTATGACCCTTTAATACCCAAGCTTGGAACAATATCTGGTTACAAATAGCTAAAAATCCACTTATGGATAAACATGCTTTTCTTTGAATTGATAGGTACAACTCCCTATGCAAGATCTTCAATGAATTATATTTTCTTCCTAAACTGATTCGAGGGTATGTTCTTGACTTGAGAACAAAAGAGGTATAACCAAGCTAGACCTAAATAGAATATACCTTAGGGAAACAAACATTTCTAAGTACCAAAATGAGTTTATGCATTCACACATCTTATGAATTTATAAAGTTTATCCAACTAATATCTAATACTGAACTAAGCTAATTTGAATTTGAACTGTGACTAATAAACTGGAAATGCTAGAAGGATTTCTCTTTGAATGAACAATAACAATGCCTATCACATTCATCCATTATTTTAAAATAGGGGAAGTGAAACTTCATTATTTCCTTGTTTTGACCCAAACAAAAGAGAAAAACATAAAACTAAAACTAATACAAACTAGAATAGAAAATAATTGACATAAAATACCATTCAATCGTCTCTGCAACAAAAAGTACTTCACACCAAAAAATTTTTGGCCTTTCATTGATCTTTCAATTTCATACATATAGAGTTTTGAGATGACTGTTACAATAGAAGATTAATTAGTTCATCTTCTGAAAATGACAAATGGCAAGATACCAGTTTGTCTTATTATAAAAATTACAAAAGAAAATGAAAAGAGGGCATAATGTAAATCATTTAGACTTCTTCCCCTTTTTTGTTTTCACTCTATATGCCTTAGCAACAACTATAATTAGAATTATCTCTTTATGCCTAAGTACGTGGATATTGGTATACCTTAAGAGCCATTTAGAATGCTTTCTAGCTAATTCCTTCACAATATTGCACTGATTTGGTAGTTCCTCTTTGGCCATGTGCATACATCCACTGAGTGTCTGTAGTTCAGTGATCCTACCTTGACTATGGAAGTTTATATTTGAAAAACTATCCAAAAATATGGAAAAGTTCTCCTTCATGACATTGACTCCAATAAGTGCTTTTCCTTGACCACTAGTTTAAGAGTCTATATGTAATCCCCTCATAAGCTCAAAATTTTTGTCCTGTGTCTTCTTCACCTTTTCCTCTATTTCTCTTAGCCCATTCTCTACAAACTAGATCATCTTAGTTTTAAACTACATGCTTTGAAGCCACTCGAATAGAGGCTCATCTCCCTTTGGTAAGATTTTAGCTTCCACCACTTCTTTGGCCTTCATTTGGATGGTCATCTTCAAGAGGGAGATGCAATCTTCACATTTAACCCTTTCTCTGGCCAGAGTATTTCTATTTGATATAATGTTATCTTTTTCTATTTCCAACCTTAAGATAACATTACCAATCTAGTCCACAATTGTGACTCCTTCTGATTTGAGTTTCTCGATCCATTCTTTACCAATCTGGCCATTATGCCTATCTTCTTGGAGCTGGGAAATGAGGGCTTGCACTTTAGCTACAGTAGGAGTCTGGATTATAGACACACCAGAGATAGTTGCTAGTGGAGTGACTAGTTGCTTGATGAACTTCTTCAATTCTTCTATCTTGACTTTCATCCTGATCTTTGATAACTTAAGACTTTCTAATTGTCCTTATATTACTTCATTACTTGACCTCCACAAGCCAAATTTTGTGTCATTTCTGGCTTCTCCAAGATTGATTGAATGCATAGTGAAATCATCAAGCATCATGTCCTCGATTCTCCCTCCTTTCTTTGGCTTGATTATTTCCATTGTCAAGTGCCCCATTTCTAGATCTTGCCCAAGTATTAACAAAGTCTTTTGCTTCTTAACTTTTGTCAATGTAGACCCAGAATGAACTTTGAGAGATATAGTATCTTTCATGGAAGCACTTTCATCCTTCCTCTTTCTCTTCCTTTCCAAAGTATCTTCCAACCAAGAGTCTATTCCTATCACTTTGGAAGCCATTCCAAGTGATTCAATACTAAACATATTTTTCTTATCCAGAGTTATTGTTACAATAGTTGAAGAGAAAGGATTTTTTGAGTCTTTAGAGATGAATTTAGAAGTCTGGCCCTTCTCTACTTCTGAAGTTTTCTTTGCTACTTCATCTGACTCAATAGACTCACTACTACTACTCTTTCCATCGATTAAGTCTACTATCTATATAGGGGAACCACTTGGCCTCAGAAGTGAAGCACTCACTAATGGAACATGGCTATGATGAAGAGATGGAAATGGAGTGGTATGAGGAGAAGGAACTAGAGTAGTGTGAGGAGATGGAACTAGAGTGGTATGAGGGGATGGGACTGGAGTGAAGGCACTATCCTTTGGCTCTTCTATCTTCTTCTCTTCAGTACTAGCCTAGGTTCCTATGACTGGAAGAGAACCATCATGATAGGTTTTAGCTATAGGGACATTCTTGTCCAGAGGTTGATCACCTCCACTTGAAGGTTGAGCTGGCCCTTGAGTGGAAGCTATGGTCATGCCCACTATAGCACTCTGAGATGAAGTAGGTGTTGTAGCTACTGGAGAAGCTTGAGTGGCTGCACCCTTACTCCAACTCTTCCTAGTTATCCACTCAACCTGTTTCCCCATTCTCTTAATGATACTAGCCATCATGATATCAAAATTCTCTTCCACACCCACAAATGGCTCAAAATTGATAGGAATCCCCCTTAACTTAGTCAAACAGGTATTGATATACATATTTTGACTGTCATCTTCCAATCCTTCAACATTAAGATCAATACCATATGTATTTACTTTTTCCACCATGAGCCTGGAAAAAGCACAATTTTGGCTCTCTAACTCATCCTTGCAATTTGCCCAATAATCTTCTATAGTGGTGACATGCTTGATCACACTCCCAATTTGTAACACTTCTCTTGCGTATCCATTTCGATCAAACATAGGTCTCACAACCTCATATTCTCCCAACTTGTACTTAGTCTCAAATGCCTTGAGCATATTCTTAGCATTAAAATGAGACTTACAACTATAAGATCCAACCTTCATAGGGAATTCATACCCTTTTTTTATCAAGCTTGCACTCAGCATGCTCACCTAGATCACTTGCCTCACAATCTCTATTAGTACAATCAGATAAATTGGGTATCTAGGAAGCTTCAAAGGAAATCCGTAGAAAGCTGCAAGATGTAAATATGAAAAGGATGAGAACTGAATAAAATAGCTATCAAACTGACTGATGTCCACCATTGCCTCCGAGCTGAACCTCCTCTCCAGGCATCCTTGGAGTTCCCTACAAATCCTCATTGTAAATGGGTCATTAACTCTGACATATTCTGCATAGCTATTATGTAATTGCAAGCAAGGATAAAATTCATGACTTTTCATATCATCAAGGAAGTTATCTACTCTGGGAAGACCTAGCCACACTTGTAGAGAAGCTAACATATAAATTAGGAAAGAAGACATGTAGAAGGTATTGTAAAAATTTGCAGTACTAAGGGCTTAGGATAGATGCTCACTTACCTCATAGGCCCAATCCACATAATGTGTATTTGAACAAATTATTTGTACTAAAAAGAAATACTATTCAACAAAATTGAGTGCTTCTACCTCACCTTTCAATCGATGTAAGAGAACTGAGATGTCTATGATCTCGAGCTTGAGATTAGTGCCAAATATAGTCTTGGGAACCTTACTCTTAGCTCATCATGGTTTTTGGAACCAAGACCTCATGATTTCTTTTTACCACACCATTTTCTTCAAAGAGAACTCAGACATGGCTCCTCCTACTATCAACTTGGAAAATTCTTCTTGTGAGGCAATTTACTATAGTTTTCCTATCAATCAACATTAAAAATGTATGGTCAAGTAGCAAAATTTTTCTGGTGTCCAAGTTATAGTGATTTATACATTTCACAATCAACTCAGGAGCTTGAACCACCACAAAAAATCTAACTGCTTCCACTAGCCCACTTCCTTAGAACTTTTCAGTTATGAGGTGGATTGGTTATGACCTTAGCCTCTTTTGAAAATCTTGCATATCAAAGAAACAGAGCGAGGTATCTATAACATTCTACAATGTAGACTTGATCCATTCAACCCATCTAACCCAGCAAATCTAGTTGCCATTTTATTTGAGATGGAAGGTAATTGAAACCTTAAAATTGAAAGAAATGTAGAGAGAAAAATTTGCAAGTATAGGAGCTTTGAAAATGCTATACAATTCAATAGCATAACAGTTCAATACAAAGCGGTAATTTGAAAAATAGTTATGTTTCTCTTTATATAGAAATCCCAATTCACCCATTAATCTTCAAGATCTGCACCACATGAGTGAATTAAAGGATGAATATGTTGGATTAGTAAATATGGGAGTTTCTAATGGATTTTTCCACATCTTTTCACTATTCCCATTGGCCTAATGGTAACTTTCTTTAATTGCATACTTACTTTCCCATTTTTTTTTACCAAGTTCTGGAGAATTAAGAACGGAGTACTCCATAAAGAAATATTTGCTTAGCTAGATTTTTCTTAGGATACCTTTCCAAATGTTATTAACTTATTTTCATTACCATTTTTAAGTATCTTATGATCAATTTATATGCCTGACATGCTCAATAGATGTAGAAAATTGCCTTCAAGGGTTGGAAACCTGCCAAGGAGAAAGCAATTTCCATTTTTTTCCCTTTCTTTTATTTTCACTTTATCCTTTAAGTCAATATGCCTCTAGGTTTCACTTTCATTATGCCTTTATCGAAAAACTAACTTCATGGGTCAAAAGTCCACCGTGGAGAAGTTACTTCAGAGTTTTCCACTAGAGGTGATTCTAAGCACTATGATGAATCTTGAGTGCCTCCCAAGGTGGAATACTACAATGTAGAGATGATCTATCCATAGAACAACTCATTTCTTTCTTGCTTCAGTCTGTAAGCTTCATTTGTTGATCTCTATGAAAAAGCACCTTCAAGGGTTGGAAACCCGCCTAGGAGAAGGAAATCTCTATTTTTTTGCAAGCTTCATATTTTCACATGAAAAAAATGATGAACCATAAACAAGTTCACTATCAAAAACCACTTTGAGAATTTCCAGAATGTCCATAAGATTAGGTTCTAGACTACCCACAAACTCACGACAACAAAGAAAACCCACCCGATTATGTAATGTGGGAGAAGAGAAAGGTGGAAAACCCGATGGAGAAACTTTTCACCTAAGGGGAAAGAACTAGACTTGGACATACCCAGACTTGACTAAGACACAAGATCTTTTCCATTTTGCAAAATGGGGACAGGATGAGAAGTGGGGCAACATATTGGTATGCATTTTAATAATTTATAAAATACATAAGACATGATTTGATGATGACATCATGGTCATGGTTAATATAAGGTCATCATTTTGATATAGGCCAACCACCCTGGGTTTCATGTTATGGACCATGACAATTTGGAGAATGTGGATTTTGAAATGAGGGAACATGGAGGTGTAAATATAGAAGTAGAAGGTAATGATCTAATTGAAGAAGATCATGATGATGAACAAGATCACAATGATCAAGATGATAATGTTGATGATATTGATGTAGATCTTGACATATCTATACTTAAGAAGGTACACAAGCCCTTATACAAAGGTTTCCAAACAACTCTTCTTGTTGTTGTATTGTTGTTGGTGAACCTGAAGGTTATGAATGGTTTATCCAATGTAGTAATGACACGTATGTTAAGTTATATCATCTTCTTTTATTTTTTAGTCATAATTCCCTTAAAATTAACATTGGGTGAATTGTGTAGCAATTACTATTATTTATATTAATAAATTATATTTTTTTGTCGTAGGTTGATAGGTGAGTGTTTGTTACCAACATCAAACATTCTACCTCAATCGTATTGAGAATTAACTGCCATTATGAAAGATATTGGAATGGAGTATCAAACAATACATGCATGTCTGAATGTTCATATTATATATAAAAAATAACATGAATTTGTAACACAATGCCTTGTTTTTCATATTAGTAGATATCGATCAGATCGAATAAGAAAAAGATGCCTCACAAGGTTCTTCAATTTATTCTCATTATTCCGCATCTGCAACAATTATTTAGGTGCAATAGCTTGGCACATTTTATGGATTACCATGCACACAATAGAAGTCAAGATGAAATTATGTGAATTCTTATGGATGGTTTGGCATTTAAGGAAATAGAGGAAAAATGGCCACACATTAAGGAAAAACCTCATAATCTCAAGCTTCCATTGGAAGCAAACAGTGTCAACCCATTTGGAGAGATGAGATCTACTTACTCAGTGTGGCCTATTTTTATTATCAACACTAACATTTCTCCTTGGATGACCATAAATAAGGAGAACATAATGTTGACACTTATTGTTCTAGGTATTTTTTCATTTAATAGTCATCTATATTAATTTATTATAAATAATACATTAAAATGGTCATAATAATTATGTAATATTTTTGTTTATTCAACTAGGTAAGAACCAAGTTAAAGTTATCCATGTATATATTGAGCCCCTTATCGATGATTTGATGTTGTTATGGACTGGGATCACTATGTATGACATCTCTAGACCAATAGCATAGAGACAATTTCAATTCCATGTAATGCTTGTATGGACAATACATGATGCTCCTGGGCTAACACATTTTTGTGGTATGTTCTCTTCTTAACACCTCTATTTTGGTATGTTATAGTGCTAACACAAGGTTAACATATTTAATCCAATTATACATGATCTTGTAGGTCTTCAAACAAAGGGGAAATTTGCATGTCTAGTTTGTGATCCAAAGATGAAATCTTGTCATTCAAAAAGTTTAAGAAAGTAGGTAATGTCATTCCACTAAAGCCACAGAGAATGACACCTCACCTATAGAAGTTGGAATACAATAAAATAAATTTTAGAGGTAATGTCATTCCATCTTATGATTTTTTGTTTGAAATTCATATTTTAATTTTTTTTACTAATGATGTAATTAATGCTCCTGAAGGTCATCAAGGCATTAATGACCAACTTCCCAAAAGAGTAAAAAGTTATCCTACACAATTTAGTAGTTTACCATACTACGAGAAAATATCAATCATGCATTTGTTTGATCCTATTCATATTGGAAAGAATGTAACAGAGACATTATGAAAAATCTTGGGTAGAAGGCGTGACAAAGACAAAATTGTCAAAATTTGTAGTGGCATTGAAGAAACCAACTATGCAATGAAAAATTTCATTCGATCAAATAGGAATCAAGACCAAATTGATACAAGTGCCCTTAGTTGGTTATTGTCATAGCAACAGAGAAATTCTATAGAAGAAGTCATAAAAAAAGAAGATTTCCCATAGGATTTGCTATGAACATAAACAATCTCATATCAAAGAAAAGTGAATTTTGTTTAAGGATGAAAACACATGATTGACATACATTTATTAAGGTAATTCATGTTATTTTGTATTCATTATATATTTTTATATTGTGTTCTTTTATAAAATATTGATAATCTCATTTTACAAATATTGCAGTATGTTCTACCTCTATCTCTCCCACACCACTTCTAGAATAGTGTCAAACAAGTTATATATGATCTTAGAAAATACATGAGATAGTTGTCATCAAAAGAAATCAACAAAGAAGATATAAAATATTGGAAGAGAAAAATTCCACATCTTATGTGTGAAATGTAAAAGTGCCTACCTCCAACTTTTTTCAATACACAAGAACACTACCTCATACATCAAGTTGATGAGATTGAATTGTGTGGACTTGCACCAACTAGGTCAATGTGTATGGTTGAGAGGTTCTTGAAATTTTTGAAAGGTTTGGTTTGACAAAGAGCACATCTTGAGGGTTCTATGGTGGAGGGATATATGGTATACCAGACCATGGTGTACATGACTGAATATCTTCCTAAGTTTGTAGCAAAGATCCATGTAGATTGTATTTGGGATCTGAACTCCATTAACAAATTTGAAGGGGAGTACTTGATGGGAAAAGGTAGATTAAGGAAAGTAAAAGGTAAATATAAGATGTTATTATAGTTAATTAATTCTTATAAATCTTCAATATAAGTTATTTATAATTGGTATATTTTTTAAATACAACTGGTTGAGAGTGGGATGAAATACATTTGTATATTGCGAACAATTTTGATTAGATAACGGTATGCATTGAATGATGTTAAAAAAATGGTTGCTCATTAACATGGTAAGGTGTTGCTTCATTGGTTATAGAAGCTCATCGTAATGGAGATTCCAATGTTATGCCAATGGTAGTTGATCTAGTAAAAAGTTTAAGAGGTGGATAGGTACATACAAATTTGTTAATGATCATCACTCATATGTTTCATATCAACTCACGGTGCAAATAATTGTCACACGCTTCAAAAATTGAAGGTCAAACACCACATAGCTATGTACTATCATGGTCACAAATTTTGCATTAAAAAGCTAGATGATGCTAAGAAAACTCTTGATTCTGGGATAACTACTATTTTTGGGGTCACGATTATATCATCTAGAAATGAAATTCATCCTCAACAATCTCAAAGTTGATACTATGGCATCTTGGATGATATAAGTGAGTGCAATTAAATCAAAGCCACAGAGAATAACACCTCACCTTTGAAAGTTGGAATATAATAAAATAAATCATAGAGGTAATGTCATTCCATCTTATGGTTTTTTGTTTGAAATTCATATTTTTTTTTATACTGATGATGTAATTGATGCTCTTGAAGGTCATCAAGGCATTAATGACCAACTTCCAAAAAGAGTAAAAAGTTATCCTACACAATTTAGTAGTTTACCATACTATGAGAAACTCCCAATCATGCATTTGTTTGATCTTATGCATATTCGAAAGAATGTAACAAAGACATTATGGAAAATCTTGGGTGGAAGGCGTGACAAAGACAAAATTGTCAAAATTTATAGTGACATTGAAGAAACCAACCATGCAATAAAAAATTTCATTCAATCAAATAATAATCAACACCAAATTGATACAAGTGCCCTTAGTTGGTTATTTTTGGAGCAACAGAGCAATGCTATAAAAGAACTCATAAAAAAAAGAAGATTTTCCATAGGATTTGCTATGAACATAAACAATCTCATATAAAAAAAAAGTGAATTTGGTTTAGAATTGAAAACACATGATTGGCATACATTTATTAAGGTAATTCATGTTATTTTGTATTCACAATATATTTGTATATTGCATTTAGTTTTCATTGCATTCTTTTATAAAATATTGATAATCTCATTTTACAAATATTGCAGTACATTCTGTCTCTATCTCTCCCACACCACTTTGAGAACAATGTCAAACAAGTTATATATGATCTTAGAAAATACATGAGGTAGTTTTCATCAAAAGAAATCAATAAAGAAGATATAAAATATTGGAAGAGAAATATTTCTCATCTTATGTGTGAAATGTAAAATTTCTATGTCCAACTTTTTTCAATGCACAAGAACACTATCTCATACATCAAGTTGAGATTGAATTGTGTGGACTTACACCAACTAGGTCAATGTGGATGGTTGAGAGACTCTTAAATTTTTTGAAAGGCTTGGTTCGATAGAGAGCACATCCTGAGAGTTCTATGGTGGAGGGATATATGGTATACCAGACCACGGTGTACTTTACTGAATATCTTCCTAAGTTTTTAGCAAAGATCCATGTAGATTGTATTTGGGATCCAAACTCCATTAACAAATTCAAAGGGGATTACTTGATAGAAAAAGGCAGTTTGAGGAAAGTAAAAGGTAAATATAAGATTTCATTGTAGTTAATTAATTCTTATAAATCTTCAATATAAGTTATTTATAATTGTTATATTTTTTAAATACAACTGGTCAAGAGTGGGATGAAATACATTTGTATATTGCGAATAATTTTGATTGGATAATGGTATGCATTGAACGATGTTAAAAAAATGGTTGCTCATTAACATGAGAAGGTGTTGCTTCATTGGTTATAGAAGCTCATCGTAATGGAGATTTCAATGTTATGCTGATGGTAGTTGGTCTAGTAAAGGGTTTAAGAGGTGGACAGGTAATACAAATTTGTTAATGATCATCACTCATATTTTTCATATCAACTCACGATGGAAATAATTGTCACACACTTCAAAAATTGAAGGTCAAGCACCACAAAGCTATGTACTATCATGGTCATAAATTTTGCATTAAAAAGCAGGATGATGCTAAGAAAACTTGTGATTCTGGGATGACTACTATTTTTGAGGTCCCTATGATATCATCTAGAAATGACATACATCCTCAACAATCTCAAAGTTGATACTATGGCATCTTGGACCAGATAATTGAGTGTGACTACATCAAAGCCACAGAGAATGACACCTCACCTATGGAAGTTGGAATACAATAAAATAAATCATAGAGGTAATGTCATTCCATCTTATGATTTTTTGTTTGAAATTCATATTTTGATTTCTTTTATTGATGATGTAATTGATGCTCCTGAAGGTCATCAAGGCTTTAATGACCAACTTCAAAGAAGAGTAAATATTTATCCTATGCAATTTAGTAGTTTACCATACTACGAGCAACTCCCAATCATGCATTTGTTTGATCCTATGCATATTGGAAAGAATGTAATAGAGACATTATGGAAAATCTTTGGTGGAAGGTGTGACAAAAACAAAATTGTCAAAATTTGTAGTGACATTGAAGAAACCAACCATGCAATGAAAAATTTCATTCAATCAAATAAAAATCAAAACCAAATTGATACAAGTGCCCTTAGTTGGTTATTGTCAGAGCAACATAGCAATGCTATAAAAGAAGTCATAAAAAAAAAGATTTTCCACAGGATTTGCTATGAACATAAAAAATCTCATATCAAAGAAAAGTGAATTTGGTTCAAGGATGAAAACACATGATTGGTATACATTTATTAAGGTAATTCATGTTATTTTGTATTCACTATATATTTGTATATTGCATTTAGTTTTCATTGCATTCTTTTATAAAATATTGATAATCTCATTTTACAAATATTGCAGTACATTCTACCTCTATCTCTCTCACACCACTTCAAGAGCAGTGTAAAATAAGTTATATATGATCTTAGAAAATACATGAGGTAGTTGTCATCAAAAGAAATCAATAAAGAAGATATAAAATATTGGAAGAGAAAAATTCCTCATCTTATCTGTGAAATGTAAAAGTCTCTACCTCCAACTTTTTTCAATGCACAAGAACACTACCTCATACATCAATTTGATGAGATTGAATTGTGTGGAGTTGTACCAACTAGGTCAATGTGGATGGTTGAGAGGCTCTTGAAATTTTTGAAAGGTTTGGTTCCACAGAGAGCACATCCTACGAGTTCTATGGTGGAGGGATATATGGTATACTAGACTATGGTGTACATTACTGAATATCTTCCTAAATTTGTAGCAAAGATCCATGTAGATTGTATTTGGGATCCGAACTCCATTAACAAATTCAAAAGGGAGTAATTGGTGAGAAAAGGTAGATTGAGGAAAGTAAAAGGTAAATATAAGATGTTATTGTAGTTAATTAATTCTTATAAATCTTCAATATAAGTTATTTATAATTGGTATATTTTTTAAATACAACTGGTTGAGAGTGGGATGAAATACATTTGTATATTGCAAATAATTTTGTTTGGATAATGGTATGCATTGAATGATGTTAATAAAATGGTTGCTCATTAACATGGGAAGGTGTTGCTTCATTGGTTATAGAAGCTCATCTTAATGAAGATTCCAATGTTATGCCAATGGTAGTTGATCTAGTAAAGGGTTTAAGAGGTGGATAGGTACATACAAATTTGTTAATGATCATCACTCATATATTTCATATTAAATCACGATGCAAATAATTGTCACACACTTCAAAAATTGAAGGTCAAGCACCACAAAGCTATGCACTATCATGGTCACAAATTTTGCATTAAAAAGCTAGATGACACTAAGAAAACTTGTGATTATGGGATAACTACTAATTTTGAGGTCACTATTATATCATCTAGAAATGACACACGTCCTCAACAATCTCAAATTTGATACTATGGCATCTTGGATGATGTAATTGAGTGCAACTACATCAAAGCCACAAAGAATGACACCTCACCTATGGAAGTTGGAATACAATAAAATAAATCATAGAGGTAATGTCATTGTATGTTATGGTTTTTTTTTTGAAATTCAAATTTTGATTTTTTCTACTGATGATGTAATTGATGCTCCTGAAGGTCATCAAGGCATTAATGACCAACTTCCAAAAAGAGTAAAAAGTTATCCTATGCAATTTAGTAGTTTACCATACAACGAGAAACTCCCAATCATGTATTTTTTTTATCCTATGTATATTGGAAAGAATGTAATAAAGACATTATGGAAAATCTTGGGTGGAAGGCATGACAAAGACAAAATTGTCAAAATTTGTAGTGACATTGAAGAAACCAACCATGCAATGAAAAATTTCATTCGATCAAATAAAAATCAACACCAAATTGATACAAGTGCCCTTAGTTGGTTATTGTTAGAGCAACAGAGCAATGCTACAAAATAAGTCATAAAAAAAAAAAGATTTTCCATAGGATTTGCTATGAACATAAACAACTCATATCAAAGAAAAGTGAATTTGGTTCAAGGATGAAAACACATGATTGGTATACATTTATTAAGGTAATTAATGTTATTTTGTATTCACTATATATTTGTATATTGAATTTAGTTTTCATTGCATTCTTTTATAAAATATTGATAATCTCATTTTACAAATATTGCAGTATGTTCTACCTCTATCTCTCCCACACCACTTTGAGAACAATGTGAAACGAGTTATATATGATCTTAGAAAATACATGAGGTAGTTGTCATCAAAAGAAATCAATAAAGAAGATATAAATTATTGGAAGAGAAAAATTCCTCATCTTATGTGTGAAATGTAAAAGTATCTACCTCCAACTTTTTTCAATGCACAAGAACACTACCTCATACATCAATTTGATGAGATTGAATTGTGTGGACTTGCACCAACTAGGTCAATGTGGGTGGTTGAAAGGCTCTTGAAATTTTTGAAAGGCTTGGTTTGATAGAGAGCACACCCTGAGGGTTCTATAGTCGAGGGATATATGGTATACTAGACCATGGTGTACATTATTGAATATCTTCCTAAGTTTGTAGCAAAGATCCATCTAGATTGTATTTGGTATCCGAACTCCATTAACAAATTTGAAGGGGAGTACTTGATGGGAAAAGGTAGATTGAGGAAATTAAAAGGTAAATATAAGATGTTATTGTAGTTAATTAATTCTTATAAATCTTCAATATAAGTTATTTATAATTGGTGTATTTTTTAAATACGACGGGTTGAGAGTGAGATGAAATACATTTGTATATTGCAAACAATCTTGATTGGATAACGGTATGCATTGAACGATGTTAACAAAATGGTTTCTCATTAACATGAGAAGGTGTTGCTTCATTGGTTATAGAAGATCATTGTAATGGAGATTCCAATGTTATGCCAATGGTAGTTGATCTAGTAAAAGGTTTAAGAGGTGGATAGGTACATACAAATTTGTTAATGATCATCACTCATATGTTTCATATCAACTCACGATGCAAATAATTGTCATATGATTCAAAAATTGAAGTTCAAGCACCACAAAGCTATGTATTATCATGGTCACAAATTTGTATTAAAAAGCTTGATGATGCCAAGAAAACTTGTGATTCTGAGATAACTACTATTTTTGAGGTCACTATTATATCATCTAGAAATGACATACATCCTCAAAAATCTCAAGGTTGATACTATGGAATCTTGGATGATATAATTGAGTGTAAATTTAACTCCTTGAAAGTAGTTCTATTTATCATCAAATGGTACAGGCTATGACTAAATCAAAATGATCCAAATAGAATTGTTGTTCAACATGATAATGGATTTACAATAATTAATACAAGGTCATTTGAGCCAATTAGAGATGAGCCCTACATTCTTCTAATCCAATGTGAGCAAGTATTTTACTCAAAGGTTCCACATAAACAGGGTTGGTCATTTGTTGGTAGACATGAACCAAGAGGAAGGTTGATAAATTATAATGTTATGGAAGAAGAAGATGTTGAAGATGATGAGGAAGAAGAAGATGATGAAGATCAAGATGATGGTGATGATGATGAAAATTTTGGTAATGATGATGATGATGATGATGATGATGATGATGATGATGATGATGATGATGATGATGGTGATGATGATGATAATGATGGTGATGATGATGATGGTGTTGATGATGATGACGATGATGATGATAATAGTGGTAGTGGTGGTGGTGGTGATGATGATGATGATGGTGATGATGGTGACGATGATGATGAGATAAAAATGAAGAAGATGATCAATGGCATGATTGAAATGTACAAGGTATGTGATCAATGACTCCTACTAAGCTTTGATTGTTAAGTACAACATACACCAATATTTTTTTCAAAACAATATGTGCAAATATAAACATTAAGTACAACATGTCCAAATTTTTAAAGATATACATGACTCCTAATAAGCTTTGATTGTTAAGTACAGCATGCATCAAATTTTTCTTTCAAAACCATATGTGTAGATATAAAAATTAAGTATAACATGTCCAAATTTTTAAAGATATACATGACTCCTTGTAAGCTTTGATCATTTCACACACAGGTGTCCTAAAATAAATTAAGTGAAATGTTCATGTTGTCTTCTAAGTTATTTGTAGCTAACTTAAGATAAATGATTAACATATGCGGGAAATTTAACCCCTTTGGTGAGGATCGTGCACAGTGACATGGATCCGTAGTATAAGTCAATGAATATAAATAATTCTCTTATATTCTTCTTTTTTAGATAGACAAAGAAGAATCGTATGCATGGGTCATGATTTGATTATTCTATGTATATTATTTAATTATTATCAAAATTCTCTAGTAGTTGAAGAGGGGATGTGACAATATCTCATTTGATGGATTGCAGGGACCACCAAATAGGTACTTGTCAGATCTATGTACATCAAATGAGGGAAATGAGGGAATGGTAGATGAGTGTTCCATATGTACTACGACTAAAATGAGGAGATCAACTAAAGGTCAAAAGATTAGAAAAAAATTCAATAAATGCATGCAATTTTTCCTTGTTGAAGGGGGGTCATGTTCTTATGATGATGAGAGAAAAGGTGACATCAAGGTGCCCTTTTGGTACACACATATTAAGAAAGAATGGGTACCTAATGAGCTACCTCTAATTAACACTAATTTTTGTGTTAATGAGAGGATATATCACATAGCTCCATCCTCATTACATGGTTTGAGCCTATTTTCCATGGATGGGATAAAGGTATGTTACAACAAAGTTGTTGAATTGGTGAAGTATGTGGGTCATTGTTACGATTACAATGATTAAATGCAGATTGTTCAATATAAAAAAAGTATGCATAGGTATGCACTATCAACAAATTATATACAATGGAAAGAAAATGATCAAAGTAAAAGATTTGCTATGTACATTGATGGGAGACCAAAAGAAATAGGTAATATTGTGGGTTTTATAAATAGTACGCAACCTTACTTAACTAATAAGTAACCCAATTTCATTTTTGAGGCACGTGAGGGGAATCAAGTTTTTGTATGTGCGATAAAATCAATAAGTGTAGGGGAAGAACTACTAATAAATTACCATTTAAATCGCATAAATACAAACAAAGTTACTATCATGAGGGTGGTAAGTACTATATACCATTTTATTAATAAGCTTTTTTTGCTAAGATTAGTTGGCTGAAGTTTTTATATTTAATCTTTGTCACAAGACAATATGGATCAAACATGGGATAGAGGCCATGAGGATGCTCCTCCTACCCATTCTTTGGCCATGATAAACCTTATTGAAATTGTACAAATTGGATAGTTGAATAATGTTATATTATTATGCTATTTTATTTAGGGTTTTGGAGTTTTTAAGGAAGTTTTACTGATCTTTCTATCACAATTTGATGTTTAGGATTGTGGAAGAGCACCTGCAAGAACAAAGGCAGTAACTGCCCCTTCTGATGAGGATATTGCATATGTCCCTAATTTAACATACATGATGAAAAAAAACTAAAAAATATCAATTTAGAAATAATGAGCATTTTTTATGCTCACTGAAGTTTTTATATTTAATCTTTGTCACAGGACAATATGGATCCTACACAGGATAGAGGCCATGAGGATGCTCCAGCTCCCACCCATTCCTGAGTGATGGTAAACCTTATTGAAATTGTACAAATTAGATAGTTGAAAAATATTGTATTATTATGTTATTTTATTTAAGGTTTTGGAGTTTTTATGAAAATTTTACTGATATTTCAGTCACAATTTTATGTTCAAGATAGGGGGAAAGCGCCTACAAGAACATAGGCACCTACCCTTTCTAATGAAGATATTGAAAAGGTGCCTAATTTAACATATATGATGAGAAAAAAACCAAAAAAATAAATTTAGAAATTATGAGCATTTTCAAATAGCCAAATCTAACATAGAAGGTGCTGAAGAGGCAACAAGAATTGATGGCCATAGCATGTCATTTTGAAGTAAGTAGTAATGAATCTCTAATTTTTTTTAAAAAAAAGGTTCAATAAAGGTTAATTTTATGTTGTGAACTAAAATATGTATGTGTTCTTGTTATAGGATTATTTTCAAACTCAAGTGCCTGGTCCAGGACATCATAGTGAGGCCAATACTAGCAGAGCCCCAGTTGCCTTAGGTAAAATAATCCTTAAGTTGACAAGTTACAAGGATTTTTTTCTTTGATCGAACATTCAAAAACTTCTTAACTCTTACTTTTATTATATCAAAACATCTTTGCTAACAATGTATTGTTCACTAGGTCATCAAGTGCAGGAGACTCCTAGGAGGTTGACAGAGGTCCATCAAAGATTGTTGACTACAATGTCAACAACAAGGTGCATGCAAACATCGACACCTTCACAGGCTATGCCTGGTAAATCCTTGTTTTTCTATATTTGGTTTTGTGTTAATTATGGTTTGATAGTTTGTACTTTAATTATGGGTACATCTAGTAGCAGATACATCACCAATGTCTATGATGCCAAATACAGATCATAGTACATGTATTGGTGATAATTCACCATCAATTCCTAGATCTACCCATGTTTCTAGCATGGGAGCTACACAGACATCATTGTTGATTGATAATAATGAATTGATGCCTTTGAAATGTCCTAGGCTTCTAGGTACTTTTAAATTATTATTTTTTATATTGTAATATGGATTTACCTATTCATAACAAGTTTTGGATTGATGATACCATGACATTTTTTTGCAGGAAATTATTCATTTCATAAGACACTTTATGACCATGCACTAAAGATATTTGGGCCCACTATGCATATAAGGTACACAAGTTTTCTTTTAGTACATTCAAGGTACACAACTTTATTAATTTTTCTATCTAACAATTTTGTGTTTTTTCTTAAAAGGTGGAACTTGTAAGAAAAAAATTAAAAGATCAGCTCATTAAATATTTAGAGCATGAGCTTGGTAATATTTTTGAGGAGAAGAAAATTTTGGAAAAAGCTACAAAACATCTAAAGACTATGAGGGACTCCTATAAAGGAAGTATCCTCCAAAATCCAAAGTTTGAGTGTCCTCCCTTTATTTTAGTGAGGAATTCAAATGGCTTCATTTTGGATGCAAAGGAAAAAATGGATGTTAAAAGAGGAGTTACAATTGCAAATGAGAGAAGAAGGTATGCAATAGTATTAACTACTTATACAATGTAATAATGCACTAATTAGGCATCTTTCTATATATCATCTAACATATCTCAAACTTTTCATAGGTTGCAAGATATGTCAAAAGAAACAAAGGCCGGGCTACAAAAGATTGGGCAACATAAACTTGGCTCTGGTGGATATTCACAAATTAAAGCACAAATTGTAAGTAGAAGTAAATAAATTCCTGAAAAAAATTATTTATAAAATGGAAATTATTTTGTTTAATCACAAAATGCAAGGCTCTGAATTTAATTTAGAGGCCATGAGAGAACACCAAAAAATTACCTTCAAGGAAGGCTATCAAGCCATGGCTGAATGCCTACGCCAAGCTTCCACTGGCCCAACCCAAGAGCGCCCTATATCATGTGAACAAGTAAATATGAAAAAATAATATTAGTAGAAATTGAATACTTGAGCAACAATCTATTGGATAATAATGTGTGCATGACATTGCAATGCAACCTCCTAATTGTAACACAGATCCTACACCGCATAATGAAGCCCCTAATGTGCATCGTAGTGTCAATGGAGGTGTTCATTTTCTATTTAAAAATAATTATGTAATTATTAATACAATCTAACATCTTAAATTAAACTTGGTGCAATCTTTTTGTGTATATTTTAGAGGATACAAAATGTCATGCTGAATGAGTACTGAAGGATACTAAGACTGATCACCATGTAGATCATGTGGCACATTTAGGTAAAGAAAATCTATGTTTTGTTCATTCAAATAAGTTTTTTGATTTATAGTTCTTTTACTTAATTAAATATATGTAATTCACTAATATAAATGGTTTGAATTTAACTCATGATGTAGTTGTTTTTGCAGCAGACTCCCCTTTGGCACAGTGACCAACTGTTCCTGAATAGATGAGGAGGAGACATGTGTTGGCATTAGAATTAGTAGAGAAGGGGAATGATGAGGATATTGATATTCCTCTTACAAGATTATTAGGAAAAAAAAGAACATTAAGAAGCCCAAAATGAAATGATGTTAATGAATTATTCATGAATTTTGTGTGTTAATTAATTTTATGTGTTAATGAATTATTCATGAATGTTGTGTGTTAGTGAATTTTATGTGTTAATGAATGTTATTGTGTGATTATAATGATTGAATGTTATATTTCAAAAATGGTTGAATGAATGAATGAATGAATGTTATTAGATGTTAATGGGGAATTTAGAGTGATGTTGGAGGGGGGGAGGGGCCAAATGAGCTTCCATCTTCATGTGGTTGGCCTTGTTAACTAGAGAATATTAAACTATTCTTGAAACCAAGTGAAGATCAAACTAAACTAAAAAAAATCAAATTTCTAAGGTCAACTATCAATGGAAAATATCTAGCACCAAAATCTATAACACATGAGAAATAACTTACTTGTCCAAAATGGGCTTGGTGATAGTTACTCTAGCAAAAAGAATAGCTAGTCACAACATTGTTTGGAATATGGTTGGTGCCTAGTTTGAGATATCTCAAGACTTTCTCTATCCTCCCCCAAGTGTTGAATGTAGTGTTCTAATGATTGAAGGCCATGAGTTTGAAGAATATGAGGTACGGTTCAATTTATGATGCATAGTTTTAATCTCCTCTATTATATCTATTGCAGTAAAGTATGCATATTCATCCACTTCAAGATAGTCTTGGCATGAAAATCATATGTTTGAAAGTATTTTTTTGAATAACAATTATTTTAATTCTTTCTGTTGATCCATTCTTGTAGATTGTTATTCTAGTCTCACTGTAGTAGGCCCTTATTCTTTCCCTCAAAAAGTAACATTTATAGATTATAAATAATAATGGATTTTTTTGTCATTGTTCTCTATACATCTATATCTCACCATTCCTAAAACATGAGATCCTTGTAACATGCAGGTTAAAATAGGGGTAATGCCTTGTATATCTAGCTTGAACTAGTTACATATCTAGATGTTGCATCATATTGATTCTCCTATAGCTTAAATAATTAAATATAGATTTAAAAGAGTGGTTCTTTCAATGATATGAAGATATTATTCTTGACATAAGTTTTGAAAGTGTCATTTCAATTTTTATGTAGGAGCCCCTAAGATTCGAAAAAAAGACTTATTCCACTACTAACTAGTCTGGGTAAGCCATATCTGCAATCTTCAGTTTTTATATTCCTAACTAAATTAAAGATATGTGTTCAGATTTAGATTTTTCTCAATTATTTGATTTATAACTATGATTAATACACTTCACATTAAGGAAATGGTACAAGAATTTAAGTGATAGTTCTACCTAAGATTGTATAGCAAACTGATTTCAAGTTTCAAACAAAGATCCAAATCACCATTGTTTCATTAGCACAAAATAGTAAGTTACCTCTTCTATGTTTACATTTCAACTTTTTACCATGATATTTTTTTTGTAATTAGCAGCATTTTTTTCAAACAAATGATACATATTCTTTCAAATATGTCAAAAGCCATCATTCTCTTATCACTTGGGTTTTATTAGATAAAACTTCAAGGTGACTAGCAACTCTAGTATAGTATGATGTAACTCACAAAATCTAGTGCACAAAATTTATATAACTCACATAATATTCACTCCTCATAATAAATGGTAGAGTGTGAATGCACATTATCAATAATAATTGGAAGCTTTAGGAAGGAATGAGAATTTTTTAATGTTGGTTGGATATTTCCTCATAACTATCATTACTGAGCCATGGAGTTATAGAAATGAGGTATTATTAGTGTCTAAAGGAGGTTCCATGTGGCATAGAAGCAATATTATTTCTATTGGAACTTCCAGATCCTGAAGAGCATAGAAAACCTAGAAAGTTCCTAGAGCTACTAATTCAATTGTGTTTATTTTTTATATATCCATTTCTAATTATATTGTTACAGATCTATTTTCATGGGACCCTTTAATCCTTAATTATTTGTGTAGTATGAGTACTATAACAAACTAAATGTATAGATATCTAGACTATCACTCCATGACAATGACTTCTAGTTCAATAGTTATTTAAGCTATTGAAAGTGACTTATTAATGGTGATATCTTCACCTTGTTGGTTTTGTTGGAATTCTTAAGTTGTTTATTGATTTTGATTCTCTAAATATCAAGTGTCATTGTTAAAAATTGGACCAACAATTCCCTTCAGTAGGCATTGTTTCTTACTTTATCAATGCAAGAATGATTGAATGGAGATTGTGATAGATGCATGGAATATGGTTATGTATTCTCATCATTATTTTCTATACCAGAATTTTGAATTTTCTAGTTGATAAGCTACTACTTGGCAAGGTACCCCTTATCATGATGTGAAATTTGTAGTACCTGAGCCTAGACATGCCATGTTCTCTGCAAGGTTCTTTTGTTGCCAAATATTCCTAAAAATTATTACAAGGAAACTAATAGAAAAATTTGAGTTTTTAAATAATGAAGGCTTCTATAATAACTTAGAAGAAGGAAGTCCTAACCACTTCTTATCAAGATAGAAGTTAGAAAGAAGTACCAAGAAATGTATTTAACTCTAGCGCATTCGATTGTGATATCAATAATAGTGATGAATTTAGATCTATGACAAAAAATCATCAACAAGAGTCTCACAAAATTAATCCATGGATGATTCCTATTACTAGAAAACCTATGACATTTGATATTGGTACAAACATGATTCCATTGAGAAGTGGCTCAAAACTTCAAAATACAAAGTCACTCTAGGTAAAGAAAAGTGATTAGGTCCTAGGACAAAAAAATAGAGGCCTTCATTGCCAATAATGAGTATACAAATAATCTCTAGAGCATAAGCTATGAACTAGGAAAAATGGCAGAGAAAAGGTTGAAATACATAAACTCAATTCATTATTCTCTTTAGCCCCTAGAAAATAAAATATGTAATATTAACTAAAAAGTATGTAATAGAAAAAAACAAAAGGGGAAAAGCATTTTCTCAACCCCAAAATAGAGTAGCACCCATTTTGGAGTAGAAGGATGAATGTTTAATTAAATATAGTAATAGATTCAAGGAACTCTTGAAACTTCATAGGAAAGAGGGAGGAAGATTTCACATAAATGAACCCAACAGATTGAAATAGATCACAATGCCTAAAAATGGGTAGGCTTTCACAACCCAACCAAAATACCATGGAATCTGCCAACAACTACAATAAATCAGATAATGTCATGTCTTATTAATTAGAACAAGTAGAATACTTATTGGAAGCAAAAATTTCCAACTAGTCTATATAGATAGATAGATAGATAGATAGATATGGATGGATAGCTTATTCCACCATAGAATATTAAATATTAGCTGCTTTTTCTCATTCACTGCAAAGATTAGAGCCACAAATCAAGAGAGCTTGAGTGAGTCCAACAATGCTCTTGGTTTGAATGTGTTGGTGCTCATGAGATTAATTAAATCAAAGAAGTTTATTTCCTTGTAAAGTGGGAGGTGATCATCAATGAGCTCTAGAGTAGGGCCAATGTTCATCAAGCTTCTCTAGACTCATCTAATACCTTGCTTGATAGAATTGTTCAACACAACAATCCATGAATGGAAACACTCAAGAAATACACATGATAGAGATTCTATGGGTAATATCATAAAGAAATTAAATTGCAACCACCCATGCAAGTCTAGATTCTAGACTCAATGTATCTAAGCTAAGAACTCATGAGCACAATTTGATCAATTATAAAATATGACCCAAAAATTTGTTCAAAAACATTACGCACAATTAATGGGTGTTCTAATAGACTGATGAAATTACATGATTCTTAAATCAAGACATTTTCCTATTTGTAATACAATCCAAATAACATGAACAACTGCATAAGAACATCATAATGAACACCAAGATCTCATCTCTTCAATTTGGACTGTAGTGTCCTCTTTTTTGGTTTCTACAGTCGAAGAGTTGATATAAGATTTATATGTATCACATATTTATATTTTCCATGGTTGGAAACCTTAGAAGCCACTATATCCAAAAAGATTTTGATTATGCCCTTGTGAGTATTCACTACTCAATGTTGTAGAAAACAATTATTATATAAAGCTTATCTTGTACTTCATTGAATACTTTTGAGTAAAGTATTTAGTGTGACTACACCACAATCAAATAGAATAAACAATATTCTTAGAGGGTCACTATCATGTCATGTCCTTTGCCACTAACATCCTTGTGAAAAATACAATCATGTGACTATATTATCATCTAACATAGAAAATTGAGTAGCATCTGAAGAGAAGTCCTCTGTTGCTTAATGTAGATTTTAGAAATTGCCTATAGACTTTTTCATCTTTTCCAAGTTGAGCATAAGATGCCCATTACACCTAAATGAATGTGGCCATTTCTCCTTTGGCAATATTGTTGTGTGGTTATAAATGCAAAAGGTGAGATGGTTTTGAATCAAATCCTTACCAAAAACTCATAAATCAAAGGGGTACTAGTTTCAAATTCTTTCTTCATGCGCTTTAGCAAGTCAATAGGAATATTCAAATGTGGATAAGGATCCCCACAAAATACATAATTCAAAACTTCTTCTGTCATCTGCTCAACTTTTATTGTAGTGGCAGTCGTACCATAGATATCCCCATTTTACAAAAGGTGAGCAACAATGTATAATACACCATGTATAGTGTGGACTCAAATAAAGATTCTATAAGAAACTATTCATCCCATGGAATTCTTGTTCCAAGGCCAAATGATCTAGCAGAATGGAAGACCAATTAGATCATGTCTTGTCAACTCAACCATGCGTGATGGATTTTCAGGGACCTTGGACATATTTTGATAAGAAAGATTAAAGGCAACCCTCTGAGTGATAATGCAGTCTCCATTTGCACTATCATCTTAACAAATTTTAATCGATAATATAGTATTGAAAAAAAAGAACTGGACATCACAATTTTGATGCAAAGGAGTATAGAGTTTTGATGAGGATGAGATATGTGTGATGTGAGTTTTGACTAGTATTCGTCACAATTTCAACACATAGATGCATAACATTTCAACAGGGATGTTATGTGTGTGACGTGCATGTTAACTAGTGTTCATCGCAATTTTGACTACTATTGGTTGCATAGGTGGAAAGTGTACTAGACAATGGTTGCGAGTTGAGGCAGATATCTTGACAATAGTTTTGTTAATATATCTACCATAGTAACATCACAATTTTGACACAAGTTTAGGGTGGCATAAAATGGACGAAAAAAGACTAATGACAGTGTTGATCATTTTGTCGACATAGTGGAGTCGAAATTGCGATGAATCCTTGTCAAAAATTGGGTCTAAATTTAATAGTGCTTCACCTTGGAATGTTTTTGGGTAACCAAATCTTTTTTCTTATGTGTTTACATTTCATTGATGTGATGCATAGTTAGATTTATTACAACATTTGATCCATGTTCAAGTCCAATCCCAGCCATAGCCTAAATACTTGTCTTGCAAGGAGGACTCATAACTGACTTTCCACCCTTTTAAAACTTGTGAGTTTATCTTTGTCTATGTTGTTTGATTTTGAGCTTTGGTTTGTTTTGGTAATGTTGCTTTTTATGTGGATTACGCTATGTGATTTATTTGGTAAATGATTTAATCCTAATATTTGGGTTAATCATATAATTAAATATTATTTGATTAAAAAGAAAATATTAAAGCATGAGAATATTTAATTAATTAAAAAATTAATTAAATATGTGTTTTAATTTAAGAGTCTTAATTTAGAAAATTGGTTAAAGAGAAATTAGAATATGATGATATTTAATTACTTACTTATTAATTAATTAAATATGTACTTCAGTTAAAAAGATTTAATTTAAGAAGTTGGACAAAAAGAGAATGAAAAATATTAAAATATTAAAGATTTAATATTTCTTTATTATAGTTATTTATTTAATAATAATTAAATTAGAGTTACATTTAAACAATGAGCTTTGATTATTATTTTAAATAATAAACTGTGCTTTAATTAGTGCTTGCACTAATTAATAATCTAGAGGAAAATAAAATATAGAAGAATGAAATTTAAAGATAAAGTTATAGTTCTAATTGTGGTGTAATTATATTTATTTAATTTAATGATAATTATTTAGGAGTTTTATTTTAATAATAAACTCTAAATAATGTTATTAATTAAATTAATAAATATATTATTAAAAATACTTCAAAATTTAATAAAAGAGAGTAAGCAATTATTTAGTAAAGTTTATTTTAATTAAATTGCACAAAGTGTATGCATAAAATTAAAATATAATGAATTAAATTAAAGAGAGAAAGCTAATTAATTTAATAAAAATATTTTAATTAAATATCTAAAAAGTTGTGCATGAAAAGGTAAAAGATAACAAGTAATAAACATTAATTGATCGGTGAGTTCTCTCTCGTGATTGCACAATCAGAGCCCCAATTTAGGAGAGAACTCTTTATTAGAGATCTACAACTCATTTTGCAATTACACAAGTTTTGGGGAGAAAAATTTAGAATTGGATCAAAATAATTGTTGAAAGTTTCAGAGGGTTTGGATTTGCATGCATTCACAAATTGTCTCAGATTTTAGCTGTGGTTTTGAGGTAGGGTTTGAAAACCCATTGTAGAATTTTATTGAAAGATTTGTCTACTTCGTGTCTTCTTGGGTGTTTTCATATTTCTTATTAATTTATTGTAGGGTAAGTGCACCAAGTTGTGGTGCCAAAAGGGGCGTATAAGTGGACACCGTTTTTTTGAAATTAGTAATTTCTAAACTTTGACAAGAATTTGAAGATAGTTACGCTCAAGATTTTAAGATATGACAAAAATAAAAGTAGTAGTCCTTTGAATCTAGTTTTTAAACTACTATTTTAAAAAAAAAAATGGTTTAGTTTTAGGCCCTCAAAAAAGGGGGCCACAGAAAGTGGTACTGTTTATTCAAAAAAAAACATAACATAGTACAAGGTGTGGCCCCCCCTAAAATTTTAACTTTTTTTTTGAAATTCTTTAATCGCTTTAGTCAAAAGTTACCTAACACTGTGTAGTTTATCCTAGATTTTTCTAGTAATTTTATAATGTGTATTTTTTTGATGAATTTTTTAATTGGACACATTGCAAAAATATAAAATACTTGTGCGCTCCCCCTAGAAATGATTGAAAACTAATCTAAAATCAAAACTTCTTTTTTTGAAAGTGTGTAGAATGGAGTCTAGTTTCTAAAAAACTAAATTGTGAAAATTGATGAACGAGCTAAAATCTACAGCCCAATTAGTACATGTTGGTTTTTGACAGAAAATGGATATACATTCAAATGAAATTATAGTTGAAAGTCTTGAAATAGTTCAAATAAAAAATATTTATATGGTTATATAGCTAACACAGAGACCTACAATGTCATGTAACCTGATTTTATTGATGCTCAACCACAAGGAAATTTGAAGGAGAGCACACAAGAAAAATCAATCATTTTTTGTGTGTTTGCAGCAAAACACATCTTAGACTAGTTTAGAGACTCCAAACCTTTGGGTTGGATCCCGAAGGCAAAACCATGCCTTAGGCTTGGTAGAATCCAAAACTTTAAATAGCATGTGTGTGCTAGAGTGTGCATGTGCTATTTTAAGCTTTTTAAAATTTAGGCCTTAATAGCACACACACTTTAGTATGTACACACTCTTGAAGCTTGAATTTCAATAGAGAGGGAAGGAGAGAGGTAGAGAGGGTGGAGAATGATAGAGATTAGAAGATGGGGAGAGAGTAGGAGGTGGGATAGGGAGGGGGAGAGAGAGAGAGAGAGAGAGAGAGAGAGAGAGAGGGAGGGAGGGAGGGGGGGGGAGAGAGAGAGAGAGAGAGAGAGAGAGAGAGAGAGAGAGATTGAAGAAGGTGGGATAGGGAGAGAGGGACAGAGAGAGAAAGTAAGAGTAGGGGATGGAGAGAGAGAGTAGGGAGAGAGGGAGAGAGAGGGATGGGAGTTTGTGAGAGAGAGAGAGAGTAGGGGATGGGAGAGAGAGAGAGAGGATGGGAGAGAGAGAGAGAGAGATTAGGGGTTGGGAGAGAGATAGAGGGTAGGGGGTGGGAGAGAGGGAGAGTAGGGGGTGGGAGAATGAGAGATTAGGGGATGGGGGAGAGAGAGAGGATGGGAGAGAGAGAGAGAGTGGGGGTGGGAGAGAGAGTAGGGGGTTGAAGAATGAGAGAGAGTAGGGGATGGAGGAGAGAGAGTGAGAGAGAGTGTAGGTAGTGGGAGAGGGAGTGGGAGAGTGAGAGAGAGAGTGGGGTGGATGGGAGTGTGTAGAGGGAAGAGAGAGTGAGAGTGAGAAAGAGAGTAGGGAATGGGAGAGAGAGAGAGAGTAGGCAGTGGGAGAGAGAGTAGGGGATGGGGGAGAGAGAGTGAGAGAGAGAGAGAGTAGATGGTGGGAAAGGGAGAGGGAGAGCAAGATAGAGAGAGAGAGAGGGAGAGAGAGCAGGGGGATGGGAGTGTGTGAGAGAGAGAGTAAGGGGTGGGAGAGAGAGAGAGAGTAGGGTATGGGAGAGAGAAAGTGAGAGAGAGTGAGAGAGTAGGGGGTGGGAGAATGAGAGAGAGAGTAGGGGATGGGAGATAGAGAGAGTAGAGAGGGAGAGAGAGCTCGTAGGCAGTGGGAGAGGGAGTGGGAGAGGGAGATGGAGAGAGGGGGGATGGGAGTGTGTGTGTGAGATAGAGAGAGAGTAGAGGATGAGAGAGGAGAGAGAGCAAGAGAGAGTAGCTTGAGAGAGAGAGAGAGTAGGGGATAAGAGAGAGAGAGAGTGAGAGTAGGTAGTGGGAGAGGGAGTGGCAGAGGGAGAGAGGGAGAGAGAGAGAGGGAGAATGAGAGTGTGTGTAAGAGAGAGAGTAGGGGATGAGAGAGGAGAGAGAGTAAGGGATGGGAGAGAAAGAGAGTGAGAGAGAGGACGGGGTGGGATAATGAGAGAGAGATAGTAAGGGATGGGAGAGAGAGAGTGAGAAAGAGAGTAGGCGGTGGGAGAGGGAGTGTGAGAGGGAGAGTGAGAGAGAGAGGGGATGATGGGAGTGTGTGTGAAAGAGATAGAGTAGGGGATGGGAGAGGAGAGAGAGGGGGGATGGGAATGTGTGTGAAAGAGGGAGAATAGGGGATGGGAGAGGAGAGAGAGGGGGGATGGGAATGTGTGTGAAAGAGAGAGAATAGGGGATGGGAGTAGCCCGAGAGATAGAGAGAGAGTAGGGGATGTGAGAGAGATTGTGAGAGAGAGAAGGTGGTGGGAGAGGGAGTGGAAGAGGGAGAGAGAGGGATGGGAGTGTGTGTAAGAGAGATAGAGAGAAAGGGATGGGAGAGGGAGTGGGAGAGCCAGAGTGAGATAGAGAGGAGAGGCGGGGGATGGGAGTGTGTGTGTGAGAGAGTAGAAGATGGGAGAGGGGAGAGAGAGAAAGCAAGAGAGAGAGAGAGAGAGAGTAGGGGATGGGAGAGAAAGATAGTAGGTAGTACGAGAGAGAGAGAGAGTAGGGGATGGGAGAGAGAGTGTGAGAGTGAGAGAGAGTAGGCAGTGGCAGAGGGAGTGGGAGAGGGAGAGCGAGATAAAGAGAGAGAGGGAGAGAGAGAGAGTTGGGGGATGGGAGTGTGTGTGTGAGAGAGAGTAGGGGGTGGGAGAGGGAGGGAGAGAGAGAGATTGGGGGATGAGAGAGAGAGAGAGTAGGGGATAGGAGAGAGAGAGAGTAGAGGGAGAGAGAGTGAGAGAGAGTAGGGGGTGGGAGAGAGATAGAGAGTAGGGAATGGGAGAGAGAGAGAGTTAGAGAGAGTAGGGGATGGGAGAGAGAGAGTTAGAGAGAGTAGGGGATGTGAGAGAGAGAGAGTAGGCAATGGGAGAGGGAGTGGGAGAGGGAGAGAGAGAGAGGGGCGGGGATGGGAGAGAGAGAGAGTGAGAGTGAGAGAGAGTAGGGGGTGGGGGAGAGAGAGAGTAGGAAGTGGGAGAGTGAGAGTGAGAGAGAGGGGATGGGAGAGAGAGTGAGAGAGAGGGGATGGGAGAGAGAGTGAGAGAGAGAGAGTAGGGGATGGGAGAGAGTAGGGATGGGAGAATAAGAGAGAGAAATGGATGGAAGAGAGAGAGTGAGAGAGAGTAGGTGGTGGGAGAGGGAGTGGGAGAGTGAGAGAAAGAGATGGAGAGGTGGAGAGAGAGGGGGGATGGCATGTGTAGAGGGGAGAGAGAGAGCGAGAAAGAAAGAGTAGGGGATGGGAGACCGAGTGAGAAAGAGAGAGTAGGTAGTGGGAGAGAGAGAGAGAGAGAGAGAGAGAGAGAGAGAGTAGGGGATGGGAGAGAGAGTGTGTGAGTGAGAGAGAGAGAGTAGGCAGTGGGAGAAGGAGTGGGAGAGGGAGAGCAAGAAAGAGAGGGAGGGAGAGAGAGAGAGAGGGGGGATGGGAGTGAGAGAGAGAGAGAGAGAGTAGTGGGGAGGGAGAGAGAGAGTAGGGGATGGGAGAGAGAGTGGGAGAGAGATTAGGGGGTGGGAGAATGAGAGAGAGAGAGTAGGGGATGGGAAATAGAGAGAGTGAGAGAGAGTAGAGAAGGAGAGGAAGAGGGAGAGAGAGAGTAGGCGGTGGGAAAGGGAGTGGGAGAGGGAGATGGAGAGAGGGGGGGCTGGGAGTGTGTGTGTGTGTGTGTGTGTGTGTGTGTTTGTGTGTGTGTGTGATAGAGAGAGTAGGGGATGGGAGAGGAGAGAGAGTAGCCCAAGAGAGAGAGAGTAGGGGATGGGAGAGAGAGTGTGAGAGAGAGTAGGTGGTGGGAGAGGGAGTGGAAGAGGGAGAGAGGGAGAGGGAGAAAGAGAGAGAGGGGGGATGGGAGTGTGTGTAAGAGAGAGAGAGAGAGTAAGGGATGGGAGAGGGAGTGGGAGAGCAAGAGAGAGAGAGAGAGGAGAGGGGGGATGGGAGTGTGTGTGTGAGAGAGAGTAGGGGATGGCAGAGGGAAGAGAGAGAGTGAGAGAGAGAGAGAGTAGTGGATGGGAGAGATAGACAGTGAGAGAGAGAGAGTAGGTAGTGGGAGTGGGAGAGGAAGAGCGAGAGAGAGTAGGGGATGGGAGAGGAGAGAGAGTAGGGGGTGGGGGGATGGTGGGATAGGGAGAGATTATTTTTCACATAGTGTGTACGCACTATAGTGCACACACACTTTATAGTGTGTACGTGCTATAGTGCATATGCACTATATGAAAATGTCAAAAAATGGTCATAACGAAAGTTTGGGTCCCGACTGATCCATATTCTATTTTTTGTTTGTTGTGTGTTCTGTTGTTCCAACAGAAAACATGGGTTTCATGCTGTTGGAAGTTAGAAAATACTATATTTAATCATTGGATACACTATTTGAAGGCTTTTTGAACATTCATTCATTCTATTTGAAGCTAGAAAACACCAAATTCAATCATTGGATACACTACTTGAAGGCTTTTTGAATATCTTTCTATAAAAAAGGTTAGTGCAATCCTTTTTAAATAATCTTTTAATTATACAAAGACAAATTTGATTATAATTTGACAAGTTGTTTTATATATAGTGAATTCATTGAGATTTGTGTGTTTGAATGAATTAATATTTGGAAATGGTTAGAAATTTGACAAGTTGTTTAATGTATATTGTGTATTCATTGAAATAATTGTAATTTGTATTTGAATGATTTGTAATTTACAAATTGTAAGTAATTCAGATGTTTGAATAATTTGACATATAGAAATCATCATCATGCCAAGGAAGAAACCAAAAACTCAAACAACGGTAGAGAGGGAAAGTGATTTGGCAATTAAAAGAGATAAAATGAAACTACTACATGAAAAAATAAAATTGCAAAACAATAATGAAGAATTAACTTTCGAAGAGGAACAAGAACCACCAATACAAAGAAACAAAGAGGAAGAATTGGAAAGACAAAGAGAATGAATGAGACTGTTATGCTCAAGAAGACAATTGAATTGTGAAGCTACACCATCTTTCAATGTTGGAGTCATATCATCATCTCATCTTGAAGAGAGGCTAATTTGTACATCCAACAATTTAAACACTCCATCATGTCATGTTGAAGACACTACATCAACATATCAAGTAGGTGATATTTCATCTTTTGTATCTTATTGCCAAGGCACATCATCTTCGGTTCAAGGTATGAAAAACACTCAACCTTATGTTGATGTTCAAAATGTTGAGGGAATGGAAGATATTATAACACCTTCTAGAATTCATTTTAGAAGACCAAAATATTTGATTGATATTGATACTAACATTTTGAAATGAATGCCTAACAAGATTACCAAGCGTACTTATAAAAAAAAATTTAATCGTACATGGAGATTATTCTTTGAAGAATTAAATATTATAGGTCAATGCCAATTATTTGTTGAAATAATGAAGAATTTAAAATTTAGGCCTATCATGAAGATTCTTGGGCTAAGAATGATGGATGATTCAAAAGAAAAAAATGTTGTAAAGAATCTAATGAGTACTTATGAGAAAATGGATTCTAAATCACACACCAAAATAGTAATATCACAAGATGAGTACTTACATTGACAATTGAAAGTACTCAAATGAAGAAAACTTGACTCATAAGAAAGACAAACAAAACATTGAAAATTAGTAGAGGTATTCTAAGGAGAGCCATCCTAAGGCGTGAGAGATTGGAAGATCCAACAAAAAATTAGTTATAGACATTTAGTGGTAGACTATCATGAAATGATAAAGAAATTAGTGAAGCTTTGAAATCATTGATCAAAGATTTTCGGACAAATAACACGTCTTTCCCCTAATCAAAGAGATGTTGTAAGAAGGAGGATTGGTAGCCAAAATTGTGATCCACATGCAAAACATTTTTTGGACTCAACTCAAACACAATTTTTTTCAAAATTAATTAGTATGTATCCTCAAATTTGAATAAGTCAAATACTTTTTGAGATAAATCACACATGCACAACTTGTTGTTGTAGGATACATATTGAATTTTCTAACCCTTTTGATGTTTTTAGGCATATATGTGTGTTTTTGCATTCTAAGTTTGTTTTGCGGGATTGTGACATGAATGAGCCACCTAGATCTTCAAGGGATCATATCCAACATTTTATGTGAAATAGTAGATTACGTAAAATATAAGATAGTGATATGCTCTAAAAGATGGGAAATAGGGTAAAAGTTGTGATTTAGTAATTGAAAAGATTCCAGTGTATGAGTTCATGAAGATTTTTCTTGAAAAGATTATTTACGAGTATGCAAGGCATACACATAGAGCTTGATGAATGGATTTGCAATCCAAGTTGTACAAGGATACATTTCCACTGGATACCATTGTTTTGGTTGTAGACTTCATAGAGAACTACACACTACAACCACAAAATGAGGTGCAAGAAAAGTATTATACTTCTCAATAGGTTTCCATATTTGTGCACATAAAATTCATGCATTCACCTACAAGTATAGAAGATGATAGGAAGATTTTGAGGGAGTACCATTTTTACATTAGCAACGATCAATCACATTCTACAAAGTTTGTACATGGTTGTTTTCAACTATTTTATGGAGATTTGGCTAACAGGGGCATATCATATCATTAGCACATTCTTTGGTAGAACAATTGCGCATCTCAATTCAAGAATGTATAGATGTTCTATTGGTTGAGCAGGATGCATAAGTTGTCTAGAACTCAATATATGTAGAATTTCACAGAGGCTAGTCATGGAAAGGGAGAGCATGATGGTGTAGGCACATGCATCAAAAGAGCCTTAGCTCATGAAGAACTAAAATAAAAAGATGGAGCAATATTGATAGATACAAAATCTATTGTCCAATGGTGTAATGCTACAATGGATCTAGGTAAGGAAGGTGAGTCTACGATTCAAAGATTTTTTTTGGTTAATAGATAATATTAATATTGCACCATATGAGGATTGTTGTACACTAATAGGATCAAATGAGTTTCACTCTTTTAGAAGCTCTAATGCAGGTTCATGGAGCATCCAGACACGAAAAATAACATGCTATTATACAACATGTGTAGAGGAAAATTAGGGTGAGTGTGAGTTAACTAAATGGGTGGAAAAATGGGATATATGGGTTTTGGACCCAATTGAAACCTATCATCCCCCAAAAGCACTAAAAATGGTAGAGATAGATTTGTCCATTGACTTTGACCACTTGTCTGATTTAGTGCAACCTAGTTATATATATATATATATATATATATATCTTTGTAATTCTATGTGTAACTTTATAAATTTTACCTAACTATTTTCTAAATTAATGACTACATTTTGTACATTTATCACTGCAAGCCATTTTTTTTTGTTATTGCACCTGAAGACAATGAAGAAGGGACAAATTATTATTTGTTTCATTGTGTCCAAGCCAAACAAAAATTAGATCACTCAGTTATAGATGGTGAAGGTTTAGAGTACCATATTGGTGTGGTAGTTGTAATTGGTACATGGCTTAAACAATATTCTATGAAGAACCCTAACTTATGGTTATTCGAGGATTGGTATATAGAGAGGAAGATTCTTCATATTTCAAACCTTGTTGTCACATCAAATGTCCACTTGATAAAATATGGTGGAAAACCACATAATAAGACTCTTTGGAAAATTCGCAAGTCAAACCACAAGGCAATACTTGAGACATTAAAATGTAGAGCAGATCTAGTTGGTTTATTAGATTGAATAAGGAGAGAGAGAGAGAGAGAGAGAGAGAGAGAGAGAGAGAGAGAGAGAGAGAGAGAGAGAGAGTGGTGCAGGGGTACCTTGAGTCATAGGGCCCTCACGTTTTCATTTTTGTTTTGTTATGCTCCAAGTGAGCCTTGTAAGTAGAATAAGGGTCATTGGACCTAGGTGTGGTAGGTAGAGTATGTGATGTCTTTTAATGTCCTTAGAAGAGCCACTATTTTGGCCTAAACGTCAAGGCATACCTTGTCATAGGGAAATGAGTAACCTAAGGGATGTGTCATTAGCTTAGGGAAGGGTCTGTAGCATAGAATTTCTAAGGGATAACCTAAATAAGAAGTTAGAAGTGTTAAGAAGAGTAAGCAAGAAAAATAGCAAAATTTGTAAGAAGAATTTTGCAAGAAATTGTGGATTTTCCTTTTAAAACTTGAAGGAGGCCGATGAAAACCATAAGGATGAAGGGGAAAGACCTAGGAGGAGATATAAAGAATTTCCAAACCCTAAAATGAGAGAAGTTAATATCATTGTATATGATCAGCATGCTATAGCATGATATTTGAAGGAAAAATTACCGAGTTTCTGAGTTTTAAGGCATTTTTGACATTGTTTTTGTAGACTATACTAGTTTCCATGGTATATTGGGTTGTTTAGAACAATTTTTTTAAGGAAGTTTGGTTTGATTGTCTTTCTTTTTTATAGTTTTAAAAATCTATCTCTTTTCACCAGTCCGTTGTCCTATTTTCAACAGCTTGTATTAATAATGGTGTAACTCACTATCCCACTGTTGGATTTGTATGACATCTTGGGGATAGTGAGTATACACAATTTAATATATTGTGGCAAAAGAAGGGCCCTTCAAAAACTTGGCAAGCAATTTTAACCTCTTACCTTAGGTGAGCTAGAACATGTTCAACAAGTGCATCCAATAAATAAAAGGAACATCATTGAAGGTATGCATATATGAACATTAACCAATAAAAAATATAAAGGAATAAGAATATTGAGTATTGTATACAAAAAATATTTTTCCAAACCAAAGGCAATAAGTCATTCATAATAGTTAGACAATTAGAACCATATATATATATATATATATATATATATATATGAACTAGATTATTCTTACATATGTATACAGTATTATTGACCAAATTAGAATTAACAAAATGATATTGCACATAATCTCCATTACAATAGCATGAAAGCTTTGTGATTTTAATAGTTATATTCTTTAGTCCCAAAAATGGACATTATAGATATTGCTCACTAATCCTTTACAATAGAAAATGTTTACAAAAAATGGCATCTGCTTGTATGAGGACATTATATATTATAGAAATCCCACATCGAAGCAGCTGGCCAGCCACTTAAAAAAAAGTAACTAAATGCAAGTGGGATCATAAAGATACCTTAATAAACTAGTATCCCCTTTACTCAAGCAACATCTTGATCATTGATGCAACAGTAGGAAACACAAGTCTTCAAACAATAAGGAATTGTAGAAGTTCTCAAATTCCCTTAACACCCAAGGTGAAGGGTCCTAGTTCCAAATACCTATCACAAGTATGGAGATGGGATTATAGGAAGGTTATCACAACACCACAAGACAAGCTAACCTAATCACTAGGTCTACCAAATTTATAAGCACCAAAAACTCAAAATGCACTAATGGATTCCTTTAGCCAAAGTGGGATCAAACCCCAAAAACTAGATACAAAGACTAGGGGTGGCCTACAATCACTAATATGGCCTATTTAGGTCCTAATCAACATGAATCAATGATTCATTTCATCAAAGAAAACTTATAGCATCAAGTTGCTTTGAAATCCAATTAATTGGCTTGTAGCCCTCCTACAAATAGAATGAGGCATAACTTTGAATTCTTCCAAACAAAATGGTGACTTGATTAGGGATTTGGAAACCCTTTTGAGTTTTATAAAACATTCCAAAGCATCGAAGGATGGAGAGGAACATAGTTTGTCGCTATCGCAACATTAGACCAGATTCTTAGGCTTAATTAGAGCTCCATTTACTCTACAAGTGTGTTTTCTACAAAGCAAAAACTCAATCCAACTATTAGGATATGTGGGGATATGTAAAAGAAACAATAATCGAAGGTTTTAGCCTCTGATGAATCCAACTCAAACTATAACCTGGACTGTTATAAATGTTGTATGGTGTACTCACGGTGATGCACACCTAGGGTATGGCGGAAAACTCAACCCCTTGCTCTTCCTGGAAAACAACTTGTAGAATCTGAAAGCATGTTGTTACACCTTGCATTCCACCACAAGACATCAATTTCCCATGTGTCAAAATAACCCAGCCCTAGCAAAGTGTTGATTTCTAGGTTGAATCCTAGGTAGCAAGCAAGAAAATTTGATTACTTTCAAGCTATGAAGAATTAGAACATTAGACTTGATAGAAAATGAAATAGATAAAATTCTCCAACTTCTAGATCCACTGACACATTCCCTCTTGTCTGTACAATTCCATACAAGGGTTTGGAACACATGTTTTGCAAGGTAAAATGCTAATTTGTCTTGATTTCAATACCAAATTACAATTGGGTGAAAGCACAAACCTATGTCACCATTTGTGATATTTGGAGGGGTTATGGCCAAAATAGTTCTAGTTTTAATGGTTACAGTCGAACATGTTTTGGTCATACATACATGGCAGGTTTCCCTATTGATGTGGCATGTTGGGTTATGGCCAAAATGATTTCGGCTAAAAGGGTTCTAGCCATAACCCCCATGTATGAAATGACTCAAAATATCATTAAAAATAGCCAAAAAGTGATTGATGACAATTTTATAAGCTTAGGTGTTTCGATCGTAACCCTTCCAGCCATAACAATTACAACCGAAATGACTTCAGCCGAAACTACCTATGTGGCAGTCACACAAGCAAAAATAAGAACTTCTGCAAACTTCTCACTTTGAAGGCCAATTTGACTTACTAATTGAAGTTTTAAAAAAAAACTAAAAATATACTTTTGTAGGTCTCAGAGTCAAGATTATGATCATATAATTTTTTTTATTATATTGATTATGGATAATATGTTATAATTTGAAAATATTACAAATAGGTATTTTAAGATTTAGGAAGATGTCTATTCAAAAATAAGAAAAAAATAGTAAATCATGTTCAAAAATTATTATTTTTTAATGCTACACTAAAGGAGAGAGTCTTCTTCAAGAATATGTAATTTGTTTTAAAAAATATGTAGATTTCATGGAAAAAGTTTGACGGGAGGAAAAAATTGTCAATTTCTGATAACTTTGACTTTGACTAGTTATAACTTGAAAAATATTAGCCAAATTTCAATTTTTCTTTTTTGGTGCACTAGATATACATGTCGAATCTAACATATTCCAAAATCAGACCAAAATATGAAGATTTGCATATATTTGTTTGATGGCAAAAAAACTCTATATTTTCAGCATTTAAAAAAATAAAAAAATAGACATTAAAAATTAAAAAATAGATAAAATTTTCCCTCAATTAAAATAAATAAATTATAGACATAAACTTCATCTAATTTTACACATTTCATTAGTTTACATCATCTTCAAATTCTAAGCACAAATGCCACTTTTATGTCGTTAAAGTTGAAGACTTTAAATTTTGATATCATTTTTCCTTTATAAAAGGTGACACAGGCTTGTGCTTTTACCCAATTGTGCTTCCTCTCATCGGCCTATAAGGCTTTATAAGACTTCTCTAATAGTTACATGGTCATTTTAAACTTCCTAGCCAATGGAGGAAAGGATTTGAAAGTATTTAACACTTTTTTGCAAAGTTTCTCAAAAGTTGCTAACTTGGTCCAGACCTAAACTTGGTCCAGGCCTAAAGTAGGTGATCCAACATGGATCTAGTTATTAAAAACAATTAAAAACCTAGAATCCTATTCATTTTTTAGGCATATTGATCATATTTGGTCTTAGTTACCTAGGGACTTATATTTATGCCTAATCTTGGAACTAGGCCTTACAATTGGATCAATGTGCCAACCTATCTTAAGTGAACTGTCTAGGATCCTTAGGTGCCTTCTTTGATGAGTCTAGAGTGGGTGCTCTTGCACCAGACATCTAATTGACCAAAACATGTTTGGGAACTGACAATCTCCATTTAAACTCGAGTCTCCATTTAAAGGTGGCAATGAGCTTTTTGTTGTTTTGTTAATATCATTAATATATTTCAACAAAAACTTTGAGGGATCATGAACATATTGAGTATCCTGGCTTCCCTAGTCCTGTAAATGCAAATCCATTGATGAATAGGCATTTCTAATTGAAACATATGTGGTTCTCGAATGAAGTGCATGACTAGATTCTTTGCCTACTAATGAGCCAATTTGAGGCTTCACTACACATTGTTCTATGGATAATTCTATAGCACTTGTTACTTCTCTATCTGAAAATTTTGTGTTTGTATACATGTGCACTCTTTCCCAATAGCTATAGGTTTTTTTCCTTCATCCTAAGTAATTGACATACCCTGGATGGCACCGAGATAACCATTTTCTTTCAAAATGTCATTTTCTCTTAGATTAATCTCTCTATTGAGCAAGTTTTCTATATCTTCCTTTGTATATTTAATAGATGTAGCTACAATTCCTTTGTATATTAAGCTTTCCTCCATAGGAATGAGAAGGCATGGGGAGTTAGGCCAACTGTTGGTCACTATATTAAAAAGGTAATTCTTGGCCATACCACTAACGGGAACCATTTCAATCTTATTTTTAGAATCAACACCTCATTTTTCTTGAAAGAACAATATATATTATTTTCAATGTCTTTGAAATATCTGTAGTTGGTAGCCAATTTCTTATTCACCACCTTTTAATATTCATGGGAAACTAAGGTATTTGGTTACCTAATAGGTCCCAGGAATCTTAACTAGGGTCCTAGAATAGTCCTAGATGGACCCATTTGACCTAAATATGCAAAGAGCAAAAATTGCTCAAAAGTTACAATGTTGCTCAAAAAGTTGCTTGAGCAACTTTTGCAATTTTTGCAAAAAAGTTGCAAATAGAAGTTTGAGAAGTTGTAACTATCCATGCTCAAGTATATGAGTATGAGAAACATATTTTCAAAAGTTAAAAGGTTTCTAGTCTGATTTGCATTTTTAAGCAACTTTTGCAATTTTGCACAAAAAGTGCAACTTTTGCAAAGTTCACTAGATTCCACTTCTATGACTTGGAAAAGGTTCAAAACTATTAAAAAAAAAACTAAAAACACCTAATACTAGGCTATCTTGACCAAAAACTCAAAAGACCCAATTTTGCCTAATTACCAACTTTTGCTCATATCTTGCACAAAGTGGCCTAGGCATACATATCTAGCTCATATCTCTCTCATTGTTCATCATGGGATCAAATTGTCTACTTTATTAGCTTTGGGTGGCCAGGTAAACACTAGTCCCAAGCTCCTTCCATCTTGTTGAGCACTTGAATGTTCTCGAGCACACCAAACTGAATTGTCCCTAAGAGTCACTAAATGCCATAGGGCAGCGATCTTTGACGAGGAATATCTCAAAGCTCGTGTGAGGTATGGATGTGGTTCTAGGTGCTACAGGACCGTTTTGTGGAGACCTACAATAATCTCTTTCACTTTTTAGATATTTGATTCTATCTAGGTTTTGCAGCCCCATCTTGAGTGATGCTAAAACATGTAGTGTTGGCTAGTACAAAGGTGTCAGCTGTCGAATCTCTCTCACCATTCATCGTGGGATCAAACTATATATTATGTTGGCTCTGTGTGACCAAGTAAACCCTAGCCCCAAGCTTCTCCTATCCCATTAAGCACTCAAACGTTCTTGGGCACGCCGAACCAAATCGTCCCTAAGAGTCACTAAATGCCATAGGGCAACAATTTTTGATGGGGCATATCTTAGAGCTCATGTGAGGTATCGATGCAATTCTAGGTGCTATAGGACAATGGTGTAGAGATGTACAATAACCTCTCTCTCTTTTTGGAGATTCAATTCCATTTATATTTTGTGGTCCCATCTTAGATGATGCTAAAACTTGTAGTGTTAGCCAATACAAGGTGCCAGCTGGCGAATCTCTCTCACCATTCATCGTCGGATCAAACTATATATTTCATTAGCTTTGAGTGGCCAGGTAAACCCTAGCCCCAAGCTCCTCCCATCTTGTTGAGTGCTTGAACATTCTCGGGCATGCCAAACCGAATTTTCCCCAAGTTACTAAATGTCATAGGGTAATGATCTTTGACGGGGCATATCTCATAGCTCATGTGAGGTATGGATGCAATTCTAGGTGCTACAGGACCATGCTGTAGAGACCTAAATTAACCTCTCTCTCTCTTTTTTGAGATTGAGTTCCATTTTGATTTTGCAACCCTATCTCGGGTGATGCTAAAACTTGTGGTGCAAGGCACCTAAGCAGCAACTAGATATGTCATCTCATCTAATGATGGAGACTCATGATAGAAGGTAAAGGAGTGATCATACACCTCTTTTTGAACTTTTTTTTTTTTATGGTAATAAGGTAATCCTTGTTTGTAAGGTCAAGGAACTTGAGGTAACCTATAAACCCAAGTTGCCTTAGTCCTAAGGATTTTTCTTTTTCATTTTGTTGTTTTTGTTAATAAGTTGACTCAATAAGTATTTTGAGAGTAATTACACCTTATATAGGTCCTATGTGTTACCAAACACCACTTGGTTAAGTTATAGGAAGAGATAGTGCAAAATTTGCATTTTGCAATTATTGGTGTAAATATGTACTTTACTATTTACACTTACTTAAGTTTACTTAGGTTAATGCATTAGTTTATTATTTTGCATTATTTTATTATTTTTATTTGTGAGACACTTAGGAGTTTGCACACCTCTTTGAGTTGTCATGTTGACAACATAGGAGTATGCAACTCTATTTAAGCACATGGTGTCTACAACACTGTTTTGCATGTCACACCCTTGTAGGCTTATCCTCTCATCACCACACTTACTTCCATGCTTAATGGAGGATAACCCATATCTGGTGGACATGTGCTTGGCTATATGACACATCATGATGCTAACTTCTATGCATTCTAGAAGCTCTCCTGTGGCCTTTATATTCAGGCACTCCTAGTGTACTATAATGAACTAGTTATTGAATACATTGTTATTCTGATCATACTCTTTCTCTTTGGTCTACTGTGTGCTTGTGTTTGAGTTCTTAGTTCTTGGGTGAATTTTGTCCTTAGGAAAATTCTTACATGGTATCAGAGCTGAGTTGGAGATTTTCTCATCACAAGTCATTCGAGACCTCTTTCTTGCTTCATCACCTCAATTCGAATCCGGAGTGCTACAGAAATTGGGAGTGTCCAGCATTAGATCTGACCTCACCATTACGTCCGAAACGTTGAACCAGTGAAAATCGACTATAAGCACACCTACCTTAGCCCAAAGTCGATTGTGAGGCAAAAAAAATTTTGTAAATCAAAACCCGGAGGCCCCAATTTGCGGTATGGGTATGGTCATTATTTTTAGATCTGTAATTTAATTTTTCAGATCTATCATTTTTCTTTGTATTTTCGTCAATTTATTTTCGAATTTTTTTTGCCCGCCTTTCGGGCACCAGCAGAGAATTTTTTTTAGCAAACTCGAGCAATGACACCTTGGATCTATAATTTTTGGAGGCATTTATTAATTGGTCGCAGGGTTCATTTAATATTCGGCTCACGCTGCAATTTTTACCAGCATCACCCTTGTGACTGGTAGCATACACATTCGCCTAACTAGCATGCGACAAATCCTTCCTGGTCGGCACATAAACCCGACCACCACCTCCCACATTCGACGACCCTTCTCATTTGCTTTGACTCTGCGGGTGTTTGTTTAAAATCAGCGCGCAAAGTGCTTGCATGGTCGATGTGGGACTAATCCCACCAAATCTCGGCTAGTATCTCGACCCCGCCTGCTGGTTCCATTTTCTCGACATGCATTGTCAACATTCTAGCGATGCTGCAAATAAAACTTGGCGTGGGAGTACTTTTTGGGAATCACAGACCTTTCTCGGCATGGTTTCACGCTTTTCATCTGCGCAGTCATTTTTTGGCAGTGACAATTGAAACTCCGGCGACGCTACTAACTTCATCGCAGACTTGCAACTTCTGGCAACTGTTTCTCAGATGTCATTCTACGCATATGGCACAGACGTCAACTTGCTATTTGGCATATTCTGACAGCGAGAATATTTTGGCAGGACAGTTGTCTATTCCCGCCCACTGACCGAGTCAAAGCTGCCACGCGACACAACCCATGTCCAAGCCATGTCAGCAGTGTGACTCAGACCTGTTTGCCCAGTCATTAGACTCGAGACTGCCATGTCACCCATGGAACTTGGTTGACTGCCATGTCATCGGTACAAATATTGACACGTGTTAATCCGTACTGTATGGATAATCTAATCACTTGCCATGTCATCATTGATGCAAAATAATTGCTGACGTCATCTTTTGCATAGTTTAAATTTGACGACCGTTGGACTATCATGCCTAAGAATTTTTCAACTGTGTTCACAGCCATTTGACCGTCAAATTTAGATTCGCAATTTCTCCTTTAGACCCCTCTCTAGATTGCTTTTCAATTTGGCAGCCTGACTTTGCAAGCTCCTAACTTGGACATCCGAACTCTGATTTTGGTGCAATTTTTTTGAAATCAAGTAAAATTTCTTGAATTTTCTAGTGGTGGTGTTTTTTTTTGGTTTTGGTGCATAGATTTTGTAGAATTTTCATTTTTTGGTGACTATACCTGCATAATCCTACTTTTTTGCAACTTCAGAAGCTCCATACTGGCACATCTGGTCACTTTTTAGGTTCCATTTTTTTTGAAAGTGCGTGTTTTTTTGTCTACTTTCTAGATCTGATGTCAGATTCTAGGGTTGTGTGGACCAATTTCTCACTTTTAGAATTAGGCCTTCTTTGGCATTGTAATGCTTTGATTCTTTTTAGAATTGTTGTAAAACTAAGCTACAATGCTTAAGTGACAGATTTCAGCCTCATGAGGCAGTTGCAAAAGAAAAATTAGAAAGTCCACTTTGTTCATTTTGACAAGTGGCCCATTGTAAACGCACTACGTATAAAGTGCCAAAGCATCTTTTTTGGGAGGGTCTTTTGATTGAGTGAAAAGGGGGGGTGTGTACTATGTTTCTTGTGTCTCTATTGTGCTTTTTTCATTTCTGCATCATGGGTTTTAAATGTCCTCCTCTAATTTCACGCAACTATTCTACATGGAAAGATATTGCATGGAGTAGATTAATGGAAAAAGGATATAGTCTTTATGTTGATGGTACAATTACCAAACCTATTGATGCTAAAGAACTCATTGAATGGAAAAGACAAGACTGACAAGCTTTATGTGTTATCAGGAGTTGTGTACATGGGGATCTTCTCTTTCACATTAAAAATTGTTCAGAATCTAAGGAAGCTTGGGATAAACTTGAACAGTTGTATGGTAAAGTGGATGAAGAAAAGGGATTTTAGATTGAGGATGATCTACTTCTCTTAGATCCTAAGAATTATGACACAATTCAAGATTACATCATCAAAGTCAATGAGTATAGGGCACTTCTTAAAGATTGTGGAAATCCCATTATGGATGATAGGTTGATTCATCACATCTTGAAGAAGCTACTCTCTAAGTATGCCAACTTTGTTTCAAGTTTTAATACTCACAGGTTAACCATGGGATCTGCTTACCAGAAGCCTTCTTTGATGGATTTGTAGACATGTTGATTGTTGAACAATCTCACTTGGTGGATTTTGGACTTCTCAAGTTATCTAAGACCAAAGCCTTGGTGGCTAGTGATGCTTAGAAATCTAGTCAAGGGGGAAAAAGCAACAAGAAGAAGAAGTAGTGGAAGTAGAAAACACAACATGAATCCTCTCAACAAGGCGGTTCTTCTTCAAACAAGAAAGGAAGTAATGAAAAGAAGGACAAACTCTTTTGTGCATATTGCAAAAAGCCAAATCATGACGAGCATCATTGCAAGACAAAAAGAATTGATGAGTTAGAAAATCTACTCAAGAAGAATAAGATTCAAGTGCCAGGTACTTCCAAGGATTCAACTCCTACCTCTTCGGAAGGTAAAGGTCAAGCACTTATGGCTAACACAAATTCTTCTTCAAAATAGATACTTGACTCAGGTGCCTCTTACCACATGGGTTCTTCAAGGGAAGACTTTTCTTCATTGAAGCAGTCAAAGGTGCCACACATCTTCATAGGAGATGATGCTAAAATGGAAGTTCAAGGGAAAGGACATGTTGAAATGGAAGATGGGGAATTCAAAGATGTTCTCTATGTTCCAAATCTAAGCTCCAATCTCCTATTAATTTACCAAATCACTCACCTTGGAGATGGTCATAAAGTTGAGTTCCTTCTCGATTCAGTGATGGTGCAAAGTCTCAAAGATGATTCATTGGTAGCTATGGGGAAAGTCAATAATGACAAGAGGCTTTATGCCTTCTCCCACTTTGTGCCTAAAGGTCCTTCCCAAGCCTTGTTAACTCACTCTACTTCACAAATCAATTTATGGCATGAGCAGTTTGGTCACCTTGACTTCTGCTCTCTTGAGCAACTTTGCTCAAAAAACATGGTCAAAGGTCTACCCAACATCAGATTTTCTAAGGGAGAGTGTTCATCTTGTTCAGTGGATATGAATATGAAGGAGAAGTATGATAAAGGGAATTCTTCTTGAGCTCCAGTTGTTCTTCAGCTAGTTGACATGGTATTAGCCAGACCCTTTGTAGTGACTTTAGTCAGCCAAGGCCGCTACATACTCACATTTGTTGATGACTTTTCGAGATTCACTTGGGTCTTCTTCCTTCATCACAAGAATGAATTGGTTAACAAGCTTCAAGACTCATGTTGAACACAAGTCAAGGAAAGGCATCAAAGTACTAAGGGTGGACAATGAGAATATATACGTAGACAGAAGACTTAAGAACTTTTGCAGAATTGAGGGGATTGATCTTCAGAACTCACCAGCATTCAGTCCACACAAGGCAGATGTTGTAGCTATGAGGATTAGGACTCTCAAGACCATGGCAAGTTGCATGATAAAGGCCAAGTCTCTTGATCCTACATTTGAAGTTGAATCCATTAGCAGTGCTACTCACATACTTAATAGATCTCCTCATCCAACCTCAGATGACAAGACTCCTTTTGAGGCATGTTGCAACAGAAAACTAGTTGTGAGTCACCTTAGAGTCTTCGGTTGTCCAGCATGGGAAAACCTTTCCTCCAGGAGTTGCAAGGCACCAACACCTAGGCCTTGTACATTTATCGGGTATGAAGACAATGTGAAGGCTTACAGACTTATGGATCTAGAGACTCATGAGATTTTCGTGGAGAAGGATGTTCACTTTGAGGAAAGTTCTCCCAGCGTGTCCTCTACTCCTCTTTGCACATCATACACAGTGGAAACTGATAGTGACACCAGTGATAATGCTTCAACAGGTTTAGACACGTGGGGTTCTATTGACAGTTGCAGTGAGAGGTCACATTAGTCTAGTCCATGTGCTTATATTGCCACAGTGAAAGGTCCATCACAACATGGTACATCTTGTCTTCCAACTCTAGCTTCACTTGACTTGGGAGACAGACTTGAGGACTTACATCTTCTCATTGATGATGATGATTCTATAGTTGTTGTGAAGGCTCACTCTAACCCTCATGTCCATTCTCTACATGATCAATCTTTATAGGTTGGCATGATTGTGGATCCTTATGAACAACAATTAGTAGAGGTATCTTTGTTAGTTGAGGAGACAGATGGTTCAGTGGAACAGGTTCAACAGACATTCTTGACCAATTTGCATTCATTCTTTTCAGTATAGTTGGAAGGGGTGAACTTCAGCATCAGTACAGGGATACTTGAGCAGGTTTCTGGGCCATCACACATCTTCAGGATTGTACCTTTGCCTTTATTTCTTCCTAAGGGGAGGAACACTATTCTGCATTCATGGACTAGCTTCTTCATCGGAGCAGCTTTCACTTGTTGGCATTCTTCTTTTGGGGGGGAACCTATTCTATCTCTCTTCCTTCTCTCATTCTCTTATGTATGTATTAGATGTATGTCGTAATGGGGGGATCCTGATTACTCCATCCATCGATGCATCCTACTTATCTCTCTTTTTGGGGGAAGGTTTTTCCCATGAGGTTTTCCCTCTTTCCCTGCTTTATGGGGGATTGCATTTTCATTATGTACATGGGTACCTAATATGGCCTAGTAGCTGGGACCCATTATGCATCTTCATCCTAGTTCGTAAGCTTAAGGGCATTCTCCTAAGTTGCACTTAAGGGGGGGTGTTGGTGTAAATATGTATTTTACTATTTACACTTACTTAAGTTTACTTAGGTTAATGCATTAGTTTATTATTTTGCATTATTTTATTATTTTTATTTGTGAGACACTTAGGAGTTTGCACACCTCTTTGAGTTGTCATGTTGACAACATAGGAGTACGCAACTCTATTTAAGCACATGGTGTCTACAAAACTATTTTGTGTGTCACACCCTTGTAGGCTTATCCTCTCATCACCACATTTACTTCCGTGTTTAATGGAGGATAACCCATATTTGGTGGACATGTGCTTGGTTGTATGACACATCATGATGCTAACTTCTATGCATTCTAGAAGCTCTCTTGAGGCCTTTATATTCAGGCACTCCTAGTGTACTATAATGAACCAGTTATTGAATAAATTGTTATTCTGATCATACCCTCTCTCTCTTTGGTCTACTATGTGCTTGTGTTTGAGTTCTTAGTTCCTGGGTAAATTTTTTCCTTAGGAAAATTCTTACAGCAATAAAAGTTGCTGACATTTTTTTCCCAATTTTAGTATTTTTTGAAAAACATTGAAATTAACCGTGTAACAAATCAAACCAACTAGCAATCAATTGGAATGGATATCAAATGATGAAAATACCCTCTATGAATTTAGAGGAGGCATAAGGTGTTGGTGATTATCAAGTTCTTTTTATATGACAAGGAATCACTGCTGATGTTAAACTTGTATATAAGATCATTGAGTTATTGTCAGATATCATTACTTCTTGTTTAGAATAGCAAACTCATACTTTATCAAAATGAAACACCACTTTAGCTACATGTTATCACTGAATGGAGTTAGTTGAAGATATTAAGGATCTTCTTGTTGTCTTAATAGCCATTGCATAGGTTTTAAACATAATCACTTCCCTTTGTGAAGAGTTGTCCAAAAATTAGCAAATTACATGTTGTTGCAAAGAAAATACAGTCATAAGATGTTGAGAAATTGTTTTCACTCATAAGATGTTGAAGAATCTCTTGGAAGGATGGAATAGATGACAGACTGAAGTTTGTGAGACAGTTATTAGTGTTTCTTGAAGTGTCTAAGGTGTTAGTTTGAAGCAAGAAGTTGATTATGATCCATTTCTCAAATTTGCTCATTTTTCCCTTATTGCTTCTCAACTCTTGAATAGGGAAAGTGATCAAGTAGTTTTGTGAAGTTTGGTAGAAGTTTTTTCGATGTTGTAACCAAGTTGGAAAGAGTCTTTGAAGACACTTAGGAAGGTGGGAAAGGTAGTTTGCCTTAAAAGTGTTCTTTTTGGGAATCCACTAGCTTTTGGTGTGAGCACTCCACATCATTTTGGATGCAAATTATATTAAAATGAAACACATAAAATGTACTTAAAATGTAATACATAAACAAACATACAATATATTATGATAACCAATAATGTCATAAGTATAATAATGTCATGCATCAAATATATGTCATACATCAAATATAAAATGTCATATATACATCAAATGTATATCGAATATGTCCACTGACATAAAATCTAACATATATGTCCACTAATGCCTATACATGTGTATCTATCAACTATATCTTCTCCTTCCCATGAGGGGAAGGAAACAAATCCCTGGAGGTATTTGGTCATTGTGTAGAGGGAGATAATGGGGATGATAGGGTCCTCACACACTCACTCATCAACTTGTTTAGGCTCTTCTCTAACTCAAGCTAATACAAACAAAGTAGATATGAATCAATAATTATTATACATTGAAATCAAATATATGTAGACACAAAATTAATTATTTTCTTACCACCATCAAATAGTCACTTTGTACATCCACCTTAAAGGCTTATAGATGATCGGGTGTAATAAGACCCTACAACAATTCAATCAATATAGTCACTTATACATAACATTTGAAATTTAAATATTAACTATTATAAACCAAAAACCAAAACTAAGAAAATTTTTTCATACCTCAATCAATGGCTCTGAACTAGCCATCGCTACAACAACTCCAAGATTGATGGACTAGTGAAGATGAGAAGGAGTCTCAGACATCAACAACTGCATGTCATATAATATAATTTACATGTAACATGAAACATGAAATAAATATAATCAAATAAATTAAATTAACATCAAACAAATATACCTCTACGAAGCTTGTATCATGCCTAGGCTCAGAGTCCCTTGTGAATGTCGATGGTCTAGTAGAGAACTGATGCACATGGATAATTTTTTTTTTGTCAATCCTTCATATAATTACTTAATAAATATATGTATTAATTTAAATGTCTAAATTGATACATACCTCTGAACTTGTCAACGAGACGTAAAATGGGGTCGAGGAATCTATACTAGGGCCATCAACACTCTTACCCTAAATTTTGAACAATGTCAATACATGCTAATTAATTAGTCATTCACTATACATATAAAATATGATCAAATTAGTTTATTATAATTGTAATTTACTTGTGTGTCAATGCCAAATGTGTCACTCAGGAACTCATCAGTGACTAGCCCATCATCCATACTATCTCCAACATGACTGCCAAATGTGCATAAGGATCCACATAATGTGCACATGTGATTGCAACACATAGAAGACTTCTCTTAACTAATGGACTGGCGCAATGAATGAGGTTATGCATCAAAGCATTGGTAGTCCCTAGAGTGCTGGTCTCTACATGTTCTTTCACAATTGAAGGAAAAATCACATGCTCACCCCGTGGCTTGACAATAGGCGCCCTAACTACATTAGGATTATGACATGCCCCCAACCTCTCAAATGATGACCCCCCACCTCTACTATGAGATTATAATATATCAAAATAATTGGAGATCTCCCCAAGGACAAATTCACAATACAATTTCTTTAAGAAATACATTGGAACCTCATGATTATTGTAGGGAGAGGCATCAAAGACCATCCACCATCTATCCCAAAAGTTATTTCTAATATCATCATGTATGCACCAATGGATGGGGAACCTTTTAGTTGTATGTTTAATAGTGTCTTGTTCTCCAGACTTTTTTAAAAATGCACAAATGCTAGCTTTTGTTATTTCCTTTTTTTTTTTTTAACATCTTTATAGGATAATTTGTTTGCATAATATCTTCTTTGTTCATCCCTCTTAACATGTCAAATATCCAACTGACACTAACATAAATTACATGGGTTATAATGGACTCAAGGGAGGATGCCAATTGTGCTCTCAATGGATTGGTTTTTCCACAAGGTTTCAACCTACCAATGAGTGCTTCTAATTCATTTTTCCTTCTTTCTATTTCACTCATTATGTTGTCTTGGGTGCTAGGAGGAGATCTTGCAATCAATGGAGGTTGTAGAATTTCTTGCTCTTCTTGTGGAGGGTTTTGATTTTCATCTTGTAGAGGGTTTTGATTTTCATCTTGTGGAGGGTTTTGATTTGGATCCTATGGAGGATTTTAATTTTATTTTTGTTGATCTGACTGAGGATTTGGCGGTTCATTTTTCACATTTCCTAATAAGAAACCAATTGCAATCTAAATAAATAAAAAAATTTAAAGAAAAACTGAAAAAACTTACAAAATAATGTAAAAACTTACAAAACAATGCAAAAACATATAAAACAATACAAAAACAAGAGTAGAAAACATACTGCATGATCCTGATCTTGATCTTCGGCGACGAGAAGGCGGGTGACAAAATTCTTCAAGTTTTGCAACCCACGTGCACGTTGTTGAGGAGAAGAATTTTCAACAAAATATAATGAAATGGGCTGCGGGTTTGCGACCCATATATAAAAATTTAAGATTTTAAAAAAGGCTTGCGCTCTTTTAGAATTTAAAAAATTGCTTTTGTGTGTCAAGTTTTTGGCACCACAACTTGGTGCACTTACTCTATAGTGATTGTTGAATAAGGAATTATGTTGTAGATTTTGAAAAAAAAGAAAAACTTATTAATCAAGAAAACTTGACTAAGGAAAATTATAGAAAAACTGTAGAAAATTATTGTGACTGTATTCTTATTAACCCCTTTCTAATATAACAAACATTTTGATAATTGAAAATTGGAAGAAAAAAATAAATTGAACAATTAGAGTTTCAACTTTAAATTTGTTATTAGAACTATGAAATTATCATGAATTTTCTAAATATAGATAAATATTATTCTTATATCTAAAATAATTTAATTACAAAATTTATTGAAAAAAATTAAAAAAATTAATTGAGATGAAAACATGTTGTAATTAAACTTATGCATGTATGCGAAAACAAACATGCTAAAAATAGAAACTAAGTATAGTAAGGTTACATGCATGTAAAAAAAAATGTTAAAAATAGAAAGCTAAGTGTAATATGGTTACATGCATGTGAAAATAAATATGCTAAAAATAGAAAGCTAAATATAGTAGGGTTGCATGTTAAAACAAATATGATAAAAGTAGAAAATCAAGTATAGTATGGTTGCATGATTTGAGAGATCAAAGACATGCAAAACTACTAATTGCATTTGTATTCTTATTTTATATAATTTAATACTCAAATTTATTTATTAAAAAATATAAATTAATTAATTAAAAATAAACAAATAAATAATTTATTAATTTCAAAAATTAAATAAATATTATCCATTTAGTTATAAAGCGAATGTAGTATTAGTGATTATTTAAGTCTAATTAAACTCTTAGTTGCATATACATGATTTTATATTTATTAATGTAAAAGGGAGGTTAATAAATAAATATTTAGAATTTTATTATATTTTAAGAAAAGTTGTGATAGAGTTCACTTTGTAATCATTTAGTTAATAACTATTTGACTTTATAAGAAAAATTATAAATAATTAAATTAAATTTATAATTTTATCTCTAGTTGCATAATGAATTAAAGGAAAAGAAAATATTAATATTAAACTTAAATAGAAGTCATTAATATTTTAGAAATTGAAATTAATATCAAATTTTAAATATAATAATATGAATTTATGTTTTTAATTAAATCATTTATGATTTAAGATTATTTAAATTAATAATATGATAATATTGCATGATATTTTATATGCACAAAAAGATTGGATATTTAAATACTTATTGTTTTAAATAAGTATATTAGCATAACAATTTATATTAACATATATATTCTTACCTTATTTCTAAACACATCCTTATGACCTAAACTAAACGAGAGAAATTGGTGGAATTAAATCACATGGCTGAAAACTATGTGTTTTCTAATATTCTATTGGTAGTCTTGTGATGTTTATTTTCGTGAAGGTTTTTTCTTTGTGGGTTGTTTAGTTGGCAAGTTAGGATGTGCACTAGAGGCATTTTTGAGATCTCTTTTATGATTATTTGGTTAGATGTCATGTTGAACTTTATGATTTGAATTGAGATTTATGTTATTGAGCATTTATGAGAACTTGGGTTTCGAGAACCAATGTTATTTTTTGGGTTGCCTATTAAGGAACCAAATTCTATCAATATTTTTTTGTCTGGTATGGGACACTATTGTGGCTTGTGAATTTTGAGAAGGTAGTCTAGGTGCATGTCTATGGGAGTGGCTTGCAATGGGAGTCAAGGCCCAAAGTGGCTGTCATGGTAACTCATTGTAAGTTGTGTAATAAGTGATAACATAGTAGTTAAAATATCTTTCCTAACCCTTTCCTCGAGATATATTAAAAAGATAAGTTAGAGATTTTTTCTTGTCCATGCCTTGAGTGCTTGTATAGACTAAGGATGAGATGGAGATGATACCTTGAGAGGTATGACTAGTTTCCTTGTCTTGACGAGAGGGTATTTTGGTTTGGCATAGAGTTACTAGGGGGCTGAGGTCTTAAGAGATTGCTAGGGTAACCTTAGAGTTGGTTCATGTGATGACACTCAGTATGTAGCCTAAGTCTCCTTCATAGTTTTTTTTAATATTTGCCTCTAGTGGTGTACTTGTTGGATATTACTTTTTATGGTGTATTTATTGTGAGTCATTACTCATTGATTAAATGTCATTTATTCTTGATAGTTGATTTTTATTAATGAATGATTAGTTATTCATTAATGATATTTTTTTATTGTTGGAGTTAGTGATTGGTAGTTTACTTTTATTGATGACATTTGCTATCTGTTGGTCATTGTGCTTGTGATACTTGACATTGATTTCGAGGTGGTTGTATATCTTGTCTTAGTATTTGTATGTTGACATGGTATGTGGTGTTGGTATTGAATGAGTGTCCTTTCGATTTTGATTATCTCTTCTTCTTGAGTAGTTTGTGTTACCCTTGTGTTAGTCTTGGCTATCAGGATTCCTTGTCTATGATTATTTTATGATTTGATTATCTATGTGTGGATCGTACAGTATCTTTCTTGCACAGTGAGAGTGAGAGCCTGATTAGGAGACCACGCGGTCAGGAGGTAGTGTATTCTTACCTGTTGGGTCCCCCTCATATTGATAGATGTTGGATGCTCCTTGATACAATGATACTATTACCATTCTTCCTCTTATCTTGAAGACTTCTATTCATTTGATGTATCTATGTATCATGTGTTTTGAGATCCTATAGGATATTGTATTGTATATTGATGTACTTGTATCTAGTTTCACATACCCTGTGACATGTGTAGTGGATGCTATTCATTAGATGTGTTTTCATATTATTAGTTGTACTTATGCATTTTCTTATATGATTATGTAGGTGTTTACTCATTTAATGATTATGGACATTGTAATTGAGACTTAAACTTATTAATAAAACTTTCTTAAATGTGATTCAATGTGAAGGAACCCTTGAGGAATTGAAACTTTATTTGTAATTGATTACGTGTTCTCGATGTGTATGTATATATTGTTTTCGTGTTATTATTACTTTGATGTTGTTGAAACTTTTTTTAAAAAATAGTCCAGTAAACTTTGTAACATATTAGGTTTATTTATTTTGGGTTCCCGAGCGAGGCGTTACAAGGCATCTTTGTTATTCTTAAGTTTATTTGCAACAAAAAAAATTGAGATGTCTTGTAGTGGTATGTCTTATTTGTAGCTAAAAAAAAACATAAATATTCTCACAAGATTGGCATTAATTTATTAAATTTAATGACCAAGTATCTAAATTGATGAACTAATCTTTGGTACCATGCTTCAACCAATGCCAAGATAAGAGCCTTAGCCAATGGTCATTGAATGAAACCAAACAACCTTCAAATTGAAGAGGTTAATTAAGCATAGTAGGCATGTTAAAAAGTGTGACTTGAGGAGACATTAGAAAGGGGGGATGTGTCTGAGATAAAAAGTTCAAAGGGGTTACATAGTTGGAGAAGCTTCAACAGGGAAGACAATAAGAGAGAGAAAAGTTTTCCAATGTGAGGGTGGCTACATAGAGATATGATATCATGGAGAATATAGATAGTGAATAATGTATAGCAGAGAGGTAGTATATTGAGTGAAATTACTAGAGGAAGAGAGGCCGTCAATGGGGTTATGTTAATATGTGTACACATATCAATGAATAATGTATTGTTGGAGAGAATCTCTTCTTGTGTTTTTATGTTTTCATTTATAAGTTTGTGTTTGTAGGACAAAGGGGAGTATTTTATGCACATTAGATAGAGATTATGAACAAAAATAATAAATTTACATTACAAAAGTCAAAGAAGACTTAATGAGTCATTTTGAATATGGTAGCTTTCTACCCTCATTTCTCTTTGGTACTCAAGTAAGTCAAAAATCCACAAAGAAATTTGACAATGCATTGTATTTCTACCTTAAGTGGGCAATGCATTTTCTACTTTGAATTCAAGGGTCAAATCTTTCAACCCTATCACGATTAGTTTAAAAATTGAAAGAGAGGGATAAATAAATTATATCGCGATAAATAAAATATATCATGATTCACAAATGGATTAGTAAGTAGATCTAATGGAATCAATGAATACATTCTGTTGTAAGAGAGGCCATTTAGCCGCTTCATTTAATAAAGATGAAGAATACAAAATTCAGCAAAAAGGTAAAAACATTTTCATGCATGGGAAGACTTATTTATTAGGATCAATGTGTAAAAGGCTTAGAAGGGAACTATGGTATTACCATTTAACTATGACTGCATGATTTTCTTTAGTTTTAATAGATGATACCAGAGGCTTTCAATACTCAATCTTATAAAGTGAAAGTGCATCCAACCTATTTTGAATAGTTCATATATCCTTTTTGTGTAGCTTGATTATAAATATTTCTAAGGTAGTATTTTAATTTTTTTTTTAATAGTAGATATATAACATTGTCCCATCTACAAACAAATAGATGAAACTTCAAATTAACAATTAATAAACAAAAAGGTTTTTCTCAAGTATTCTCTAAAATGACTATTATTTATAAATTGAGAGGACCACTTGTGTGTCCATTGTAATCTCATAACATAATATGATAATTGTGAATTGAATTTCATAGACATGATACACACCAATTGTGAATTAATTTGCACATACGTGATACAAACCTATTAACAAGAACAATATGTTACATATATCCATTATTAAAACTAAGCATAATGAACAACAATGAAAAATAAACTTGTATATAAGAATAAGTTACATAGACACTATAAAGCCAATAACAATATGTTACATATATCAATAGAAGATACTTGTATATAAAACCAGAGACAAAATTTATGACTAATAGAGAAGTGAGAAGTAGAGTCCAAATTTAGGGAAGAAGCATTCAAAGAGGGGAAATTTTTTTAGAACTAAGTCATAAGCCATATTTTTAGTTCCATTCACAATTTCTATCTATGCCAAACAATTTAGAAAGGATATTAGTTACATTAGAAGTTCCCTCAACTTAATTTTAAAATGCTTTTGTTATGAGTTAAGAATTTTAGGGAAATGTTAATACCCTAGTACACACATCAGAATTCATACCTTGAGTAACCTAATAGAGAGTTGTGTCCTCATGCAAATAGTAGGGAGGCTTTGCTAGTATCTCCACGTCGCTTCCCAAAGAAAACTATATGATGCTACATGCCTAAATATATTAACTTGGTTTGTATCGACATGTGAATTCTGCAAGTGTATAGAAGGGTTGCCAAATTACACAAAAGAACATTAACTCTCTTTTTTATGTTCATGAAAATGTTAGGTATGTTACACACGTAAACCTCAATCTTATTTGCAGGAATCATTAATAAATAAAATAAAGCAAACACAACAAAAGCTTCAAATATAACCAAGAACATAAACCATGACACACACAAAAAGCAATTTATCATCAACCTTAGTTTATTCAAATTTTGCAAACCCTACAATAAGCGTTAGAATTTTAAGATTTATAGAAACAACAACTAAAAAGAAGACCCTAATTTCTCACTCATTATAGCATCACAAGCTTATGCCTTGATTCTGTCATACCTAACTAACTATGCATATCTAGAGCACATCCTTGAGTGAAAGAAGGTAACTTTTGGGGAGTTACTACGATAAATGGTCCTTACAATAAGATTTCAAAGATTGTGTGTATAGTATTTGTTGACATCCACAAACCACAAGAGCTTTGATTTGCATAGATTCAACACATATTTTTCTAATTTATGAAAAAAAATGAAAATACAAGCCATATTACTTTTGCAAGTCCATCCACTTGCCTCTAATGTATTTCAAAAAATTACTAATGGCACTACTATCATAAATTTCTTCAACCAAATGGAGTCAAAAACCTTAAGATACATTTTCATAAAAGTTGGGTATAATATTTGTTGCCACCCTTAAACAATACCTTTTTACATGTATCCTCCATGCAATTGCCTTTTGCTTCTTGATAGATGAGCTAGCACTCTGCAACACTATGGCCTACAATATGATAATGACATAATTTCTCGTGCACTCTCTTGCATCAATATTTGTAAATATGTTCGTAAGCCATTTGCAACACCAATTATATAGATGGAGAAAATAATTCACACAAAAACAATGGGTAAAAAGCGAGCAAGTTGCTCATAGAATAGAGAAATATAAATGTATGTAAGAAATCATTGCAATTTGATTGGCTAAATAAAAGGAAATTAATCAATGTTTAAAATTGCTACCTCCACAATTGTTCCATAGCAGAAACTAATATATGCTCTATAGTTTATCTTTTATTTCATTTATTTTAAATAGTGTGAATGAAATCAAATTTAAGATATAATATTTTTAATTTTTTATTGAAATAATAAAAGAAATTACAAATAAAATGTAGAAAAAAAAGCTACAATAACAACCCTCAATGTTGCTTACTACAACACTTATAATCTAGAACTACAAAGAGCCAAAAAAAAACAAACAAACATTACAAATATTTAATTTAAAGTTTTAAAATATAAATAAATCTAAAAAAATATTTAAAAATTCTATCATCCTTCATATAACATCAAAATAGTATTACTAATGAATACGGTCAAGAAAATACAATTGAACACAACTAACGAATACTAACAAAAATAAAATAAAATTAAACATGTGATAATTTATAGAAAAACATAAAGAGGATAATGATTCTGTCATGATTGGAAAGTATCAAATTCGATGGCCTTTGTTTTGATAAATAATATATTTCCATATTAATTTATACATCTTATATAATATAGTTTTAGTAAAACTAAAAAGCAAAACGTGACCGGTCTGCAGTTACAATTGCTGTTGAATGACATCTTTGACCGGCCAAGCCAGAAGATTGTTATCCCGCACGCCGTTTGAACTTTACAGTAACATCTAACCATCTTATATTATCCCGTTCGTACATTTATTTCAGGCATCTGCTCTCATAGCTTTCTTTTTAGGGTTTACTTGCAGAAAACAGAAAGATAATTGCAGAGATGCACAAATTTATCTGGTCATTCTTGCTGCAGCTCTCCATAATTGCGAAGGTTAATGGCGCCTCATGCCCGACGGATTTCAATTACGTCAGTAAAATGTCGTGGGAGAAATCCTCCTGTCAATCTGCGGATCCATTGAAGGACAATTGCTGCCAGACGCTGCTCAGTTTATTCGGCGTAGGGTTAGCTCAGTATCTCAAAGACTCGTCAAATTTCGAATTCCCGGACTACTCCTCAGCAAACGCCTGTGTAAATTCATTCCGGAGCAAAGTTGCTTCAGAATCTGTTTCCCCTTCCTTGGTCTCGCAGTGCCTAAACGACACTTCATTGTTCGTGTCCAGCCCTAATCTTTGCAGCGGCATACAGACTGAAAAGGACTGGCTTGATCTTCTCGGAACAACTTCCATGGACACGGCCTGCAAAGGGGATTTGGTCAAATTGTCCTCATGCAATCTTTGCAAGGAGAGCGCGCAGAAAACCGTGAGTACTCTGGTAGGGTTGAGTAAAAATGTGACGGCAGAGACGAGTCTCAAATGTTTCTATTTCGCCGTTCTTTATGCCGCGGGCTTGGTGAACGAGTACGGGCCGAAGAACGAGACCACGGCCTATTGTGCCTTTGGCTTGCCGTTACATGTCGCGGGTTCGAGTAACCGCGGGCGCCTGGTTTTGATCTATACGGCCGTAGGCTCCGCTGGGGTTTTGCTTGGAATTTGTGGGGGTTTGGCGATCTATTTTATCCGGGAGAAGAGAAACAAAGCCGCTGTGCACAGGCGTTTTATAAGTCGCCAGCGGAGCCTGTTAAAGTCCTCCGTGAGGCCAAATACTGGAGCGATCTGGTTCAAAATTGCTGAAATTAGGGCCGCGACGGAGAATTTCAGCTGGAGAAACCTCATCGGCCAGGGCGGATTCGGGACTGTGTTTAAAGGAACGCTTTCTGACGGTCAGGTCATTGCCGTGAAGAGAATTGAAAATTGCTCTGCGGAAGGAGACGCGGAATTCTTGAACGAAGTGGAGATTATCAACAACATTAGGCACAGAAATCTGGTGGTTTTGAGAGGTTGCTGTGTTGCCAGCGACGACCTGGAAGGGCACCAGAGGTTTCTGATCTACGATTTCTTGCCGAATGGCAGCTTGGATGATCACATTTTTGGGCGAGAATCCAAGTTACCGCTGTCATGGCCGCAGAGGAAGAATATTGTGCTCGGTACGGCCAAGGGTTTGGCTTATTTGCACTATGGTGTTCAGCCTGCGATTTATCACAGAGACATTAAGGCGACGAATATTTTGCTGGATGCCGATTTGAATGCTTGTGTCTCTGATTTTGGACTGGCTAGAATGAGCGTGGAAGGGGAGTCTCATCTGACCACAAGAGTTGCAGGTACTCATGGTTACCTGGCTCCAGAGTATGCTCTGTACGGGCAATTGACGGAAAAGAGTGATGTTTATAGCTTTGGTGTGGTTTTGTTGGAGATAATGAGCGGCAGAAGGGCTCTGGATACTTCTGTGGAGAATGCTTTTGATTATCTGGTGACGGATTGGGCGTGGAATCTGGTGAAAGCGGGCAGAGCAATTGAAGTGGTGGAGAAGGGGATGAGGGAAAGTGGGCCTGCAAGTATCATGGAGAGATTTGTTCTTGTGGGAATTATGTGTGCGCATGTTATGGTGGCTTTCAGGCCTACCATTGTCGAGGTTGTTAAGATTATGGAAGGGGATACAGAGATTCCTGACATTCCAGACCGGCCATTGCCCCTCACGCACCAGTCTGTTAATTATGAGGATGGATCATTCATGGTCTCTGGTAGCTATACTTCTTACCAATGAAAGATCGGTTTCGACTTCTTCAGTTGAAGAGATTCTTCATGGAAGGGCGACGTTTTTCATGGAGCTCTTCTGTGGGTCCACTGTAAATGGCAACGATAACAAAGTGCTTCAAAACAGCGAGATTGCAAGATCGGTTTTGTTTTGTTTTTGACTGTTTTGGCATACAACTAGGAATTAAAACTTGACGAGATATGAAGTTCAACACAACAAAATCAAAGTGAATGTGACTAACAAACAATTTACGTCTTCAACGTTTAATCCTTTAAGTGCCACTCTGAAGAGAGATGAAACAAGAGTGTTTTTTTCAGTCTTGAAAGGATTGGTTGAAGTGTGTTTTTTCTTCCATCATCTTATTGGATTCCAAGAGCTTTATTCATTCAACATTTAAGCATTTGTTCCTTTTCTTTTTTTAAAGTTTATTGTTTTCTTTTGTTGAAAAACAATGTAATCTAAAGAAGACCTGGGTTCATGCTTTCATCCATATTCATGATTTGGGTCAATTGTTATTATTTATTAATAAAATTCATTTATAATTTAACATTCGGTCGCAGATCAAATGGGGATATCATTTTCCAACTTCAATGATGAACAACTACCTCATACAACATTCTTATCCATTGGTAAGTTAACGCTCATATTTGCCAAACTATGGGTTGATTGAAGGGTTTCTATAAAATCAACTATTGACATATGTAAGGTGGGGTGGGAAGTATAATCTAGATGTAATCAAATTGTGGTTGTTTTCAAAGTTGGGCGACCAAGAATGTCAAGAGCATCAAGTTCAATTTAACCATTTGGATGAAAATTACAAATGAGTCGTCATTAAAGGTTCATCTACTTGTAAAAGGAGATTCAGACAACTTAAACATCATACACAAAGACATGATTTCTATACTAAAAGTGTTAAATAGAACACTTTTCAAATCTACTTCATTCTTACAATAAAAGTATTAAATAGTCAAAATTGATTTATTTTGACTTATTTTTCCAACCTTAATTTCTTCCTTGGTGTGTGATGTTAAAGAACATCCCTAAATATAGAAAATACTAAAAAAAATGTCCTAAAATAATATTCTTCTATTTTTTCAACCTTATCCACCTACTATATGATATTATATATAATATATTGGTACCCCTATCACCTACTAATCCCTCTTCTTAACAGGCTTAGACAATCTTGTTAGTATAAACAACCATCACATATACAATATTGCTTTTGATTTTAAAATTATAATTTATAATTATGATAGTTACCATGGCTGTTTGCAATTCAACTTCATTTCACGAACGAGCCTACCATTTTCATTTTCAAAATATATATCGTCATTAACCGAGAGAAATTTAGAAATGTTGATGTTAAAGAATTACAAACAGTTTAATCCAGAGATGCCAGATACTAACATGACATTGTAGAAACTACATGACTGTTTGGACACTAAATAATCGTATCCAAAACGTCTCCGTTTTAAATCATATCATCAACAAACACCAAACAGGCAGCGATACAACAAGATCCATAATCACACCTAGCGATAATAACTCAACTTTGAGTCTTTCGCATCAAAATAAATAGCAATCAAGCTTAACCCAGGCGTCCTTAAGTTTAGTTTGTTGGAATTGCAGAGGTTATCCGTGGAGACGTGGGCCTGGGTTAGGGCCTATTGCGGAAGGCAAAGACATTATTTGTCTCATAGAGACACATGAGCATGAGGGATGTAAGACCCCATTGTTTGAAGGCTACTGGAAGATGGCAGTGTGGAATGAGGCAGCGGGAAATGGTAAAGGTTATGGAGGTATAATGGTTCTAGTAAAAGAAAAAGAAGGTCGTGTCATTCAGCTGGAAAAGACTGATTCTAATAAACAATTTATATGGCTCAAAATCGTGGAAAATAACACTCTTCTCAGGATTGCAGCTTGTTACTTTGCTCCACAAGTATCTAAAATTTATAAAAAGTGTGGTTTAGATCACAATGACCCTTATGCTACGTTAAAGAAAGATGTTGTTGTTTTTTTCACAACGTGGGGATGTCCTTCTCGTTGGAGATTTCAATGCTAGGACAGCAAATTGGCAAGCAAGTATTTTCAGCTCCGAAGTAAATGATAACCCTATTTGGCTCACAGAAGAGAGAAATCATCCATGGGATAGAATATCCGAAGATGCTAAAGGCTGCAATCATTTTGGGGAAGAATTGATCACTTTGTGTGGCACATTTGATCTAATAATCTGTAATGGTTTGGCTAGATGGGCTAAGTCGGGCAATTTCACTTGCAACACATACAACGGGGCAAGTGTGGTAGACTATGTAATTTGTTCGCAGCATTTGTATAACAATATTGAAGAAGTTGAAATTGGAGAGCACATTTGGGATCTCAAATCAGATCATAGACCACTGTACGTAAATTTGTATTGGGCAAAGGATAGACGGATTGGGGCAAAAATCCAAGGCCCTCAACACCCACCTTCTCAGGGCAGAATTTTGTTAACTTCAGAAAATAGTAACACTTTCAGGGCTGCTCTTGAGGAACTTTGTATGGGACACCCTATGTATAAGCATGGTGTTAATAGTCATGATTTATCAAATCTGATTCACAAGGCTCTTTCAAAATGCAAGAGAGCAAAAAATAGAAAATCTGAAACTAATTGTTTTCCAGCCAATGCATGGTTTGATAAGGAATGCAAGAGGGCTAGGAGAAATCTAAGGGAGTCAAATAAAACTAACCTTGACATTAAGACCTACAAACAGATCCTAAAGAAGAAAAAAATCGATTTTATGTCCACAAGGAGAGAGGAGCTAATTTTCTTGGGCAGAAATAACCCCAAACTTTTTTGGAAAGAACTCCAACCAAGGAGGAAGCAAACTGAAAATAATATTACTGCCACCCAATGGTTTGATTATGCTAAGAAACTTTATGAACAAGAGGGTGGAGTGGGACAGCCACCTTTGGTCAATGATACCACAAATATTTTTACTGTGCAAGAGATAGAGACAGGGATTAAGAAGTTGGGTGGAGGCAAAGCAAAAGACCTTGTTGCGCTTCAAGCTGAATATTTGAAGTGGGGTATGAAAACTCTTGCACCGCACATCATTGAAATCTTCAACAAAATCTGCCAGGAAGGGTTTCCGAAAGATTGGACAATCAGCCTTGCAATACCACTGTTTAAGAGTGGTGATGTTAACAATCCCTCCAACTACAGGACTATAATGATCAATCCCCTCTTTGCTAAACTTTTTGGTAGTATGATAGAAACTAGGATCAGCAAATGGGCAGAAGAAAATCATAAACGTGCTAAAGGGAAAGCTGGTTTTAGGCCAAAGCACTCGACAGTGGATCACTGTGTCACTCTGAGACACATTATTGAAAAAGAGTGAGAGAAAAAAGAAGAGGTTTTTTGTTGCTTTGTTGACTTCAAAAAGGCTTTTGATACCGTTCCGAGAGACAAGCTTTGGTTGAGGATGGAAGAATTGGGGATTCCTAGGCATCTCAGAGCTGCTGCTCATAGAATGTACGAAGAGGTGAAAGTCAAAATTAGAACTTCAGATGGCATTTCAGAATGTTTTAGGAGCGATATCGGGGTCAAACAGGGCTGCCCTTTATCCCCTACTTTATTTGGTTTATATATTGACAAACTGGAAGAGTGGTTAAACACGCAAGAGTGTGAAGGCATTCAGCTAGGGGAATTTGTTATAAAGCTACTCCTATATGCGGACGACCTCATTTTAATTGCCAAATCTGCTTGTGGTTTGCAAGACCATCTATCTTCTCTTGAGCGCTTTTGTAGAATGGTGGGGATGCAAGTCAATATCAGCAAAACCAAGGTTATGATTTTCTCTAATAATAAAAAACAGCATCAACATGAATTTTATTACAATGGAAGTGTTCTCGAAGAAGTTGCGGAATATAAATACCTTGGCATCGATTTCAACAAAAAACTAAGCTGGTCTAGCTGCAGGTATAAAAGGACATTAGGTGGATGGAAGGCTTTCTACGCTCTTCAGAATAGGTGCCGTGAAGCGGAGTTGTGGGATTGGAAAACTATTCAAACCTTGTTTGGTCTTCTTGTGCTGCCAGTTGTTCTTTATGGGTGTGAATTATGGGCCAGCAGCACTACTATAGCACAATGGAAACAAATCGAAGGAATCCAAAAGCGCTTGATTACAAGCAAGTTTAAAATTAAAAGCACTGTTCCATATGACATCATGCTAAGTGAAATGGGGGCTGCGCCTATTGAGGCACTTGCTATGGTTCGCCTTTTAAGCTATCTAAAAAGAATCGAAAAAATGGAAGAGGATAGATGGCCGAAAGTTGTCTTTAGTGACACACTATGTAAGCGAAAAAGGACATGGATGCAACAAAACATCAAGTGGATGAGTAAATGGAATATTCATTTCAATATGTGCCCCACAAGTAATAAAGAAATAAAGGTCTTTGTTATGGAGAAATTCTACAAGAGAAATTGGGGAAGCGAGATTGGGAGGAAGAAACTATATTATATAAATGAGTTCAACCCCACTTGTGATCAACTCGAAAAAGTGTACATAGGAGCCAACATTTCTTGGAGAGCTAAAATTCTTATTGCTCAGCTGAGAACCAACTCTCACCAACTTCGTTGTGAGACCGGGCGTTGGAAGAGGCCAAAGGAGGCTTGGGAAGAGAGAATTTGCAGATTTTGCAATTCTGGAAAAGTGGAAACTGAACAGCACTTTATTCTAGAATGTGAGGCCTACAAGGATAGCAGGGATAAGTTTGCGGATACTATATGTGACAGTTCTTGGCATAACCTGTTCAACGAAGAGTACATTGAGCAATTGGGGGGGCTCATCATTAGTCTACACAAGAGGCGAACAGCGCTACTTAAGTCTGCTTGAGTTGTCTTGCTGTCCCATAGGCTATTTTTGGCCTCGTGGACGTTAAAATCTTATCTATCTATCTATCATCAAAGGAAGCATTACTCTCGTTTGTCATATACAAGAAATATTCCCGCATTCCTCTAATAGAAAAACATGTCACCTTTTCTGGCTGTCAGACAACATTTCTATCATGTCATTTTGTAGTGCTAATCTCGATACTTTGCACGAATAAATGGGAGTTTCTGATTGGAAAGGAAAATGTGTTTAATCACTTGCTAACATCAGCCGCTCCGCTATTGATTCAGCCTTCCAGGAATTGTAGAAAACAATTTGTAGCATGTGCTCAGCTTGCATTGTGGAAAGAAATAAATTGTTTGAGCTAGCGATCAATAATGATGGGAGCATTACCTGAGATTCACATTTATTTCAATATTGATCCCACCTGTCTCTGTTTAGTACTGATTCTGTAACGGTTATTTTCCCCATTTTCAGCTTTTTAAATATTTTTGGTTGTTGAAAAAGTGGCTTCCTGTCTTACGTGATTGTATTATATTTAGTTTTCCAGAGACCAATACTTAATAAAACGGCAAAAACATGAAACGTAAATGATACAATGATGCATGATACATGATACTGTGATTAATTTTTTTATTTTTTAATTAAAATTATTGTAGAGAAAAATTGGATTATTTTTGGCTGTAGGATGAGTTGGTGCAAATTGGATTTATTTGAAAATATATGATTAAAAATCTGGATGTTAATCTGTATTATGAAATCTCATTTATATAGATTTATCTTTTATAATATCTTAAGGTTTTATAAAAAATAAAAATTGGTCCTCCTTTTTAAACACAATTTTGTAATCTCTATATTATATTAGAACTTGTTCCCATGTCACTACTTAGCTTATTTTGGTAGGAATGGCTGGTCAATTTTCTTAGGAAATAAATGTGGGGCTTGCGATCTATGGATACGTATTTTGCTACTTATTAGGAAATTTAAGATCTGAGTTAAAGAAAAAAATAGAAAAAAATCTTAAAGATAACAGGTGGTGTTTTTGGTAATAAGCAACAACTTATTTTTAGCTACATAATTTTAGAGAATAACATGTTTATTTTATTGTTAGTAAAAAAATTAGAAAGCAAAATTATTCATTTGTTTGAAATTAAAAAATTTCAAATGTTCCAAATTTTGGCAGTTATCGTAAGTAGGAGGTATTGAGATATTTCTATCAAAATTTAACTCTATAGCTTTTGAGTCATGTTTCATGAGTATAATTCACACAATCGATCTCTCATGAGAATAAATAGTTTGTACTTTTTGGAGTTGTATTGTGTTACTATTTTTTCTTCAGTCGTTGAGATTATTGTATGATATATCTATTGTCTCTTGCCCCCTTCAGCTATTTACGATTTTCGGCATTCCTATAGCTGGTTTCTTCGTGCAAAGAAACACACTTACATTGTTTCATAGTGCAGATCCTTATATGATATGCTTAGCCAAGACCCAAAGCTCTTTTGGTGCACCTTATTTCCATGTTAATCACCTCTAACTTCCTCCATCGATCTGTGCTCCCTCATCTCCCACACCACTACCCTTTATGACATCCTAGGTCAGCCGCCTCTCCACCTCATCTCACCCCCTCACTGTCGTATCTTTATCGCTTCAGTCATCCATGAGCCCATCAAATCTATTAGATGCAGTAGGGTTGTTGATGAATATGGTTTTTAGGCAGATACTCAAGCTCGGTAGTCCAGTGATTGGCTCCTATCTTGCCACACTCTTTGATAGAGTGGTTTGTACCAGCTTTTCGGAGACTTGGTCGAGGCACATGATCCATCTGATTCATATGTCAGGGTCGATTTCTGACCCCAACAACTACAAGACCATCATGATTGGGCATATCTTTGCCAAACTTTACGCCACAACATTGAATACCATTCTTTTAGGGGAATTGGATAGGATGAACTGTAGGGCTAGAGGTCAAGCTAGTTTTAGAGTAGATTATCAGACTATGGATCATATCTTGACCTTACGAGCAATCATTGAGGAGGCTCTTCATCACTCTACGAAAGTCTATTGTTGTTTTGTAGACTTTCATAAGGCATTTGACTTCGTTCCTAGAGTTGTCCTTTTTCAGACGCTCAGAATCATTAGGATATCAGAGATGCTTCTAACGACCATTATGAGACTCTAACGACCATTATGAGACTCTATGAGCAAGTTGAGGGTAGATTTAGGACTCCAGCAGGGCTCTCTAATCCTATTTGGAGCACTATTAGGGTGAAGCAAGGGTGCCCCCTCCCCCCCACTCTTTTTGGCATCTACATCGACGAGCTTGAGGGATTTATCAGAGACTCGTCTCTTCTATGTGATGGTTGTTACTTACATCAAGTTTTAATCTCCATCCTTCTTTTTGCGGATGAGGTGATTCTTCTTGCCTCCTCACCCGAGGGCCTCCAGAGAACTCTTGATAGCTTAACCTCCTTTTGTGACTCAAGACAGCTTGTGGTTAACTTGGGGAAGACTCGGGTCATGGTCTTCAATTGCTTGAAAACCTCACACTTACATTTCTACTTTTAGGGTTAGGAGATTGAGATCACCTCCTCATACACTTACCTTGGGGTCAAGTTCTCTGGTCCTCATTTTAGTTTGAGACCCACCATTTAGCCTTGGATCAACAAAGGGATGGGTTCCCTTGCCATGATTAAGAGACAATCCTTCAGACACATTTCCAAGACACCTCGTCCAAGCTGTCCCTCCTAGACTCTCTAGTCAGACCTACTATTCTATATGGTTTGATCATTTGGGGACCATTGTTGCTTGATTCAGATTGGGCCTCCATTGAGCATATTCAAACTCTCTTTCTTTGGCGGATTATTAGATGTCATCGCTCCACATCCCATAGTATCATTCTAGTTGAGTTCGGAGCTCATCCCTTTAGATTGGGGGCTATTTTTGACCTGATATGGTTCCTCCACCACCTTTTTTGCTTTGCAGACTCCTCTGATGGTCAGGACATATACTCTTACCTTGCATACTACTCCTCAATTGCACGTGCCAAATTTGACGCTTTTGTGAGAGCCCACTGCTGGTATGCCTAGGCCACATCCCTTTTGAGCTCCATTGAGATAGACATTGATCACTTGCTCCACTTTTGGTTCTTGTTAGATGCTCCTGCTCAGCTTATCCCTTCCAGACAGGAGTTGAACGAGCAAATCAAACTTGACATCTATAAACAGTACCTCGTTACGACTTGGACCAACCCGCCTGGGGAGTTAAGTCCAAGGATGGTGTTCTATGCTGAGCACTTTCTGGACATGCAGGATGGGATTATTGCTCAACCTAGATATTTATCACAGAGTTGGTGCCATGCTCTTCGATTCATGTTAGGATCTTTCATGGTTGGTTCCCACCATCTATGGGCCCAGACTGACCACCACATTAATAGAGAGGACCATATTTGTAGACTATGCACATTGGGCGAGACTAAGACTGAGTTGCACTTCATTTTCCATTGTCCTATTTATTATGAGATTAGAGGGAGATTTTATTGTTTATTTAGAGAGAGCAGCTCATTGACCTCCTTTTTGAGCTACAGTGATCAAAGATGTTTGGCGCTTTATCTCCAGGAGGTGATGCAACTTTGTGATCACACCCTACAACTTATTTTCTCCCAGAAGTAGGTTGTTGAGTAGCTCATTACAAACTTCTTCTCGCCCCTGCCCTCTTGGCGGGGTGTGAAACGACCCTCAGATACCTTTACCATTGTTCACTCCAGATCCGTGCAACCTGGCAGGGCTTATTTTCATCTTCATCTTCATCTTCATCAGCATCATCCCACCAGCAGATCTCAAAGATAGCTACATGCTCTCCCCCGCCTAGATTTGTATCCCTCAGTGTTGGACTTCTTCCAGCCTAGGAAGAACCCTTAATCTGTATCTTGTATCTGGTTCTCTTTTCTCTTTTGTTTTCTTTTCCAACCACTGTTTGGTGGTCTACTAGCTTTTTACTTCTTATTCTATGAGTTTTCAGTCCCATAGACCCTTGTTGGTCTCTCGTTGGACATTAATAAATTTATCTTATCTTATCTTGCTCTCATCTTAATCTTAGATCATAGAATGTGACTAGAAAAATAAATATTAACAAAGTTAAAATCCAAAACTACAAACTTAAAAAACTCTATTATCTTTAGACAAATAAAAATCTTGCCCATCATATTTGATTCACATTAAAGACCTGTACTTTCTTTTATTGCAAATAGAATTTTAAAATTGAAAAACTCTAAAAAGAAATAAGATATGTTCTAATCTAGGACTTGAATAACAACTTTTGTTTTTATCTTTTGAAAATTTGTATCTTTTTGTTGTAGTATCATGGCGTTGAAGTGGCCCCTTCGGCTAATCCAACTAGGCCCATCACCTATCTTTTCAAGATTAGAGAAAAATATTAGAATGAATTTATCAAAAATTCATAAAATCAATTTATATTTTAAAACATTTATTATTATTATATATATATTTTAACGTCTAAAATAATATAATAGTGAAGTGGTTACAATTATGGGCAGGGTCCTCCATTTAGAAGTGTAAAGAAGTAGATGGACACATTGTAAAATTTAATTTTGAATAAAAATAATTTTATATTATATTGATCATTATTTATTACATGATAGAATATATTATTATCGCTTATATGTATGACGTATAATGGAAAAATTAAATTGAGCAGCTCTCAAAATCTAGTAGAACAATCTTATATGTCATGTGCTTCAGCTTGTATTTTGGAACGATCCAAATCTTCAAAACGTTGGAGTTCAGAGTGAATCTGTAACGGTATTTGGCTTTTTAAATTAAAGTGCCCTTTTGTCATACGTAATTGTATCATTGTTAGTTTTACGAAAACAAACATTAGAAAGTAAAACGGTGGTGTATATATTATATGTGACATTTAAAAAAATCAAAATATTTTCGAATATTTGTAGATATCATTATAAAATCAGATGACATTATGATACTATTTATAAAAATGTAATTTAGATATACCTTTTGTAGTATGCATATTTTGAATTACGAAGTTTTATAATGTATGGATGGTGTGTGAAAATAAATGCGTTAAGGAAACAACCCAATAGTTGTTAAGGTTAATTTACCTACAATTTCTGATCTGCCAATTTTTCTTTGGTAACGTAGGTGAGTGAAGAGCTTAAAATGTTTGTTCAATACCGGCAGACTTAAACATCACACACTAGGTTTGATTCCTACGGTAGAAATCTTAAATAGTCAAAGTTGACTTTTTTTTTCCAAGCTTAATTTCTTCCCTAGTGTGTGATGTTTTAGGGTGGCCCATACCTGCCACTAAGCACCCCAATAGCCACTATTGATGTTCATGATGATTTGTTTTGCAATGTTTGTTTGTATTTTTCTGGGAGGTAATTTAGATGGGGGGAGGTAATGTTTAACATGGGTGGCTTGTTTCCCCTATATATCACTCATATATATATATATATATATATCTAAATCTTATGACATAAAATTATAAAATATAATATTTTTGAGAGGTTACAAATAAGAGAGCATAGTAGATCAATTTGATTGTGGAGGAAAATTTATGGTTAATATAATACTAATAGGATGGATAATCTTCTAAAAAAATTCGTCATTGACTAAATATAATGATATTAACTGATTTACTATAAATTTTTGAAAATTTATATTATTTTCTTATAAATCATCACAAAATTTAATAACTATAAGAACTCCACATTTTTATTGAAAATAAATGAACTAAGAAATTATATTATAATAATAATAAGAAAACAACAGTAATTAAATTTTTAGACAAAATTTAGAAAGAAAAATAAATAAATAAATAATTTAAAAGTAAATTAATATTTGATTATGATAAAAGCTTCATACTTATATTTTGCCTTATATTATCTTCTAATATCCTATTATAAAATAGGACATATAATGCACAAGAAGTTTGAACTTTACTACCTGGTGAGAGTAGATTAGAAATATTTATACAAGTAGATTCGCAAATACATGATCACAATTTTATCATTGTATCTACGCAACCTTTTGGACAAAGGTAAGAGGACAAATTTAACGGTCACATTCTTCGAACCCTAATAAACAATCCACTAATATTGGCCACAGAAATTTTATTTTTATATCTTGCAGAAACATCACGTCTACCTTCATGTGACCCAATCAAAATATATTAGAAAAAAAAATATTGTATTAGTTGTTGCCTTTGCCAGTTGCACAATTAGCAGAATAACAGGCCGTTTATTAGAAATTAATAAAAAAATTCAGAATTGTTTTTGGTGCAAAATAGTCATCCTCGCGGAATTAAAAAATAATCACCTTCCATGTTGCGGGTGGTTGGCAAGTTTAGGTAATAGGAACTGTATTATATTAAAATTAAAAAAAACTCGGGTGTTTCCCGTCTTTGCAAGTGGATGACCATAAAATAGAATCTAGAAACAAATAATTAATATCATTGAGTCCAATCAGGTTTTGTTTTATCTTCTGGGAATTATGTTACAAAATTATAAAACTTATAAATAGTATTAAAAGAAATTATGTATATTGTTTATAATGTTGCAGTATTTGTTGTTTCTATTTGTACTCTTTTCTATTATTTCAATTTAAAAAACACTTAAGAAATAAAGACCATATCAGATTGTACATTTATTTTTGGAAAATATTGTCATGAGAAAAAGTGAACTTGAATATACAATATATAAGAATTAAATAAATCAAATCAATAAATCAAATTATTCCACTATTTATTTGAAAATTTACTATATTTTAATGATTACAATTTTATTTGAACTCCAACAGTTACATTTTTTAAAGTTACGAATACAAGCCATCATAGGATTTTTCATATGAGTGTAAAATGATTTATTTTAGAATTTTAAACTAATAAATTGGTTTTTAATTAAAAAATCTTATAATAATATGATGATAAATCAAATTAATTTTTAAAGAAATGCTAGTTAATACAATTTAATTTGAAACTTAGAAATAATAATAAAATTGATTAGTTCATATTGATGGTTAATAAATAGTTGTATATTGTTTTCATCATATATATTTTTATCATAATCAAGAATTACATTTTGTGTGTGTATTTGTAATAAATATAGTAACAAAAATTAAATTGGGTTACTTTTATAGTCTAACAAACTAATTTCATATGTTATGTGGACTTGTATCTAAACACCTATATGTTATTGATCAAGTTTTTGTATATTTCAACTAACACTATCTTACAATAGTTGATCCACTTAACATTGCCATCTCTTCATTTGGAATTGTGGAGGTCATTTTTACAATTAGAAGCAATTGCATGAAGAGGATTTGATCACAACAATAAAGTTCTTTTTGATCCCATTTGGCTACGGGAATAGGAATAGTTATTCTGGAATAGAAAATGGGCATACATAATCCTATTCTCTATTTGGTTCACCCAGAATTTGATGGGGAATTTGCAGACCCAAAAATTTATGTTTTCTAAAATAAATAAAACTGGAATAGGAATACGTATTCCAATTCCACCTATTTGGATGGAATTGCAAAACCCCATTTTTAAGCCAAAATTGGAATACATATTCCTATTTTATTCTGTATTCCAATTCCAATTTGGTGCATCCAAATGAAGAATTCAAAATTTTAAGAATTTACATATGCCTATTCCGCTTGTATTCCCATTGCCAAATGGGCACTTAGTTCAACCCTTTGGATGAACCAACTTTATGACTATAGATTGAATGATTGAAGATATCATGGATAAACAAGAACATAACTTATGTGCAGTTCTTTGTTCCTTAGAAAATGGCTACCAGAAAAAGATGGAAATGTAAAAATTTAAAATATAAATTATTGTTCATTGCAAACCTATTAAGAGCAATCTCAAAATACTTCGTGATTGATGTAAGGTACACCTTTGGAGACAATGAATGAATTTATACATAATTGTGAAGGGAGTTAATGATATGCAAATAGTCAATATATAAGAATGTACATAATTCTATTGAACCCCAATGAGACCATCAAAAAAAATTCAATGAATTGAAATGAATAAATAAATATATGAAGTGGAGAAAAAATTAATAGAGATTAAAATATCTCCATCTATTAATTAAGCTCATTTTTGTGATCATAATGAAAAATAGTACAATATACAATAGTAATGATAAGACAACTAATTTTAAAACATCTTTGAAAAGTCAAATGTTTTAAAATGAATGGTATTCTAAGACTTTATACATATATTTTAAAGTTTTTTTGATTGATCGATAGGTTATTTTTTGTTTTGACAAGCTACAACATTACAACATAATAAATTTCTTTTTAATTTTCATAATATATGGAATCATGAATTGACAGCTATAAATTCAAGAACAAATCAACCAGTTTCTAAACAAAATAATATTGACTTATGTATAGTATTCTAATTCAACTTTTATTCTATTATAAGAAGTCTGTAATATTTATTATTGTACTTGTCGTAGGCAATATACTATTGCATTCAGTTGCTCTGATTTTTCAATTAATTTGCACCAATCACAATGACCCCTTTTTTAGAGATAGCTCCATTACTCATGGGCATGATTTTAAGAATAAATTAATAAACTATATTATGTTGACAAAAATATTAAGTATTTAATTTAAAAAAAAAATTATTCATTTAATTTTTACAAATGCAATCATAACCTTTTAAATTTAATTTTCATTTAAGACACATTTGATTTTTTAATTTAACATTTATACAGAAATTGAATTTGAAACCTACTATAATATTTTAATTTTTTTTTTTTTTTATATTGAATTTTATATAATTATCTAAAATATTTTTGCTATCCAAATATTATTTAGAAATCTTATAATTACAAATTATTAAATGAGAATTTTTAAAAAAAAATAAATCTTTAAGTATTGATATCTGTAAGAGAAATAAATCTATTTTTTAAATAAAAGTGAAATTAATCATATATTTCATCTAAAAGTAAGATTTTGAATCTAGTTCTTTCTTAAGTTGTTTGATTGGAAAATATATCTAAAGTTAATTTACATATAAATTTACAATTCTATATTGAAATAGGTTTTTTTAGACTTTTCAAGTTTTAAAATAAAATAGAATTATATATATTGAAGAAATCTTATAGATTAGAGAGGAGTGGAACTCAAATGAAATTGTGGAAAATTAAGAGTGCCTATTTTGTATTTAAAAATTAATAATTAATAGAATCTTCTACCAATTCAAATTTATTAGCAATTCCATAGTCCACTTTCTTTATCAAATGAGATTAGCTTTCTACTAGCATTGATTAGAATCTAGATATAATTCAATGATGCTAGAAGTTCGTTGGGAAATGAACTACCACATCATTAATTCCATTAACTTATTACTAGATTATTGTTTGAATTTAACTTCCACGAATAGAAGTGAAGATTTTGATAAGATTACTTAATATATATTTGTTTTTGGATTTGATTGTGTAGAGATTTTTTACCATCAACGTTTCGAATCACACTACGTGATCCATCATCAAGATGAAAATAGAACAAGAGATGTAAAACAAGATTACTTATAAAATTGTTATTTATTTAACTAATTTTTAATATTGAAATTAGTTTAGTTGATTTGAAATACTTATTTCAGTAATATTTTTATCACACATCTATCTTTCTATAATATATTTACTCTATTGATTAATTATTATAATATTTAATTACTATTTTTATTACACTACATTCTCTCACAAGTATATGCCACTATATGGCACTCGTTAAATTGTATGATGATTTTGATTAACTTACCTTCTTTGTAAATTTGTCCATACAATTTTTTTACCGAGAACCATAAAAGGGACAGTTTTCAAGTTGAAGAAAGGGAAGGCCACCGAGAGGATTTACTCCACTTACATAACGCAGAGACCATTCTTTTCCCCACAGCCTGTGACACAGTCCTCTGTAGCGTCACTTGACAGAATGGAAATCTTAAGCCGAGCAAATTTTACTACTCTCGATTCGTCTGTTATTGGCTTTTAATCTCTAACTTCTTTATTCCAATTCTGTCAATTCACGCCAATGTATTCTTGCTAAATCGATGGTTAGGTAAACGTTGAAGAGTCACTGGGAGAAGGACGCTATGCGATATGTTGCGGAATACTCTCCACTCATCATTCTCAAAGATATTTCCTTTTCACTTCCTTCCCCAACGTTGAATAAAAGATTTGAAATACACGCACATTGTTGGTGAGATTGAGATCTGAATTACATTTATGCTCTTCTCATTTCTCATATTCTTTTCAACCGCTTTATCAGAGGATTCCATTGTCTTTCTCATGGAGGGAATGCCTTCGGAGTAATTACAAAGAAAAAACATAAAACTTTACGTCATCTGCCGTCTCTCAAATGTTGGTTAAATATCATCTTTGACCCCGATGAAGAGTTTAACAGCCACTGCATAGTTATCCCAAAAATGCCGACAACTTACACAGGAGAGTGGAATTCATAATTACTTGTCAAAATCTTCCAATTTTCGCGTTCTTACTTTCGACCAGGCAGCCGCCCTCCAATCTTTACTTTGAGGGGTTGAAATTACAGATAGTAGAAATTCAATGGAATTCATAAATAATTATATCTTTAGTCTTTCTATTTTCCTGTTCTTGCCTTTAGATCACGCATCCGCCTTCCAAGCTTTACTTTCAGGGTTTGATTACAGAGAGTAGAAATTCAATGGAATTCAGTATTACTTCTGAAGTCTTGCAATTTTCCTGTTCTTACCTTTAGACCAGGCATCGGCCGTCCAAGCTTTACTTTGAAGATTTGATTGCAGAGAGTAGAAAGACAATGGGATTACATAATCATTTCTTAAGTCTTTCTATTTTCCCGTTCTTGCCTTTGGATCATGTATCCACCTTCCAAGCTTTCATTTCAAGGTTTGATTGCAGAGAGTAGAAAGACAATTGCAAAGATGCACAAGCTAATTTGGCTGGCGTTCGTGCTACTATTCATAATTGTGAAGGCAAATGCTGCCACATGCCCGACGGATTTCAATTATGTCAGTCAAATGTCGTGGGACAAATCCTCCTGTGAATCTGTGGATGCAGGGGAAGCCAATTGCTGCCAGACGCTGCTAAGTTTATTCGGTGTAGGATTGGCTCAATATCTCAAAGATTCATCAAATTTCGAATTCCCGGACTACTCCTCAGCAAACGCCTGTATAATCTCATTCCGTAGCAAAGTCGCTTCAGCATCTGTTTCCCCTGCCCTGGTCTCGCAGTGCCTAAACGACACATCCATGTTTGTATCCAGCCCTAATTTGTGCGGCGGCATACAGAGTAAAAAGGACTGGCTTGATCTTCTCGGGACGACTTCCATCGACACGGCCTGCAAAGGGGATTTGACCAGTTTGCCCTCCTGCAATCTTTGTAAAGAGAGCGCGCAGAATGTGGTGAGCAAAATATTAGGGTTGAATATAAATGTCACGGCCGGGACAACTCTTCAGTGCTTCTATTTCGCCGTTCTTTATGCGTCTGGTCTAGTTAACAATTACGGCCCGAAGAACGACAACACGGCCGCCTGCACCTTTGGCTTGCCCTTGCAGGCCGTGGGTTCGAGTAACCGCGGGCACCTGGTTTTGATCTGTTCTACAGTCGCCTCTGCAGCGATTTTCGTCGGAATTTGTGCCGGTTTAGCGGTTTATTTTCTGCGAGAGAAGAGGAACAGAGAAGCTGTTCACAGGCGGTTCATAGTGCGCAACAGGAGCCTGTTGAAGACCACGGTGAAGCCCAACACGGGAGCTATCTGGTTCAACATTAATGAAATTAAGGTCGCCACAGAGAATTTCAGCCGGAGAAACCTCATCGGCCAGGGCGGATTCGGCACTGTGTACAAGGGAACCCTTCCAGACGGTGGGGTAATTGCCGTGAAGAGAATAAAGAACTGTTCTCCAGAAGGAGACGCGGATTTCTTGAATGAGGTGGAGATCATCAACAACACTAGGCACAAAAATCTGGTGGTTTTGAGAGGTTGCTGTGTAGCCAGCGATGGCACGGAAGGGCACCAGAGGTTTCTGATCTACGATTTCATGCCGAACGGCAGTTTAGAAGACCACATATTTGGACGAGAATCCAAATCACCGCTGACTTGGCCGCAGAAGAAACATATTGTGCTCGGAATAGCCAAGGGTTTGGCTTATTTGCACTATGGCGTTCAGCCTGCAATCTATCACAGAGACATTAAGGCCACGAACATTCTGCTGGATGATCAAATGAATGCTTATGTCTGTGATTTTGGACTGGCGAGAATGAGCGTGGAAGGGGAGTCTCATCTGACCACAAGAGTTGCAGGCACTCATGGCTACCTGGCTCCTGAGTATGCTCTGTACGGGCAATTGACAGAAAAGAGTGATGTTTATAGTTTTGGTGTGGTTTTGTTGGAGTTAATGAGCGGCAGAAAAGCTCTGGATACTTCTGTGGAGAATGCTTCTGATTATCTGGTGACGGATTGGGCATGGAATCTTGTGAAAGCAGGCAGAACAATTGAAGTGGTGGAGCAGGGGATGAGAGGAAATGGGCCTGCAAGTATCATGGAGAGATTTGTTCTTGTGGGAATAATGTGTGCGCATGTTATGGTGGCTTTCAGGCCTACCATTGTTGAGGTTGTTAAGATGCTGGAAGGAGATACAGAGATTCCTGACATTCCTGACAGGCCATTGCCCCTCACGCACCAGTCTGTTGAGTATGGGAATAGCTCGTTTAGGGTTCCTGGAAGTTATACTTACTCGCCTGTTTCTCAAACAAAATTGCCCAGGTAGACGGTTTTATCTATCATTACTAATTTGAACAGATTTTTGTTTCTGTTATGGAAAAAAATGGCGCTCTTTGGTGGGTGGAAATTGGAATTGCAAATGGAAAAAAGCACACTTCATTGTTTATATTAGCAGGACTGAAGAAAACTATCTGAAAATAAACATCTGAACAGTATCCATAAACCCTGGAATTAGACTTATCCAAACTTTTGTTTCCAGTATTCAACAGCTCATATCTTAAACACCTGTACGATCTAAAACGAAACTAATCCCTCACGAATAACAGTTTCTACTGATTAAAAAATGATTTCGACGTAACTTGACAATTTTAAAATTGACCGAGCCGGGCACTCATGCCTGTAAAACAGTGATTTTTGCCAACTAATTTATTATAATACAATAAATCTTCCCGAGTCAAATGAGGAGTTGCGCCTTTGTAATTAAAATATCTTATGTGAAAAATGAGAATATGTAAAGTACGCAGGAGTTGGAAGTATACAGGACAGTGTAAGAATTATAATAAGAAGAAATAATAAGTAAATGTTTATGGTTATGAGAGCTACGTTGATGGAAATTATTGTCCAGTGATTTATTATAAATTTTATGATTGATCTGATTAAATATTTTATAATTTGATGTATAGTTAAAATATTAATTATATAAAAATGAATGACTTAAGTAGTTTTATTATGTATGGTTAATTGGACATAATATTTTTTATCATGTATGGTTAATTGGACATAATATTTTTTATTATGTATGGTTAATTGGACATAATATTTGGTAAAAATCATGTAAATTAAGGTAGAAATTTAAGTTAAGGGTATTGTAGGGGAAACTTTTTGGTGAAGCATGGTTGAGCTATAGTAATTCAAAAGTGGATATATTTTTGAATGTTTTTTATATTAACAACACTCAAAACCATACAACAAGGAAAATAGGTCTGCAACATTTTTGTGTTTTTCTCGCTCTCCAAGTGTTTGAATTTTGATGGGAGAGAATGACCCCTCAGAGATGGGCCAGATCCCAGGGATTTGCTTGGACCTGCAACTTGTTTTGACCTCGTCTGGGAGTTTCCAGGGAGGAGTGGATCCCGAGCGTCCTTCTGGTGGGGACCCTGTGGAGTCCACTGTGGTTTTGGTGGATGGCCATGAGAAAGTTGTGAGCCCTATAGTGACTCAAGGTTAAAAGGGCATAGTCTAAGGAGAGAAGATGACTCATGTCCCCTTGGAAGCCCCCAAGGTGATCAGTGGAGATGAGGGGTTAGAAATTATTATTCTAGACAGCTTGGTCAACAATGTGTCTGTCAACCTGAAACTGTTCTTGGTTGGCAGCTTTGTGGCCTTTCGCCCATTGATTGAGATGGTTAAGAAGTGGGTAAGTCAAAAATGGAAGGTGAAAGGGTGTGGTTGTTTCAAGGATGTCTAGGGTGCTCTTCTGCTTCAAATTTATAGTGACATAAGATATGTCTATGGTTCATATGAGGTCTTGGTACTATGGTAAGCATAGGCTAATAATGGCTAAATGGCACCTTGCTTTGGATTCGACGAAGGAATTTAATAGGCTAGCTCCTATCTGGGTTAGACTCCCGGGTCTCCCTCTGGAGCTTTGGGATAAAAGGGTCCTTAAATCGATAGGGAACTCCTTTGAACACTTTGTGGCGATGAACGTGATTACCCTTTAGAAATCTGGACTGGTTTTTGCAAGGTTTAGTGTGAATGTAGCGATTGGTGTTGCACTACCTGAGTCCATTGTGCTGACTTTTCTACCAAAGTTGTTCAATGTTTGGGCACTTGTTTGTTGACTGTAAAAAGAATAACATGCCTTTTGGGAAGGAAGATGTGAAAGTGAGGGAAAAGGAAATAGAGGAAGTACTGAAGGAAAAGGAGGAGGTAGAGATGGGAGGAAAGGCGATGAAGGTAGCAACATCTCAGGAGGGGCTTAAGGAGGTGGTAGTGGTGCCCTCTGATGAGGAAAATATTAGAGCGACAGAACCAACTAAGGTCTCTCAAAAGATTCCAAAGCCAGGTGGGTCTTCAACAATGGTGGAGAAAGGTGAGGTTGTTGCTATTGATGGTGGAGATCCTTTCCCCTTTCTGCAAGGTATTGAGTATCTTCTAAGAACCTCCATGAGAAACATGGTGATTGAGGATGTGTGTGTGTGTGTGTTTGGGGGAGGGGGGGGAGCGGGGTGGGGGGAGGGTGTGGAGGATAAATCTAAAGAGATTATAGAAGACAACGGGAAGGACTTGAAAGTGAAAGAGGTGGTCCGAGTGCTTAGTTTGAGTGAAGATGTTCCCCCAGCTACAAAGCTGATAGAAAAACCCACTAACTCTGCTTCCCCACTGGGGGAAGAGGAGGGGAAATGGCAATCTCAGAGAAGGTAGACCAGAGTTTCAAAGAAACCTAAAGGGGGAAAGGAGTTGAAGTTAGATGTGGGGAAATCAGGGAAGTAGAATAGAAGAACGAAATAGATGGCAAGGGAGGTGGCTAGTGGCAGTCAACCTACCCTAGAGGCTATGACCAAGGGTAGAAAATGATTATTCTATCGTGGAATATGAGGGGGTTGAATAGCCCTTAGATTCAGTTTACACTTAAGCAGCAACTGTCTAATACAAGGATTGATATCCTTTTGATTCAGGAACTCAAAAAGACCATGGCTAACCTAGAAAGTGTTGAGAGTTATATTTGGCCAAGGCCCAATTTTTGCTATAATTAAGTGGAGGGAGCGTCAGGAGTTGTGGCTACCTTTTGGAACCCTAGTGTTGGTAAAGGGAATTTCATACATTGTTCTAAAAATCACCTTATTATAGAGCATAAAAAAGATGACAAGACTTGGAATGTCATTAATGTGTATGCCCCAAACTCAAGGCAAGCAAGAGGTCGGCTCTGGGAGGAATTGTCTAATTTCCTGTCCCATTCTAGGAACACTTTCTGCATGGGTGATTTAATTCCCCACCATATCCCTTTGAGAAGGTTGGAGGAGCAGTGGATTCTACTGATAGTTTAAAGGATTTGGTTGAGTTCATAAAAATAAATGACTTGATGGAAATGGAGATGTGTGGTATCAAGTTTACTTGGTCAAATAATAGAAAGGGGTTTGACCTTATTTAAGTCAAGTTGGACAGACTCTTGGTCCCGGCTAGCTGGGATGGGCTGACATTTTCTACTCTCATGAGATTACCCAGGATGGTCTCGGATTACGCCCCTATCATTTTTAATTGGAAAGAGGTGGTGCATGGGGGCCCAAGACCTTTTAGATATGAAATAATGTGGCAATCTCATCCATACTTTTTTTCTTGGGTGGAGGAGTGGTGGGGTTTAAGAGTGGAAGGAATTGCAATGTTCAGACTCTTAGCCAAAATTGATAATGTGAGAAGGAATGTTCAACCATGGAAAAAGAGTTACTTTGGAGATATCTTTAAGACAAAGAAGGAGGTGGAAGGGAAACTGGAGGAGCTCCAAAAGGTGATGGGGGAGGACTTGGCTTCAAAGGATGTGATTTTGGAAGAGGAAAACTATAGGAGGGTGTGGAAGGACATAATGATCAGAGAGGAAACTTACTAGAAGCAAAGATTGAGAGTTTTATGGCTAAAGTTGGGAGATAGAAATATGACTTTTTTCCATGGATCGGCCTCCATCCATAAATGGAGAAACACTATTGATGCTGTGATGGATGATAATAATATAAAGCTAACAAAGATGAAAGAGATAGGGAGTTGGGCTAGCAGTACTTCAAGAATTCTTATAAGGAGAAGCATAGGGCCTTTAACATGGAGGATAGGAATGGTTGATTGATTCCATGCCCAATGTGATCTCGATGGAGGAGAATGAGGAGCTTATGCAACTGGTCAGCCCAAGCCCTGATGGTTTCCCCCTAGTCTTCTTTCAACACTTCTAGGAGATTATAAAAGTTAATCTAATTGGAGCTGCACATGAATTCTTCAAGACTAGGAAGTTACTCAAGAGACTTAATAAAACGTTCATAGTTTTGGTCCCAAAAATTAAGGACCCGAGGGCTCTTTATTTCAGACCTATTAACCTATGCAACACTACTTATAAGATCTTCTCCAAGATGATGGTGAATTTCCTAAAGCCACTACTACATAAATTTATTGGGAAAACTCATGGTTTATCTTGAGATGTCAAATACTTGATGCTGCTATAACTACTCATGAGGTGCTTCACTCTATGGAGAAGAGTGGTAATCCAGGTATGACTTTAAAGTTAGATATCTCCAAAGCTTATGACAGGATTAATTGGACTTTGCTATATGAGCTCATGGTGAAAATTGGTTTTAGCCAGGGAGTTATAAAAGTGATTAAATCAATGGTTGAGACTATAAATTACTCAGTGCTAGTGAATGGTTTTCCTTGGGAAACTTTAGTGGGGAAAGAGGTCTTAGGCTAGGGGATCGTATTTTCCCTTATCTGTTCATCATGGTTGTGGAAGTTTTGGGAAGAGAATTATTGAGAAAGGTTGAAGGAGGGGAGATCAAAGGCATCAAACTTGCTACCTCACTTCTGATAGAGGTAATACAATAGTTCGTGGATGATACTTTCCTAAGTGGAGACTCTTTAGTGGTGGAAGGAAAAGCTTGGAAACATATCTTAGAGATATATGCAGTTATTGCGTGAAAAAAACTTATGTTGGATAAAATTAAGGTTTTCTTCTTTAACACTTAGCTAGATATCTAGAGGAGAGTGATACATGTCCTCGGTTGCAACACTACCTCCCTCCCTGATACATACCTGGGGCTCCCTTTGGTTGTTAAAGAGGTAAGCAATCATTTTTGGAATACCATTCTAGAAAAGATGCCAAAGAAGTTGATTTTGTGGAAAGGTAAAACCTCGAGTAGTGCAGGTAAGCTTCAACTTTTGACTTCATCCCTTCAAGGGATCCTAGTCTACTTCCTCTCCTTGTTCAAAATCACTCAAGTTATGTCAAAGAAGCTGGAAAATTTCAAAGAAACTTCCTTTGGTCCAGGGGGAAGGGGAGCAGGGTGAAGAGAAGAACAAATTAAGTCTAGTGAGTTAGCATATTCTGTGTAGACCAAAAAATAGAGGAGGTTTAGGTATAAAAAAGATTTTAGATTTGAATAATGCTCTTCTTACTAAGGTTGGTTAGAAACTGATGAAGGAGGAGGCTAACAGGTGTAAGATCTTAAAAGCTAAGTATCTTGGAAATTTGAATTTTATTCATTGCATTTGTTGAAATGACCTCCCTATGGGATCTAGAATTTGAGATAACATATTAAAGAAAAAAAGTTTACTTAGGGAAGGAGTGAGGTGGCTGGTGGGAGATGGTAATTAGATTAATTTTTAGGAGGATACTTGGCTTGTTGGGAAACCCCTAGTCCAAATGAAGTTTGGTTGGCTTAGGGAATACCTCCAGTTGTAGGTAGGAAGTAAGGTGAGGATTTTTTTTTTGAATCGAGAAGGAAGTGGAAAAAGATACAATTGTAACAAGGTCACTTATATGGTGGAACTCTAGTGGAGGAATTGGAAGAGCTCCTCAAAGGTTATAGAATCTCGAGGGTGACTCAAAATGAAACCTTTATTTGGAAGGAGACCATGTTTGAGGAGTTTTCCGTTGGTTTTGCCTATAGGTTGATTTTTGAGAAAGATATGGAGCCTAAATGCTAGAGGAGAATCTGGTTTAGCCATCTGATCCTGAAGGTAAATATTTTCTAGTAGGTATCCATGCATGGGAAAATCCTTACCATTGATAACTTAAGGAAAAGGGGATTCCAATTACTTAATAGATGCTACCTTTGTAAAAGTGAGGAAGAGAATATCCCCCGTCTATTCTTAAATTGTAATTATGCTATTGATATATGGGGTAGGTTGTTACAGAATTTGAAAATGGTTTCGGCATTTGATAAGGGGATAGACCAATTTGTTGAGAATTGCCAATGCTTGTTCCTCCACCCCCTCCTTATCCAAATGTGAAAAGTGATCCCCCCCCCCATGTCTGATGGGGCATTTGGAAGGAGAGAAACAACAAAGCTTTCAGAAATGAAGAGAGGAGCGAGGAGATTGTTATAGATATTATATTAAAGCATAGTGGAGAACATGAAGAATTGTAAGTGGAGGAAACCGACGGTTCCCCCCATTATGACTAAACAAAGGATTGCCAGGAACTAGAACTTTGAAGAAGGATTCATGGAAGTTGACAATTCTAAGAAACTTGCTAGAAAAAGGACAAAATGGAGACCTCCTAAGGAGAACTAGGTTAAACTCAATTTTGATGGTGTTGTGAGAAAGGAGTGTGCTGTTGGAGGGGGTATGGTTAGAGATAGTGAGGGAAAAATGCTTTTGGCCTATGCTAGTAGTCTAGGGAAAGTCTTGAATAATGTTGTAGAAGCCATGGCGCTCTTTCGGGGCTTGAAATTGGTTATCAGTGTGGATGGGAGAATGTGGAGATAGAAGATGATTCAAAAATTATTATTGAAAGAGGGATGGGTGATAAAAAAGGTGATACAAGATATAAGGCATTTATTACTCATCCTAAAAAGATTAGAGTTGAAGCATATTTTTCGAGAGGGTAATAGGGTGGTAGACGAGATGGTGATGTTAGGTCTGAGTGTGCATGGCCTACATTGCCAGAGGGATTTTAGAGTATTGCCAAATTTGGTAAGACTTTTAGTGAATAAGGATATTATTCCATGATTAAGTATAACTGGAGAGATTTTTTGTATCTTAGTGACAACTCAGTGATGAGTGGATTGATGGGGCCAGATCACTATGGAAAAATGGAAAGAAATGATGCAATAGGTACTTAAAATAATAAATTTGCATGGTTTGAAAGGGAAAGTATATCAAAGGATGATATGGGTGTATTTTTTATGATTTTCTTGTGCATATCTTCATACTTGATGCCGAGTAAAAATTAAAATTTTAAAAGGTTCCAGATTATTGAGAATGATGGAAAATAATGGATTTGGGGTAATGGTAGTTGGCATGTGATAACAAAGACAAGGTTTGACATAGGCATTCATTGAAGAACAGGCCTTTATGAGTACTTAGTGCAACCCATTTTTTTGCGTAAGTGTGACTGGATTAATATTTGCCTCTGGTATAGAGTTTTGAAAGAAGAGAGAATTCTAGTGAAGGTTGTTGATATGGGGGGAGATCTTCTATGTTTTGAGCCTACGATGATTGAGGAAAGTGCTCGTAAAACCCTAATTTGGTACATTCTTAAAGAGGGTGGTTTGGTCTCGTTAATGGAGGCGCTAAATGGCTTTGATGAGAGCTTTTCTCAGCAATTTGTCAAATCCTGGGAGGATAGGAAGGTTATTGTTAATGGTATTACATTCTAGATTTCTAAGGAAATTATCTCCTTGGTGATGGGCCTAGCGATGAAAGGGAGAAAGTGGCAGAAGATGACTAGGGTTGCAAATGAAGCTAGCTTAAATGAATTTCTTTTTGGAGGGAAAAGAACCCATTTTCCATTGTGGAGGGCTTTTGTGGGAGAAATTTCCAGAGCCTTGGAATGAAGTTTTCTTGGTTTTGATGAAGTATTTAACCCTTGAAGGGAGGTATGGTGTTTGTTACTATTGTCATTTTCCTCTTCTAAATCACTTCTGCCATTGTGATTATATTTCTATTTCGTTCTTTTGATTACATGAATTAGTGGACATGCCTTCTGATGTTAAGGAGAAGATGAAAAAGGGGATTAATTATACTATCCTCCATGAGGGGTTGATGTTCTATCTTTACCAATTCCACTTTGCCTTGTTACCCCCTAGGATTGTGGACGTTGATATCCTGGCTCTCCATAACCCTTGCCCCCACCATATTCCTCTAAGAATTACCGACCCTAGAGCCCCTACCCCCCAACCTTTACCTAGTGAGTCCCTTAAGGAGAGGAAAATCTCCATCCTTGGTAAGAAAATAGAAATGAAGAAAGGGAAGGAGAAGGTGTTGGAAGACTTGAAGGATGAGGTGAGAGGTGGTAGGTGAAGATCTAAAACAATTTCAAAAACTAATGCTAAAAGGAAGTTGAGGTCCACAACCTCGTAGGAGGAGGATTTAGATTCTAAGGATATGACTCACCCCAAAAAATGAATAAAATAGAAAAATTCTAACTATGGTGTGGGGAATAATGAGGAAAAGGAGTGGAGATGACCTATGTCTCAACCTCAATTACTATGAGGTGTGTGGACCTCATGTAGGACCAGTTCTCTAATATGGTGGAAAGAGCCCCTTCCCCTATGGTGGTGTCTTCACCTACTAGGGTTATACCTAAAGATAAGATTATCTCAACCTCAGTTTTGCAGGGAATTGACAAGGACATTATGGAAGGTAATATGAGTGGTATGCAGGAGATCTGCAAGGATATTTTTAAGTTGGCTAACAAAGAACTAAGGGAGAGAGTGCATGCCCTAGAGAAAAGAGTAAGACTTTTGGAAAAGTTCACCATCAAAGTTTTACACATGGCGCCCACTACTTTGCACTTGCTAAAGGATAATCAAGAGGGGAACTTGACCCATGAAGACTCTAGAATGTTGTTTGACTTCTTGACTGAGGACTAGGCCACCATCCTCCTTGAAGGGAAGGATGAAAAGAAGCCCAATTAGGGCCTACTCCCCTTGGTTTCTTGTGTTTTATGGTTTGCTAGTTATTGAACTTAGTGTGGTTTAAGGTGGTTCTACCTTTGTTTATAAATTTTTATAGTTTAAGTAGTACCATTTCAGGCAATAACAATAAGTTGCCTAGTAAAAAATTTTTAATGATCCTTCAGGTTTTTTTTTCCCCCTTGGATTAGTAGTAGTAGTAGGTAATTTTGTTTGGTGGTAATCTGCTGGTTGTTTTGCAATTTGTCTATTGTAAGGGCTGACCTCGTTGTTTTGGCTACTTTTTAATTCAAAAACATCAGTCAAAATAAGGGGCTGACCCTTAGTACATCACCATGGACAAACCATTAAAAAACAATATATTAACATCAAACTATTACCAACACATTAATTGCCCTTCCCTTAATATAAAAAACATAACCTAACCCACCAAATTCAAACCATATTCTAAGGTCAACATGTTATCTCATCTATTATTAACAAACACAAAACTACCAGCAGACGACATAAGATCCCATCTATAATTAGTAGAGACAAAATTTCTACCATACGACATAATGTTCTTCCATTTGATAACCACATTATCTATATTGCTAAAATTACTACCAGTTTATCAACTGGAATGTTAAAACCAAAATAATAACTAGTCTTTAAGGCGTAGTGACTATATCAGAAAAGTAAAAGTCGGATAATTCCAACACCAATAGTCCATAAGAAAACAAAAAATAAACAAAAAATCCTAAACTTTTTCATTTTCTTTTCCTTTCTTGGATATAAATATTTTGGCCCAGTCGTCTGCTAGAAACCCATAAAGTTTCTTAGAGTCCTCTGCATGAAGACCATCCTCATCATTCTCCTATTGCAATAGTTGAAGAGTGGTTGTAGCAACATGAGTGACTTTCAGAGAAAACTTGGTGAGAGTCATGAATCTCTCATCCAACACATTGAAATGAGCATCTATCAACTCCGTCTCTCGCTTCATGCCCTTAACCAACCTAGAGAGCTCCTAGCATCCAACACAATTTCCTTTCCCAATGTCCATCATCTACACTTGCATCACTATAGGGTTAGTGGAAACCATATTCTTTTCTTTCTTCTCAACCCTCTCAGAGGAAGTAGCTATTGTTGTCACAAAATTTTGGACCCTTGTCCAAAGTTTTTACCTAAGGACAACCTTGTGAAACATGGAAACAACCTCCAAGCTGTGGGACTTGAATTGTGAAGTTGAGTCTCTGGAGAAGGCTAACTTCCTTTACTATTAGGGTTCACCTAACTACACTTAGAGAAGAAAAGGGAGAAGGAATGCATGAAAGAAAATCTATCTACTCTAACCTACGGGGTGATGCACCAAAATAGAGTGTTTGACCCTATCTCTACCCATAAATGTATAGTTAACTAGTTATAACCTCAAAGAATATAGATTCAAAATTTTCTTATTTCAACAATCACATATAGATCAAACAATAAAAGAATGCTATAGGAAGAGACTGCATTAATATTATTCAAATGTCAAAAGTAGATACAATCATGCAAATTGAAGAATATAGACAAAAAAATATTAACTAGAGGCAAAGAGAACTTGTACAGTGTGTTAATGGCTAAAAGAGACTCAACAAAGGAATACAATGGCTTAGAGGCATGAGAAATTACAATAGTATGCATAGAAGCGATACTAGAGAATTAGAGAAAGATCAACCCTTACAAAGATTACAAAATCTACTTTTATAGCTTAGGCATAATTGAGATATTTCTAACTAAAGTTACTTTACAACCACTGCCATTAAGCCCTCATATAATAATCAAGATGATCTTAATAGTAGATTTGATTTGGTACACTTACAAAGGCATGCAAATCATGGAAACCCTAACTAGAGAAAACCCTAAAGTGATGGAAATGGTGCCAATCAATGCTAAAACTCCTCAAAATGGAGGATCAGACAGTGGGAGGAGTGTCCTTTGCATTGTTTAAAACCCAACATTAACTTGGAGTGGTTGGGATCAATTAGAAAGATCAAATTGTGCAAGAAAACCCAAATTTTCTTCATTTCTGGCTTACAAATTAGCAAGGTCAACAATCAAACCAAGTTTTGCAACCAAGATGAGCCATGTGGACCAACCATATTATTTCCTTTCACCACCTCATAGAGTCTTCATGCATTTTGACTGCATCATTAACTAACTGCGCCACCCTTTAAAACTTGACTACAACGACTTACAATATTGTTGATTTAACTGTGATGTCAACCTAACTACACTTGCCAAACTGGACCCATTGGGACACGTGGAAAATCGTCGCTATGTCACTATAGTTAAAGATTGATCATTTTCCCACAGAGACATAATGAGAGATGTCAATCTTCCTCCATCTGATGACCTCAAAGGTACAACCAACCTGTCAATGCACCGACCACTAGAAACATTGTCTTTTGCCAAGCTATTTGACATTGACCCACCACACCATAGCCCACAAAAGGAAAGGACCCCTTGCCACATGGAAAGTGCTCACTATGTCACATGAAGTAACTGCCTTGCAACTTTGCATAGTGACATAGCGACAACCATAGATTATCCTTGATCTAATGTTGAGTAAAATGCACTAAAGAAACTAGCCCACACCTTGCACATTCATTACCTTAACTAATGAGAAACCAACAAATTGCCATCATGATCTGACAACTGCTTGACTACTCTAATAGGAAAGGGGATCCATTGAGCCATTGCTATGTCATATGAAATAACTACCTTGCAACTCCCCATAGTGAAATAGTGATGACTGTAGATCATGTAAAGATCTGATGATGAGGAATTACGGGCTCGCAGAAATATAGCTTAGGAAAACAAAAAAAATATTATAAAGTTTTTATTTAATTTATTTCTTATTTCTATGTCATTATTTAATATTAAAGGTGGGAAGTGACCATTTAACATTTGAATTCAAATGTGTCAATTTTGGTAGGAAGGCAAATTCGGTCAACAACTATCATTAATGAAATATCCTTTTGTTCCCTAGAGAAGGGATAACTTAAGAGGTAAAATGCATTGTATAACTTGCAAAGATATGGGCAGTGTCACATCTGACCTTCTTCTTTTTCTTGTTTGTTTTAATCTCTTCTAACACTGAGCTACTATCCTCAGTCCTCGTCCCCTCATCTTCTCCTGTCCCCTCATCTTCTTCTTCCTTCCTTGGATTCTTTTCTTCTCCTTACTCCATTTTTTCTCACTAGCTTCTAATTATGTCTCCTCAAGTTCCCAATTCTTACAAGATTTTTGCTTCATTGTGGCCCTACTTTTGGCCAATCTCCCAGATCTTCTTCTACCCCCATCATTATCATCCCCAAAATCAATAAGATCAATTTCTTTCATTTTTCCCATTTTTGACTTTTGCATTTTCTGGGTCCCAATCTTCTTAGGGTTACTTGAAGGTGTGGAAGAGGAGGAAGGGTAAGGGGTGGGGACTATAGAGAAACCCCCACCATTTTTGATAAAACTAGGCAAGGCCTAATTATTAACTAAAACAGCACAACGATGAGGAGCAAGGGTGAGGTAAAAATTATAGAGCCAAAGGATAAGACCCTGGTGTGTAATAGTACAACTTTTCACTTTTTTCATTCTATCCCTAACATCTGAAACAATGGATTCCATATCATGTAAAAGCCAAAAAAGAATGGAAGTTTCATCATGGTGCCTAAAATGATTTAATAGTAGGACAAATGCACCAAGTTGTGGTGCCCAAAAGATGACACCCTATTATTTTTTTCAAAATTTCCTATAACGTGCACCTGCTATGGCCTAGGCTCCACAAGTTTGCACATGCACTATAGCATACATGCACTATGTGAAATCTGATAAAAGGCCTACGAACCTATGGCCCATATCATTTTCTACCATTTTGTTTTTTGGTTATGTTCTCTACCCCAAATAGTGTGCACATGTTTTCTGAAGGTGAAATCTTTTCTCGCTTTCCTCCTCAAAATGCCTTCTTGTCACCAGAGATCAGGATCGGGTTCATCAAGTATGTTTTCTAACCTTGTTTTCACATTGTTTTGTATTTTTTTTTAGTTTTCCTTCAAGTTTGTTTAGTTTTTAAAAATGCAATTGGTTTCTTATCAAGAAATGTGAATAATCAACCACCAAATCCCCAACTTGATCAACAAAATCCTCCACAAGATCAAAATGAAAACCCTTGTGAGGAAGAGCAAGAACCTCCGCAACCTCTACCAATTGAAAGACCTCCTCCTAGAACCCAAGACAATATAATGAATGAAATAGAAAGAGGGGAAACTCAACTAGAATAAATCACTAGTAGGTTAAAAGCTTATGGGAAAACTAATCCTATAAGAGTACAATCCTCCCTTGAGTCCATTGCAAGCCAGGTAGCTTCTATTAGTGGTCAGTTGGATATTTGGCATGTTAAGAGAGAAGAAAAAAGAAGATATTATGCAAAAAAATTATCCTATGAAGATTTAAAAGATAAGGACATAACAAAAGATGACATATGTGCATTGTTTATAAAGCTAGGAGAAGAAGAAATTGTTACAACTACAACTAAAAGTTTCCCATCTACTAGTACATCCATGATGATATTAGAAATAACTTTTGGGATAGATGGTGGATGGTCTTTGATGCCCCTCTCTGCAATACTCATGAGGTTCCACTATATTTCTTAATGAAATTGTATTGTGAATTTGTCCTCAAGGAGATCCCCAATTATTTTGACATGTTAGATTCTCAGGGTAGAGGTGGGGGGTTGTCATTTAAGAGGTCGAGGAACATCATAACCCTAATTTAGTTAGGGTGCTTGTTCTCAAGCCACATGGTGAGTATGTCATCATTCCTTTAGTTGTGAAGGAAAATGTAGAGACGGTACTCTAGGGACTATCAATGCTTTGACACAATCCTCATTCATTATGCCAGTCCATTACTTGAGGAGGAACCTTCTTTGCATTGTGGTCACATGTGCACATCATGTGGATCCTTATGCACCTTTGGCAGTCATATTAGAGACACTATGGATGATGGGCTAATCACCGATGTCTTCCTAAGTGTGACATTTGACATTGGCACACAAGTAAATTACAATTATAATAAACTAATTTGATCACATTTCGTATGTACAATGAATGACTAATAAATTAGCATGTCTTGACATTGTTCAAAATTCAGGGTAAGAGTGTTGATGAACCTAGTATAGATTCCTTGTCCCCATTTTATGTCCCATCAAGGAGTCAAAAGGTATGTATTGATTTAATCGTTTCAATTAATACATATATTTATTAAGTAATCATATGAAAGATTGAGAATTTTTTTATCCATGTGCATTAGTTCTCTACTGGACCATCAACATTCACAAGTGACTTTGAGCCTAGGCATGATACGAGCTTCATAGAGGTACATTTGTTTCATATTATATTATATTCTATAAAAAAATGTAAATTGTATTATATGATTTGCAATTGTTGACTTCAGAGACTCCTCCTCATCTTTGCTAGTCCATCGATCATGGAGTTGCTTCTACGATGACTAGTTCAAAGCCATTAATTGAAGTATGAAAGAATTTTCATAGTTTATTTTGTTATTTATAATAGTTAGTATTGAAATTTCAAATGATATTTATAAGTATGATCGAGTGATTATATTGATTGAATTGTTGTAGGGCCTTGTTACTCTTGATCATCTACGAGCCTTTGAGGTGGATGTACAGAATGACTATTTGATGGCGGTAAGAAAATAATTAATTTTGTGTGTACATATATTTGATTTCAATCTATAATAATTATTGATTCATCTATACTTTGTTTGTATCAGCTCTAGTTAGAGAGGAGCCTAAACAAGAGGACATGCGAGCATGTGAGGAAGGCCCCATCATCCCCATCATCTCCCTCCATGCAATGACCAAAGACTTCTAGGGATTTGTTTCCTTCCCCTCGTGGGAAGGAGAAGATATAGGGATGGACATACATATCTAGGAATTAGTGGACAAATATCTTGGATTTTATGCCAGTGGACATATTCAACATACATTTGATGTATACATGACATTATATATTTGATGTATGACATATATTTGATGCATGACATTATTAGACTTACAACTTTGATGGGTCAGTATGTTCATGTATGACGCTATTGGTTATCATAATATATATCTTGTTTTTCTTGTTATGTTTTAAGTATTTTATGTATTTCATTTTAATGTAACTTACATCTAAAATAATGGCAGGAATCATTATAATAAGATTTGATAGTATCTTTTGATATGTGAATAAGGCTATGATATTAATTTGTATTTAGATTGTACAAGTTATGAGTAACTTAATTGGAGTTTTTGTTGGAATGAAAATAGTGAAACTTGAATTCTTATTACTGTTATACAATTAACATTGAATTTTGAATCTTGAGTTGGGTGCATTATGTAAATGTCTAAGATTGAATCTTAGTGTCATCATAAACATGTCAAGAGTTTATATATGCTTTATCTTCACAACATGAGATGACTTGTAATAAATTTTCTGATTTATTAATCATGAAATATGAAATCAAGATTGCTTGCTTATCCATCTCTTCGAGAGCTTCATTTATTGAAACACATTATATATGCTCTTCTTATGATTCTTGTAGCTATAATTTCTGCATCTTTTCTTGCATATCTTTTGTGTGTCATTATTCACTATGCATTGACTACACTATCTTTTTCATTTTTCCAAGTATCGATACACAATACTTAGTGACTCTTAGGATCAATTCCATCCGGTGTGCTTGAGAATATTCAAGTAATCAATGGGGTGGGACAAGATTAGAACTAGGTTTTACCTAGCCACTCAAAGCTAATAGAGTAGAGAGTTTGATCCCATGGTGAAGGGTTAAAGAGATTCACCAGTTTGTGACTTTGTACTAGCCAACATTACAAGTTTTAGCATCACTCGAGATGGAGCTGCAAAATCAAAGTGGAATCAAATCTCCAAAAATTGAGAGAGGTTATTGTAGATGTCAACAAAATGATCCTGTAGAACCTAACATTTCATCCATACCTTGTATGAGCTTTGAGATATGCCCTATCAAAAATTGTTGCTCTATGGCATTTAGTGACTTTGAGGGTCAATTATGTCCAGCATGCCCAAGAACATTCAAGTGGTCAAAAAGATAAAATGAGCTTTGGACTAGGGTTTATCTAGTTACTCAAAGCTAACTAAGTAGATAGTTCGATCCCACAGTGAAGGCTTAGAGAGATTCACCAATTGGCAACTTTGTACTGGCCAACACTACAAGTTTCAACATCACCTAAGATAGGGCCACAAAATCAAAACAAAATTGAATCTCCAGAAAGAGAGAGAGAGGTTATTGTAGGTTTCAAAAACATGATCCTATAGAACCTAACATTGCATCCATACCTCACATGGGCTCTGAGATATGCTCGATCAAATATAATTGCCTTATGGCATTTAGTGACTCTTAGGGTCAATTTTGTCTGACATGTCCAAGAATGTTCAAGTGGTCAATGAGATAGAACAAGTTTGGGACTAGGATTTACCTGACCATTTTGAGCTAATAGAGTAGATAGTTTGATCCCATGACAAAGGGTTAGATAGATTGACTAGTTGGTGACTTTTTACTGGCCAACACTACAAGTTTCAACATCACTGAAGATGGGGCCACAAAATCAAAATGGAATCAAATCTCCAACAAGAGAGAGGTTATTGTAGGTGTCAAAAATAAGATCTTGTAGCACCTAACATTACATCCATACCTTGAACAAGCTCTAAGATACGACTTGCCAAAGATCATTGCCCTATGGCATTTAATGATTCTAAGGGTCAATTCTATCCAGCGTACCTAAGAACATTCGAGTAGTCAATGAGATGGAATGAGCTTGAGACTAGGGTTTACTTGACCACTTAGAGCTAATGAAGTAGACATTTCAATCCCACAATGAAGGGTTAGAGAGATTCACTAGTTGATGAATTTGTACTGGCCAACACTACAAGTTTTAGAATCACTCGAGATGGGGCCGCAAAATCAAAATAAAATTGAATCTCCAAAAAGAAAAAGAGGTTATTGTAGGTGTCTAAAACATGATCCTTTAGCATTTTATACTGCATCCATACCTTGCACAAGCTCTGAGATATGCCCTATCAAAGATTGCTCCCCTATGACATTTAGTGACTCTGAGGGTCAATTCTGTCTAGTGTGCCCAAGAATGTTCGAGTGGTCAACATGATGGAAAAAGATTGGGAGTAGGGTTTACCCAGCTACTCAAAGCTAATGTAGCAAACAGTTTGATCCCACAATGAAGGGCTTGAGAGATTCACCAGTTGGTGACTTGGTACTGGCCAACACTACAAGTTTGAGCATCAACCAAGATGGGGCTGCACAATCAAAACGAATCAAATCTCCAAACAGTGAGAGAGGCTATTATAGGTGTCAACAACATGATCCTGTAGAACAAATGTGGAAACCTGTTGAGAAGTATAATGCTTTTCTTGCACCTCATTTTATGGTTGTAGTGTGTATTTCTCTATGAATTCTACAAACAAAACAATGGTATCTAGTGGAAATGTATCCTTGCACAACTTGAATTGCAAATCCAGCCATCGAGCTCTATGTGTATGCCTTGCATACTCATAAATAATCTTTTCACAAAAAATCTTCATGAACTCATATAATGGAACATTTTCAATGACTAAATTACATGTTTTACCTTGTTTCCCATCTTTTAGAGCATATGTCATTGTCTTATATTTTTTGTAATCTACTATTTGATTTCCAATTGAATGTGTACTATCGATATGTTCACAAGTTGATAAAGTTGCAAAGAACTGCAAAATAAGCATGTACCATTCAAGCATGACAACTTGTAAAATTGTTGACCATCCCCTATTTCACATAAAATGTTAGATATGAATTCCCTTGAAGATCTAGGTGGCTCATTTATGTTACAATCCTACAAAACAAACTTAGAATGCAAAAACACACATATATGCCTAATAACATCAAAATAGTTAGAAAATTCAATATGTATCCTACAACAAGTTGTACATGTGTGATTTATCTTCACATAAAAAGGTTTACCCATCTCAAAAAATATTTTAAGTATTCAAATTTGAGGATACATACCAATAAATTTTGCAAAACATTGTGTTTGAGTAGAGTCCAAAAAATGTTTTGCATGTGGATTGTGATTTTAGCTGCCAATCCTCTTTCTTACAACATCTCTTTGACTAGGGGAAACACGTGTTATTTGTCCAAAAATCTTCAATCAACAATTTCAAAGCTTCACTAATTTCTTTATCCTTTTGTGGTAGTCTACTGCTAAATAACCATAATTCATTTTTTGTTGGATCTTCCACTCTCTTGCGCCTTACCATGGCTCTCCTTAGAGTACCTCTATCAATTTTTAATATTTTTCTTGTCTTTCTCATGAGTCAAGATTTCTTCATTTGGGTACTTACCATTGTTTATGTAAGTACACATCTTGTGATATTACTATCTTTGGTGCATGATTTAGAAACCACTTTGTCATATGCACTTATTAGATTCTTTACAATATATATATATATATATATATATATATATATATATATATATATATATATATATATATATATATATATTTGTTTCAATCATTCATCATTCTTAGCCCAAGAATCTTCATGATGGGCCTAAATTTAAAATTCCTCATCATTTCAAAAAATAATTGGCATTAACCTATCACATTTAATTCTTCAAAGAATAATCTCCATATATGATTAAATTTTCTTTGACAAGTATGATTGCTAATCTTTTTAGGTATTGATTTCAAAATGTTAGTATCAATATCAATCAAATATTTTGGTCTTCTAAAATAAATTCTAGAAGGTGTTATAATCTCTTCCATTCCCTCAAAATTTTGAACATTAACATAAGGTTGAGTGATTTGCATACCTTGAACCAAAGATGATTTGCCTTGGCAATAAGATGCAAAAGATGGAATATCACCCAGTTGATATGTTGATGCTGTGCCTTCAACATGACATGATGGAGTGTGTACGTCATTAGACATAGAAATTGGTGTCTCTTCAACAAGAGATGATGATATGACTCCAACATGGAAGATGGTGTAGCTTCACAATTCAATTTTCTTGTTGAGCATAAGAGTCTCTTTTATTCTCTTAGTCTTTCCAATTTTTCCTCTTTGTTTCTTTGTATTGGTGGTTCATGTTTCTCTCTGAAAGATAATTCTTCATTATTGCATTGGAATTTTATTTGTTCACATATTAGTTTCATTTTATTCATTTTAATTTCCAAATCTCTCCCCCTCTCCTCCGTTGTTTGAGTTTTTGGTTTCTTTATTGGCATGATGATTCTTTTTATATGTGAAATTATTCAAACATCCGAATTACTTACAATTTGTAAATAACAAATCATTCAAATACATATACAAATTGCAATTATTTCAATGCATACAAAATATATAGTAAACAAATTGTAAAATTATAATTAATTATTCATACATTGAAATTTCTAACCATTTCCAAATAAAAATTCATTCAAGCATACAAATTTCAATGAATTCACTATATATTAAACAACTTGTCAAATTATAATGAAATTTGTCTCTATCGTAACAAAGGATATCTAAAAAAGAGTACACTAACCTTTTCTATACAAGAATGTTCAAAAACCCTTCAAATAGTGTATCCAATGATTGAATTTGGTGTTTTTAGCTTCCAATACCATGAAACATGCATTTTTTGTCAGAACAATAGAATAGACAACAAATAAAAATAGAGAATATGGGTTAGTAGGGACCCCTCTCCCTCTCTCTCTCTCTCTCTCTCTCTCTCTCTCTCTCTCTCTCTCTCTCCCTCTCCCTCTCTCCATTTCTCTTTCCCTCTCTCCCTACCCCATCCTCTCTCCCTCCTAGCCCCCTCTCCTTCTCTCCCTACCCCATCCCCTCTCCCTCTCTCTCCCTCTCTCCCTAGCCCATCATCCACCCCCTTCTCTCTCTCTCTCTCTCTCTCTCTCTCTCTCTCTCTCTCTCTCTCTCTCTCTCTCTCTCTCTCTCTCTCTCCCCCTCCCTCCCTCCCCCTCTCTCCCTCCCTCCCTCTCCCTCTCCTACCCTCTCCCATCTCTCTCTCTATCTCTCCCTTCGTCCCTCTCTCTCCCTCCTTCTCTCCCTCCCCCCCCCCCTCTCTCTCTCTCTCTCCCTCTCTCCCCCTCTTCTTCCCTCCCTACCCCATCCTCTCTCTCTTTCTTTTAATCGTATCTCATACTCTTTATCCCATCCCCTATACTCTCCATTTCAATCACTCTCTCTACCCTATCCCCCCCCCTCTCTTTCTACCTAACCTACTCTCTTGAGTTGTATATCTATTACTCTCACTCTCCTTCCTTTCTCCCTCCCCATCCCCTACTCTCTCTTATTCTCTTACTCTACCTATATATATATATATATATATATATATATATATATATATATATATATATATATATATATATATATATATATATATATATATATATATATATATATATATATATATATATATATATATATATATATACACATCCTATCCCATGCTCTTTCCCCATCCCATTCTCTTTCCATCCTCTCTCTCTCTCTCTCTCTCTCTCTCTCTCTCTCTCTCTCTCTTCCTCTACTCTCTTCCCATCCTCTCTCTCGCCTACGCCGCCCACCCACACCCCCCCCCCCAACTCTCTCCCCATCCTCTACTCTTTCTTACTCTCTACTCCATCTCCCTCTCTACCTCTCTCCTTCACTCTCTCCATATCCATCCTCTCTATAGAAAGGCTTACAAAGTGCATGCGCACTATATAAGCCTTGAATTAAAAAATATTTTTCATTGCACACATGCACTATATAACGCATTGAATTAAACCAAGCCTAAGGCTTGGGTTTTCCTTGGGGATCCAACCCAAAGGTTTGGAGGCTCTAAACTGGTGTGAGATGTGTTTTGCAACAAGCATACAAAAAATGTTTTATTTTTCTTCTATACTCTCCTTCACATTTCCTTCTGGTTGAGTATTGATAAAATCAGGTTACATGATATTGTAGATCTTTGTGTTAGCTATTTAACCATATAATTTATTTCTAATTTATACTATTTCAAGTATTTCAACTATAATTTCTTTTGAAAGTATGTCCATTTTCTCTCAAAAACCAACATGCACTAATTGGGGTATAGATTTTAGCTCGTTCATCACATTTTGCAACAAGTTAGTTTTTTAGAAACTAGACTCCATTCTACACACTTTGAAAAAAAAAGGTTTTGATTTTAGATTAGTTTTGAATAATTTCTAGGGGAGCACATAGATATTTCATGTTTTTGGGATGTGCCCACTTACAAAATTCATTAAAAAAAATTACAAATTATTAAATTACCTAAAAAATATGGGATAAACTACATAGTGTTAGGTAACTTTTGAATAGAGCAATTAAAGGATTTCAAAAAAAAAAACAGTTAAATTTTAGGGGGGGCACACTTTGAACTATGTTATATTTGTTTTGAAAAAATGGTACCACTTTCTATGGCCCCCTTTTTGAGGGCCTAAAACTAAACCATTTTGAAAAAAAGTTAGTAGTTTAGAAACTAGATTCAAAGGAATACTAATTTTGTTATTGTCATAGCTTAGAATTTTGAGCATAAATATCTTCAAATTCTCATTGAAGTTTCAAAATTTCTTATTTCAGAAAAAAGTGGACACTTATACCCCCCTTTTGGCACCACAACTTTGTGCACATACCCAGTAGTAATAACATACACCAAATTTACCCTCGAGGGTATTTTAATGAACACAAAGCATACCTCATTCCAAGGGAAAGGAGGTTCTTATGGCTAAACCCACCTTTGAATCTCATTAGCTCTTCATCATTCTTCAATAACCTATTCATACTCATTATATCAGTGACCTTCATGACCTTTTACCATTTTCAACCTTCCATTAAGAGTCCAGTAGCCATGGTGCACATGGAATGAAATTCCATTAATAGTGACTCTTCTATTAGTCTAGGAATTAACAATTTGTGATGAAATATTATCATCATAGCTAGACATGGATTACATAAAAAATAACTAGGTCGCCTTCATATAGTGCCACCCAAGTACATGACCCCTTGGCATAATCCTCGATCCTTGAATGCTCAATGTGTACCATATCCTGACTCAACATAAACACCACCCACAAGATCCCATAAAAACTAATAATTTTCAAATTAATTATCATTCCCCTTATCTAAAATCTTGTTACCTCTCAATAAGGGTGTGTACATCATCATGGATGGAATCGATTTAACTCCAACACCTTAAACCTTGAACATGCAATCCATAGCTTGCCACAACATCCACCACAATATTTCTCTCTTGATAAGTGTGTTGCTAATCATAACTATCCAATTTAGTTCAAAGGTGCCAAATATTCCCTATGATGCCAATTATTGACCACCCTAGGTCATAATTCCCTTTGACCACTTCCACCAGTAGCATGTCATCACCTTCTATGCTAATGTTCTTCAACGCTAGGCTTACAATAAAATTTAATCCCCCAAAAAAGCACCATAGTCTCCACCACATTATTTTAAGTGTTACCTAAGTTGAACCCACATATGTCATCAACTATTGACCAACCAAGTCGCTAACAATACCTCTGCCAAAAACACATCCATTCTTGGTAGTAGTGTCAAAGTTAAGTTTCACCTTGGGAGTTATAGGGGGCTTTCATCTAATATTCCTTCTCAAATTTTTAGAGTTATCAAATTTATAGAAAGAATCTAGGAGATTCTAACATATAACAATATTTTGTTCATTTATAGGTGGTGGGGAATGAGGCAACTTCCATTTACTTTTTTCCAAAATTTCCTTTAACAATATAATAATCATATTGGATACTATCTCCTCTTTTTTCTCCATTTCCCTAAATATTATATTATTCCTTTCTTTCTAGATTCCCCAACAAACATGAGGAGAGATCATTCTCCACATGAATTTGATCAAAGGATGTAAGAAGGGATAGTCCTAGCTTAAAATAAATTACTGCAAATCATTCTAAAAAACCCACTTCATCTATAACTTTTGTAGAATGGATTGCTTGAGGTTCAAAGAAAATGGGCACTAAATGAAAATATGTTTTATACATTCTTCATCAGCTTTGCAAAGATAACACATATTAAGAATTTGAAAGCCTCTTTTTCTTAGATTGTCAATGGTGATGAATTTTCCCTGAAGAGTTGTCCACCAAAATAAGTTAACTTTATGGATAAGTTTATTGTTCTAAACCTTACCCCCATATGTAGGATGAACATCCTTGTCATTCATAATGCAATAAGTTGACTTGGAAGAGAAGGACACATTAGAGGTTCTATCCCAAGAAATCATGTCATCATCTAGGAATAGATTAACCCTATAAGAATCCAACATCTTAATTTCTCTAGATAGGGTTCTTAAGTCATTAGGGACCACCTCAAGAATATTTATCCACATCCATTACCTTTTAAAGTAGTCACTCACTTTTTCTCCAAAGTTCTCTTTCTTTCAACCCTTCTAGTTGGGAGAATTTTCTCTGGGTAAGGGGTTTTCCTCCTAACTAGTTCTCTTCCCAAAATATTATTTTATTTTGCCTCCCAACTAGCCAACACAACCCATTTCTTAGGAGTTTAGAGTTTTTCATCACATTATTCTAAATTTTGGAGCCTTGCACCCAATAATTTTCAATAAAAGGGTGAGTGCACCAAGATGGTGTACAAAAAGGGTGGTATAAGTGGACACCTTTTTTCTTAAATCAGGTAAACCTAAACTTGGACAAGACATTTGAGGGTCATCCACTAAAAGTGATAAGATGTGTAAAACATATAAATTGTAGTACTCTGAATCTACTTTCTAAACTACTAGATTTTTTACAGAATGGATAAGATTAGGTGGGTCAAATCCTGCGCACATGAAAAATAGTTCCTGACTTTTTTAGAAAACATAACATAGTTATTTTTGTGTGCAATACAAAAGACCAAGTTATATTTAGTATCTTGCATATCCCTTTGGTAGGATGATAGTTAAGAGTCATATCTAGAAGTTGTGTATTTTTTTGTAATTTTATTATGAGTATTTTTTGATTATGAATTATTGAACTGAATACATCCATAAATATTGGTACTTGTTCAAATGCTGAGCATAATTTGCATCAAAATAATAAAAAATGAAAACTTAAAAAAAGAAAAGTGTATCTAGAATTAAGTGTAGAACAATAATATATAATTTATTTTGAATTTGGTTAAGTATATAAAAATTTATTAAAAAAATGGTAGACATATCTCTATGAGGAATGTCAAGGCATTGGTAAAAGTAATTAAACTTTACAATGTTAATGTTGTCCAAAAAAAGAAAAAATTATATGGTTAGAAAGCTAAGAAGATGTGCAAGATTATGGTTGTAATTTTAGAGATACCCACTTCACTATTAGAAAAAACCTGATGAAAGCAAAGAAGAGAATTCATTTTAGAAGATGAAAAAATGTCCAAATGAAAAAAAAAAAGGAGGGAAAACAATCTTCCAAGCCTTTCGGTCATTTTCCTAGGCTATCACCAAGCCATAAACCAATCGATTTTTTTGAATTAGATGAGAATTCATCTTAGAAGAAGAAAAAATGTATAAAGGAAAAAAATTGGAAGGAAAACAGTCTCCCAAGCCTTTGGGTCATTTTCCTAGGCTGTAACCAAGCTATAACTCAATCAATTTTTTTGAATTCAAAAAACCTGATCGGATTATGAAAATAAAAAATGTATTAAAAAACCCAATCAAGCTTTGTATTACTACTTCACAAGGTTAGATTGAGGGAGGGAGTGAGGGAGAGAGAGAGAGATCTACCAGGTTATGTATTCTAATAAAAAAGTGTCTATCATGACCTTGTCTCCATCCCATCCTCTCTCTGCATCACTCCCTCTCTCTTATTTTTTATCTTTATCCTATCCCCTTCTCTCTCACTATTTATATCATATCCCCTAATCTCTCTCTTCATACCCCCTCTCTCTCCTATCCCACCCTCCCTCTCTCTCTCTCTCTTTGTATATTTTCCCCAAACCTCACTCCCCCCTCCCTCTTTGTATCTCTCTCTATCTCCCTCCCTCCCTCCCTCTCTCTCATCAAATTATCTCTCTCACTCTTTCTATCATATCCTCTAATTCTTATACCCATCCCATCCTCTCTCTATTTGTCACTCTTTTTGTCATATCCTATAATTTTTCTATGCATCCCATCCTCTCTCTCTCATCCCCTACTCTCTCTCTCTCTCACACACACACACACACACTCTTTCTATCATATCCTCTAATTCATCTATCCATCCCATCCTCTCTCTCTCTCTCTCACACACACACACACACACACACACACACACACACACACACACACACACACACACACACACACACACACACACACACACACACACACACACACACACACACACACACACACACACACACACACACACACACACACACACATTTATATCCCCCCTCACTCTTATCCCCTTCTCCCTCTCACTCTTTCTATCATATCCTCTAATTCTTCTATCCAACCCATCCCCACCCCTCTCTCTCTTTGTGTGTGTGTCCTATCCCCCCTCTCTCCATCCCTCTCTCTCTCTCTCTCTCTCTCTCTCTCTCTCTCTCTCTCTCTCTCCCCTCTCTTTATGCTATCCCCTTCTCTCTCTCCCATTCTCTCTATCTCTCTCACCCTTTCTATCATATCCCCTAATCTCTCTCTCTCTCTCTCTCTCTCTCTCTCACACACACACACACACACACACACACACACACACACACACACACACACACACACACACACACACACACACACACACACACACACACACACACATTCTCTCTTTGCACTATCCCCCCCTCTTTATGTTATCCCCTTCTCTTCCTCTCCCTCCCTCCCTCTCTCTCTCACACATATCCCCTCTCTCTCTTTCTCCTATCCCCTAACCTCTCTCTCTCTCTCTCTCTCTCTCTCTCTCTCATATCCCCTCTCTCTTTCTCCTATCCGTTGACCTCTCTCTCTCTCTCTCATATCCCCTCTCTCTCTCTCTCTCATACCCCCCTCTCTCTTTCTCCTATCCCATAACCCCCCTCTCTCTCTCATTCTCTTTGTCCTATCCCCCCCACTTTCTGCTATCCCCTTCTCTCCCTATCTCTCATTCTCTCCATCTCTCTCACTCTTTCTATCATAACCCTAAATCTCTCTCTCTTTGTCCTATCCCCCCTCTCTTTCTATTATCCCCTTCTCTCCCTCTCTCTCATTCTCTCCATCTCTCTCACTCTTTCTATCACATCCCCTAATCTCTCTCTCTCTCTCTCTCTCACATATCCCTTCTCTCTCTCTCTCTCTCACACACACACACACACACACACACACACACACACACACCCATTCACTCTCGATCTCTCTTATTCACTCTCCCTCTTCATATCCCCTTTTATCTCTTTATCTACCTTTGTGGAGTAGTAAACTAGAACCCAATCAAGTTATACAAAACCTAATTAGGTTATTTGTCCAATGTAATTAGAACTCAATAACCTAATCAAGTTATACAAAACCCAATCAGTGTGGTTTGGACCAAATTCTATTGTTGTTTACATGTATTTGTATACCAAGTATGCAAGTTTAGGTTTTTTTGTGCTTTGATATGCTAAATTTGATATTTTTCATGTGCCAACATCTTATTTTATGTTAGTATCTTATGATTGAGCATAAAAATAATCATATTAGTATCTTATTGTTTATTTGATTCATGTTATTTTTTTAAGGGTAATTTGCATGTACAATTATGGGAAAGAACAAGAGAGGAACAATTGAAAAATGAGAGGTAGCAAAGGCAAAAATAAGGGAGTGTGTGAAAAGATTATGTGAAGGTACATCATCAAATGCCTCCAATGTAAGTGATGAAAATCTACCTATTGATATTGATGTAGAAAATACAAATAATTTGACAAATGAAAATGTTCAACATACCCCAATTGGAATGATTATGACAAATACACTTACGTCACCTGATGCCCCTAATGAAATATCTCAAGTTGAAATGGTGAATGAACATGATATAAGTAATGAAAATATAGATCATGCACATACATCAATATCTCCTAGAATAATTCATAGAAAATAAAGTTTCTAATTGACATTGATGAAAATATTTTGAAGCCAATGCATGATAAAATGTTAGAAAGAAATTGTAGGAGAATTGTTCAAAAGATATGGAATAACTATTTTGAAAATTTAAATCAAAGTGGAAGATGCCAACTTATTGTTGAAATGGTTAAAAATCTGAAATTTAGAGAGACAATGATAATTTTGGGGTTAAGAACATCTAAAAATAGTAGTGAAAGAACCATTATTAGAAATCTCTTTGATGTGTACAAATTCATTGGTTCAAAAGCACATAGCAAAGATGATAATACAACTCAACGGGTCCTCACATCAACCATAATGGGAAAGGAAATGGCAAAAAATCATATGGTAAGCAAAACAAGTAAATTACTAAAGATAAGTAGAACTACGTTAGTCAAAGCCTTAGTGAGGCAAAAGAAAACTGAGAATTCTAATGAGACTTCTTTTTGGTCATTCCAAGGTAGACTCCCACATAAAGATAAAGTTATTGTTGATGCACTAAGAACATTAATAGAAAAATTTTGGTGTGACAACACAAGGGCTTCACCAAACCAAAAAGATGTTGTCAAAAGAAGAATTGGAAAAGAAAATTGCAAGCCACATGCAAAACATTTTTTGGATACAACTCAAGAAATTTTTTATGAAATGTTCTTCAAAGATTTCCTCAAATTAAAATCAGCCAAAGGTTTTTTGAGATGAAAAAACCATTGTACATTAAGATAAATCATACACACACTACATGTTTTTGTAAGGTTCATTTTGAGTTTTCTATGCATTATGATGTTTATCATTATATAAGTTGTACTTTGCATACTAACAAAATATTGTAGGAATGTGGTCTACAATTACGTCCTAAGTCACCAAGAGAATTTATTAGAAGTGTACTATGCAAATGAGATGATGGGTGCATTTATTATAAGACCATGTGTTTGAAAGGATTTTACCCTCAATGTGGTGGTTTGCAAAAGTTGCATAGATGTCAACATCTAGATAGCACACATGAAATTGGTAAGTCACTAGTATCTCTTGGAAAGTACAAATTAGTTATATATAGTGTTAAAGATGGAAAACAATTAAAGAGCTATGAATTAGTGAAAAGTGATGTAGGTGTAGCTAATTTTATGCAATTATTTCAAGAGAAAATAGTTTATGACTACATAGGTCATACACATAGAGCTAGATGGTTAGATGAGCAATTCAAGTTGTGTAAGGACACTTTTCCCTTTGTTACAATTGTGTTAGTTGTTGACTTCACTGAAAACTATACACTAAAACCTCAAAATGAAGTACAACCAATGTATTACAACTCTATACAAGTGTCAATTTTTGTACATGTAGCATTTATTCATGCACATGATAGCATAGAGGATGATAGGAAAATATTAAGAGAGTATCACTTCTATATTAGTGATGATCAAACTCATTCATTAGAGTTTGTGAAAGGATTTTTTAGAGTTTTCAATGACAATTTGAGGGAAAGAGATGAAAGATACAATCAACACATTATGTGGTCAAACAATTGCACTGCACAATTCAAGAATGCAAGGATGTTCTATTGGTTGAGTAGGATGCATGTGACAAGTGGAGTGCAAAATTTTTGGAATTTCATTGAGGCGTGACATGGAAAGGGAGAGCATGATGGTAGTGAAGCATGTGTGAAAAGAGCCCTTAGTATAGAGGAATTAAAGTACGAAGGTGGTGCAATATTTGAAAATGCTTAAACAATTGTTCAATGGTGCAATTCTATGATGGGACCGGATAATATAGGTAAGTCTATGGTTTCTAGATATTTTTGGTTGATACGTGAACCTAAAATTGAAAATTTGAAAGATTATTGTACATTTATAGGATCAAGTGAGATGCATTCATTTCAAAGTTCAAATGCAATGTCGCTAGCTATTCATACTAGAAAGCTTGCATGCTTTTTCTCTTTGTGTATGCATCATTTATGGGATTAATTTGAATCAAAAGAGTGGGCTGACCAATGGTCTTGTAGACCTTTGCATCCTTTTGATTCACATCAACTTCCTACAACATGACAACTCAACCAAGTTGAAACATCAATAGATTTTGAGCATGTATCCGACCTAGTTGAACTAGGTACTAAGTTATCAATTTAATACTTGGTCAAAATAGATTTCTTTCAATTTTTCCATTAACTTATCCTTCTATATAATGCAGGTCATGTATACGTAGTTATTGCATATGAGAATGATGAAGGAACAAATAACTTTCTATGTCGACATATTGAACCCAAAAATAAATTGATAGCTGCAGTCATTGATGGTGATGATACTGAGTACCCAATAGGATCCATCATGGTGATAGACACATGGCTTAGAAGGTAGTATATTTTTGTCCCCTACCATGAATATCTATTTAAGTCAATTTATCATGTATAATGTATTGAAATTCTGACTTTAAATTGTCTTTACAATTAAATGTAGTTACCCCATCAAGAAATCTACCATGTGGTTATTTGAGGATTTTGAGATACACAAACATATTCTTCATTACTCTAACATTATTTTTGCAATAAATATTCAATTGATACCATATCATGGTAGGCCTCTTAATAAGAAGTGTAAAGTACACAAATCTAATCACAAGGCAATACTTGATACAACAAGGATTAGAGTTGATCTAGAAGGTTCCCTTGATTAATTGTGTGCTATATAGATGAATCATTCTACATATGGTAGAATATTTTTGAAAATTTCATATATATGTAATGTGAAATATTGCAACTTCACAATAATGTGCATATGCAAAACTTGGATGGGTTGTTTTGGACTATGTCCTTGCTGTCACATTATGTCACCCCATTTTAGGCTTAAAATAGCCCTCTGGTTGACATAATGCATGATGATGACATCGTCATGAGGTCAATAGGGTCCATGTATTATTAGGGTTAGTTTTTTACCATAAGTAAGGTTTGCGGTTAAGTTTAAGGTAGGGTCAATTTGCAACTTTTTGCAAAAATTACAAAAGTTGCTCAAGCAACTTTTTAAGCAACTTTGCAACTTTTGAGCAATTTTTACTCTTGACATCTTTTGGTCAAATGGGTCCATCTAGGACTATTCTAGGACCCTATTTAAGATTCCTAGGATGTATTAAGTAATCTAGTTTGTTGGTTTCTCATAGGTTGAGATGATGACTTTGCAAGTTGTGGGCTAGTTCCTTCAGTGCATTTTACTCACCATTAGATCAAGGGTCATCTATGGTTGTCGCTATGTCACCTCGCAGAGTTGCAAGGTAGTTATCCATGGCAACATAGTGACTTTTTGCCACATGTCCAAGGTGGGTCCTCCCTTCTTTTTTGTGGGTCATCTTTTGACTACGCTGACATGTTGATGTGAATTGGGATACAACTAGGATTCTATTGGTGGTCACTTTCCCATATTCTATATTTTATCAGACCTTCTTACAATGTAGGCAAGCGATGTTGTGACATATGGACCAAGGAGTTCGTCCTTCTATGTGGGCTGCCAGGATTAAAAGGAATGCCAAGTAGTTGCTAGGTGGATGTCAAGTGTTTAGTGGGCCCAAAAGTTTTAAGAGCAGCACAACAATAACTAGGGTCTTTCATGATCGTCAATCATTTGGTGACTGATGATTGTTGCTTGCCTGCATTATGGAATCATAAGGACTTTAAGCATTGTGGGAAAGCACTAGATAGCCATGTGTCCTAGTGGGACTAGTTAAGGAAATAATACTATAGTCACATCGTAGTTAGGTCATGGTTCCATAAGCCATCACAAACAAGTTTAGAAGGTGGCACGATTAGTTGGCCAATGGGGAAGTCAAACTTATGAAGACCTTGCAAGGTGGCAAAGGGAAATAATGTTATTGGTCCACATGGCTTGTCTTGGTTGCAGGGCTTTTTTTGACTACTAACCTTGCTGATTTATGAGCTAGAAACAAAGGAAATTAGGTTTTCTCACACAATCCAATTTTTCTGATTGATCCCAACCACTCTAAGTAAATGCTAGGTTTTAACAATGCAAAGGACACTCTTCCCACTATTTGATCATCCATTTTGAGGAGTTTTAGCATTGATTGGTGCCATTTCCATCACTTTAGGGTTTGTTCTAGAGGGAGGATAGATCAAGCTCATTTACAAATTACTCCTTAGTTTTAGTCCCCCTTGCAATACCAAATGACTAGTCCACTTAGTTGCCCACTATACCTTATAGCATTCTCGAGGCCATGATGGAGGAGCTTTGCACCCACATAGATGGTCTTTCCTCTACCTATTCCAACCTAGGAAGAACTTTTGAAAAGATCCACAATTCTTATGAGCCTTCATATGGTGGGAACCTTGCTTACTTCATGCTCCTCATGAGGTCTTAGGTTGATGAAATGCATGGAGGTATGGAGACATGGTTTCATGACTCTTATACTTGTGAGGTGGTGAGTGAGATTGCAACAATTTTTAAAACGGGAGGCTCTTTGCCATTTTCAATGGGAGGAGGAGTAGAGATAGATAAGGATCAAAAAAAAGAAAAAAAGAAAAAATGAGGGAGTTGGAGGAGGTAGAGCTTAGGCTTGCCCAAGAACAAAAGGCTGAAATGCAGGAGCTACCAAGGAGGAAGTTTTCCAGCTTAAGACAAAGTAGCCCTCCCCAACCCCCTATTTCAAGCTACCTTGAATCTCAATCTACAATTCAGATGTCTCTACATGCTACGGAAGTAGATGCCCCTCCTTCCACAAAATATGTCATTCCAAGCTTCAATAATCCCCCTCCATTACAAGAACCTCCTGTTGTAGCCCCTCCACCCCCTATAAAAGAAAGATGGGTTAGTCATGAACCTCCTAGACCTATTATTATTTCCCTATTTCAAGATGGATCGGTTGTAGATGGCCCAAATAAGGAGTTTTGGGAGAATTAAATGAAGCAAGAAGAACCATGAGGGGAGGAGTTTCAGCCTACTAAGGAGGCAAAGGAGGTAGCTATTAAGAAGAAGGAGGAGGATTCAATCATCTTATTTGAACAGCTTCCCTCTTTTGTTGAGGAAGAAAAAGAAGAAAAATTGGATCCTTCCTTTGAGAAACAAATCATGGATTTTGAGCCCTTACTAGAGGATGAGGATTTTTTGTGTGCTAAGGAAGAAGATCATTCATTGCAGCAGTCTATCCTCAATGATATGGAGGATAAAAAGGAGGGCCTCAAGGATAGCTCTGTCTTTGATGAGGAATATGCTAACCTGCATGAGGTTGCCCCAACCCCTATGCATGTCTTTACAACTGTAATGAAGGAGATTGGTGATGAGGATGATCTTTTGGATGAGTTTGATGCTATTTTCTCTTCCATAGATATTGAATCATCATCTCCTTTCTATGAAGAATGTGTTCTACAATAGCAATAGGGGGAGTGTTACACTATTCCAATAACTTCCAAGGAAGTGGTTCATGAGCAATATGAGTAAGATATGGAGATTAGTTCTTCACAAGGGAAGGAGCCATTTCCAAACTAGTTAGATAACACCATTGCAAAGCATAATCAAGTGGTCAAGGATGATTCCTCTGGCCCTACACCATAAAGAGGATGCCCCATCAGGCATCTAGCTTTGCAAAAAAGCAACAAGTTGCCCCCAATCATGCTTACACTTGAGCATGAGGAAGGAGATCACAAGGGGGATCAAGTATGTTTTTCCCCACAAGGAAACACCCTAGTGTTGGAAACCTTCATTTTTTACAGCATTGGGAGGAAGGTATTTCATGTAGCAGCATGTTTGTTGTGCTTGCTACTATTTTCAGCTGCCCTTATGTATGGAAGAAATAATCAACTTGTGAGGAAAGGGAGCTACTTCAACAAACAATTTAATGGGTTTTTTTAACCTTGCATGTATATAAAATCATGTACATAGTAGAGTAGTTTTGTTTTTGTCTTTTCTTGTTTTCTAAGAAGTGCATGAGCACAAGTTGTCTTTCTATGGGATGGCCAAATTTTGAAGTTTTTGAAGTTGCAGAGAGTTTTCATTCCTAATTTTTAGTTACAAAGTTCCTATTTTGCTATCATAGAGGTAGGGTTAAGGTTTCATAATGCATAGATCCCATTTTTTTATGACTATGCAACCCAATGGATGCTTTAGGTCACTAGTCTTATGCATAGTAGGCTAGTGTCCCCTTTGAGTCACCAGAATTGTTAGACTATTTTTCCCTCCCACCCAAATTCATATTTTATATTTGGAAAAATGTCTAATAGTCATTCAAATATTTGAATAGTTAAACCTAGCACATAGAACTAATATTTATTATGACCTTAGGTTATACCTTAATTCCTAAGTAATGCATGATTAATATTTCCTTGTGAGCCCATCTTTTATCTACTGACTAATGCAAATGGATCTATAGTCATCGCTTTGTCACCATGCAAAGCTACAAGCACTTTAATTCATGTGAGCACTTTAATTCATGCGACATAGTGATAGGCTCAAAGCATGTATTTTGGTGGACCCTTCTTGTCAAAGTAGCCAAGTAGTTGTTAGAACATGATGGTAGTTTTTTGGTTTCTCATTGGCTAAGATGATGACTATGCAAGGTGTGGGCAAGTTCCTTTAGTGCATTTTACTTGCCATCAGATCAAGGATCATCTACGGTTATTGCTATGTCACCTCACAAAGTTGCAAGGCAGTTATCCATAGTGACATAGCAACCTTTTGCCACATGTCTAGGGTTGGTCCTCCCTTCTTGTTTGTGAGCTATCTTTTGACCACACTGACATGTCAATGTGAATTGGAATATGACTAGGATTCTATTGGTGGTCACTTTCCCGCATTTTGTATTTTGTCAAACCTTCTTACTATGCGGGGAGGCAACGTTGTTAAATATGGAATGGCGAGTCCATTCTTTTGTGTGGGCTGCCTGTAATGCCTCGCCATGTGACCCAAAAGAAATTAACCTAAAGTTTTACTAAGTTTGACAAACAATTTTTTTAAAGATAAAAATACAACAACAAATATAATTTAGCGGAAGAATTAACATTCATATAAGCACATACCATAAAAATAATTACAATTCTTAAGGGTCCCATGATGTTGAATTACATTTAAGTTTAATTAATACTAAATCTAACACAATTTCACATCATGAAATAACTACAAGTATAAATCCATTTAAATAATATATTGTCATCTCGAAGGCCACTTAGCAACAAACATAATGCACAATCATCCACTGTACAAGTTATAAGGTATGGAAGACAGAAATAATATACATCATGAAATAGATAACATCATCTTGTAAGATCTATGAAATCAAATACAATACACTAGGTATAATCATCCATCATAGAAATACATGAATATATAGAAATGAACATCTGCACAAACACCTCCAGCAACGACATCCAAAAGTCCGATCTCAATGGTATAAGAAAAAGCACTATCACCCAACCTCATGAACCCAAAAAGGTTCACTCCCATCGTGTTGAGGAGATAGTCTCTACTCCCACACATGATAAAAAAATCAACAATCAAATCCAACCTCTAAGTCAAGGAATCACTTGAAAGAAAACTATCTCAAGGGTACCAAGACACAAGTATCAACTAATGCCAGAGGCAACAAAGACATGTAGGAAATCTACTATGCATGTGGGCAAGTGTCATCGCACAAAGCAACTCTAGGGTTACTTGGCTAGTCTTTTAAACCTTCAGCCCCCTAGTCACTCTATGCAGCACTAGTATCCTTTTGTACTAACAAGGCATACTAACGAGTCATCTCTAAGGTTACTTGGCTAGTCTTTTTATCCTCTGGTCCCCTAGTGACTTTTTGTAGTACCAATATCTTATTAATTCATTTTAAACCCATTTAATAAAATGTTATCACTTATTAAAACAACCTACAATGGGTTACCTAGGTAGCCTCTTTAGGGCTCTCGCCTCCATTACAAACCACTTCACAATACATCATGCATATAACCTACCCTAAGCTCAGTAAATCAAAAGATTACAAAAGACCACATACCATACACCAGTTCTTAAACAAGTAATTGACAAGCATTGAAATATCACTAGTCAAAATGCAAGCATCACTAAAATGATCATCCTAACAGGACTGATCCAAGAAAGTACACATAAACCAATCCACGTCATAACATGACATCACCAAGAACTAATCATACAAACACCTCAGTCCTGTACAAGTGACTGGAAAGTAATAACAATCGATAGATAAAAACACTTTATAGAGCATATAAGACATATTACCATGGTTGAGTATAAAAGATCATACACAATGCATCATCATGAGATCACAGACAAAACTCCCAAGCGTCTGGTAATACAATTTGACTGTTCAAAGCTAAGTGAAACCCCAACACCCAACAATAAAATCACACATCATAGAAAGAGTACATACAAAAGTAACTTTCATAATTCATTTTGTTTTGCAAAACACACAAGTTTAAACTTCACTTTAGGTTTCCAAGTTTTCATTTTCATTTCCAAATATTATAGTTAATGTTTTTGATCTCCATTAAGGTTTCTTCAATTTCTCTAGTTACCAGATTCACTAAGGTTTTCTCGAGTTCACTAAAATCCTAGACAATTCAACTAATTCATATAAAATTATTTAAACGTAGTTTCATAGTTCAATTCATTATTAAACAAACACAAGATTCAATGTTTAAAACTAGGGTTTCAATTTTCATTTTCTCAAAGTATTATAATTACTAAGGTTTTTGAATACTAAAATTTCCCTAGCATTACAAATCATTTTCATATATCTGAACCATATAAACACATCCAAGTTTATAAAAGAAAACATTAATTCTTCCAATTAATTTCTTTGGTTTTTAATTTACTTTGGAATTATATTTAAATAATAAAGTAATAAATCAAATATTCAAAAAATTAAATTTTAAATTTTAATAATACATATTAAAATTAATAATAATAATTATCAACTATTAACATAATAATTTTAAATTAAATAAACTTTGGAAAAACTTTCCCAAAAAGGAAACCTGCTAAAAATAGAAACTTCCAAAAATAAAAACCTGCTAAAAATGGAAATCTACTAAAAATAAAGACTTTCTTAAAATAGAAACCTACTAAAAATAGAAACTTGCTAAAAATATACTTTCTAAAATATAAACCTACTAAAAACAGAGACTTTCTAAAAATAGAAACTTGCTAAAAAAAGACTGTCTAAAAATAAAAACTTGCTAAAAATAGAGACTTTGTAAAAATAGAAACTTGCGAAACTTTCCCAAAATAGAAACCTACTAAAAATAGAGACTTTCTAAAAACAACCCTGATATAGAAATTTGAACCAACTAGTTAAATTCTATAAAATGCAATTTGTTTTCTTTTCAAAACCCAAAACCCGATTTAACAATTCCATATACAAAACCTCAATTTAACAATAAGGGTTTTAATTTAACTCTTTCACAGATGTACAAGAACAGAGAACAATAAATCTTAACATGAGGGTTTTCTAGTTTCCAATTTGTATACAAATGTTTACTAAGAACGATGAACAACCAAATCCACACACAAGGTTTTCAATCATTAGATTGCTTACACAAGTTCTTGAAAATGAAGAACAATAACTATGCAAAATAAGGGTTTCAACCTAGAAGAATTCTGAAAACATAAACACAATAGACACAGAGAAGACAAGAATTCAAAGGACCAAAAACCAATGTATAAATAAACCACAAGATCCTACCTAGATTTGATGCTAAAACAACAATCACACGAAGCACGTAAAACAATCCTCTTTCTTTGAAAACTTTATTCTTCCGCAAAACAATCCCCTTTCTTTGAAAACTTCCTTCTTCGAAATTGCTCCTCCAAAACCTGTGTAACTGTATAATGAGCTCTAGATCTTTGATAAAGAGTTCTCCTTTAATTTGGGGCTCTGATTGTGTAGTCACACAATTTTTGATAAAGAGTTCTTCCTTAATTTGGGGCTCTAATTGTGCAATCATGCGAGGGAACTCACTGATCAATTAATGTTTATTACTTGTTATCTTTTACCTTTTCATGCACAAACTTTTAGATATTTAATTAAAATATCTTTATTAAATTAATTAGCTTTCTCTCATTAATTTAATTTATTATATTTTAATTTCATGCATATACTTTATACAATTTAATTAAAATAAACTCTATTAAATAATTTCTTACTCTCTCTTATTAAATCACAAGATGCTTTTAATATAATATTTATTAATTCAACTAATAATAAACTAAATAAAACTCCTAAATAATTATTATTAAATTAAATAAATATAATTACACCTAAATCAAAACCATAACTTTATCTTTAAGTTTCATTCTTTTATTTAAATAAATTTAGAAGACATTTTTTTAATAATATATTTATTAACTTAATTAACAACACTATTTTGAGTTTATTATTAAAATAAAACTCCTAAATAATAATAATTATATTAAATGTAAATACATCAAAAATAGAACTTTAATATAATCTTTTAAATTTAATTTCTTTATTTAATTAATTTCTCAATTAATTAAATAAGATTAAATATTAAATTTTCATTATATAATTTCTATTAATTTAAATTATTAAATTATCTTTTAATTTGATTTAATTAAAACATAAAATCATCACAGACCCACAAAACCAAATATGAGAACTCATCATAAAGAACATAAAACTAAATCAAACACCAGGGTCAAAATCACAAATTCACATCACTTGACGAATTCAGAAAGGTGAAACTAACTCAGATACTTGTCCCATTTTCTAAGACAATTGGCTTAGGTTGGGATTTGGACTCAAGAGTTATCTCCCCACTTATACCATTGAAATACTATGATAGGGTAAGCTCATCTTGACAATTTAGGGATGTTGATACATGGTACCTGCAATCTGTATAAAATCCACGCATATACAAACACAATATTCTAAACTAAACAGACAATGGTAGGAAGTGGTTCATCATGTAGATCCTGACTAGTAGGTGACTATGATTCCCTTCCTCAACCACATTAGAAATGTCACACATAAAGAGAATATACACGTTCACCATACACAGGCAGTATGGGGTGAGTATCGATAGAAACACATATAATTAATCCATCTATCTAACCATCAAAAGATAACTGAAATCACTAACTAAACATACATATATCATCATTTAAAGGATAAACATAAACACATGAAATAACTGAACAACTCATCACCTAAATCAATTGAGTATGAAATGACATATAATCAAACCCGGTAACCAAGTATCGATAACCATAAAATACAATAATAGAACAAGCCTAAAATAATCTAGTCAAAACAAATTAGAAAAGTCAAGTAGGGGCAAGCATTACATCCACTCCCCCTAGACTTAGGCTTACTCCTAGAAGCCTACAAGAAAGATAAAACTAAACTAGGGGTAGGCATTACTTCCACTCCCCCTAGACTTAGGCTTACTTGTGGAAGCCTACTACAATGACTAGGATAAATAAAAGTCAAAGACTACAAACAATGTCAGAAAAAAAGCTCATTCAAGAACTAATATAAATAAGTTAACTATGTATACACTTTCAGTCCCTTAGGTCAATATCATTATGTTTTAATAATAAATTGAAAACCATATTGATCCCACATTCATCTTTCTAATAAATACTAAAATAGATCCCCTAAAATAGTCCAAACAAAAGATCAACATCTCTAAATCTATTGAAAAACATAAAAGTTATAATTTATAGACATAAATCAAAAGTTAAGAAAATAAATGTTATGAATTTCCAAGTTTCATGTTCAAAAGTTCCACTACTGATTTTCTTGTTCAAATTATTTAGGTTCAAGTTTGTAACTCTATTGAACCACCCAAACAAGAACAACATAATATTTGCAAAGAAGGCAGATAGTCCTAGTCAAAAGGATGGGCTTCTTTTTGCTGCTGTTGCTGGAACTAGTAAACAAACTATTGGTATCAGTTCCAATATGCTAGATGCAGTGATGTCAGATGGTTCTTGTCAAAATTTAGATGAGTTTTCCTCTATTTTGGATTCTCAAAATTGGCAGTCAAAGGCTGCAATGGTAGAGGAGGGGTCGATAACTGTGACTACGAAAAGGTCTAAAAAGACCCTACCTCAATTTGATATGAATTTGTGCTCTCACAAAAAGGGAGTGAAATTGAATTCTTAGTCCCCTTGGCTGGTTAAGTGCTTCTTGTTGGTTTCTTTTCTAATCTTTTTTATGCTGCTAGCCATAATGTTTTTCTGTTGCAGCATGCTTGTGGTTTAGATCCCTATGGGATATTTGGGCTTTCTTTGAATATCTTTTGGGTCTTTTTTGTAAAGGGGTTTTGAGGTCCCCTCAAAACTTGTTTTTACCTTAATCTAAAACATAATATTTGCAAAAATAATCAAAGGCATACTATCTTAAAGCCCAATCATAAGAAAACATGTATGAAATCCAACTCAAGGGTTTTGCCTATTTCTATACATTTCAAGTATCAAATCTAAAGTTTTCAAGTTTCAAGTGTTCAAGTTTGAAGTTTTTGAGTGTTAAAGTTGCAAAAGACACATAGCACTATTTATGTTTTATTTCAGTTCAACTAGTTCAAGTGTTCAAGTTTGTAATAGATACATATAATAGTTCAAGTTTCGTTTCAATTCAACTAGTTAACAACTAGTGGCATTCCAATATACCCATAGCTCCCAATGTAGAAACTTAGGCTTTGATACTAGATGTAACACCCTTCCATGTGACCCAAAAGAAATTAACCTAAAGTTTTACTAAGTTTGACAAATATTTTTTTTAAAGATAAGATACAAAAACAACTATAATTTAGTGGAAGCATTAACATTCACATAAACACATACCATAAAACAGATTACAATTCTTAAGGGTCCCATGATAATGAATTATATTTAAGTTTAACTAATATTAAATCTAACACATAGAAATTTCACATCATGGAATAACTACAAGTATAAATCCATTTAAATAATATGCAGTCGTCTTGAATGCCACTTGGCAATAAACAGAATGCACAATCATCCATTGTACAAGTCAGAGGGTATGAAAGGCTGAAATAATATACATTGTGAAATAGATAATATCATCTCATAAGATCTATGAAATCAAATACAATACACTAGGTATAATCATCCATCATAGAAATACAAGAATGGATAGAAAGGAACATTTGCACAAACACCTCCAGAGACGACATCCAACAGTCGAATGTCAATGGTATAAGAAAAAGCAGTACCACCCAACCTCATGAACCCAAAAAGGTCCATTCCCACTGTGTTGAGGAGATAGTCTCAAGTCCCACATAGGATAACAAACTCAACAATCAAATCCAACCTCTAAGTCAAGGAATCATCTAAAAGCAAACTATCTCAAGGGTACCAAGACACAAGTATCAACTAATCCTAGAGGCAACAAAGACACATAGAAAATCTACTATACATGTGGGCAAGTGTTATTGCACAAACCAACTCTAGGGTTACCCGGTTAGTCTTTTAATCCTCCGGCCTCCTAGTGACTCTATGCGGTACTAGTATCCTTTCATATTGACAAGGCATACTAACGAGTCACCTCTAAGGCTACCTAGCTAGTCTTTTAATCCTTTGGCCCCCTAGTGTCTTTCTATAGTACCAATGTCTTGTTAATTCATTTTAAACTCATTTAATGAAATGTTATCATTTATTAAAACAACCTACAATGGGTTACCTAACTATCCTCTTTAGGGCTTTAGCCTCCATTGCAAGCCACTTTCCAACATAACATACAAATAACCTACCCTAAGCTCAGTAAAATCAAAAGATCACAAAAGACCACATAGCATCTTCAGTTCTTAAACAAGAAATTGACAATCATTGAAATATCACTAGTCAAAATACAAGCATCACTAAAATGATCATCCTAATAGGACTGATCCAAGAAAGTACACATAAACCAATCCACATCATAACATGACATCACCAAGAACTAATCATACAAACACTTTAGTCCTATACAAGTGATTGGAAAGCAATCCAAATACAACTAATCAAAGACTCAAAGGTTTTATTAGAAAAGTCAAGTAGGGGTAGGCATTACACTACCAGAGTTAAAAGGAATGCCAAGTAGTTGCCAGGTGGATGCCGAGTGTTTAGTGGGCCCAAATTTTTTAAGAGTAGCATAGTAATAATTAGGATCTTTCATGATCATTGATCGTTTGGTGATTGACAATCATCGCTTGCCCACATTATGGAATCACAAGGACTTTAAGCATTGTAGGAAATCGCCAAATGGCCACATGTCCTAGTGGACCCAGTTAAGGAAATAACACTGCAATTACATCACAGTTGTTAGATTATGGTGACTGATCAGGGAAGTACTATTGATACTCCATAATTCTTTGCTGGGGTTTGGGGCTGGGTTGGGCCCCGAGTAGGGGTTTGGAGGTGAAGCCCTTGAAATTTTTTTAGGCCCTATTTTGTTAGGATTTTGGGCTAACATGTAATTATTAATTATAACCCTAAAGTGGTAAAAATACTTGTATAAAAGGCTTAAGGTTAGGGATTGTTTCATAGTGGTGATGTGAAAAATTAATTCTTGCGACGGTTTTGAGCTGTAAGGGATTATGGATTGTAATCAGGTTGTAATCATTGGATCGTAATAATATCAAACTTACTGTTTAGTGGACGTAGCCTAGGGATTGGGTGAACCATGTTAAATCTTGATGTCTTATGTTCTTTTCTATGTGATCTGTTATTTTTCTAATATTTTTTATATTTACATGTAGTTTTTATTTCTGTCCGTGGCTTAATCCTAATAGCAGTTAGGTCATGGTTCCATAAGCCGTTGTGGTCAAGTTTAGAAGGTGGCGTGGTTAGTTGGCCAATGGGGCAGTCAAACTTATGAAGACCTTGCAAGTTGGCAAAGGGAAATAATTTTATTCATCCACATGGATTGTCTTGGTTGTAGGGCTTTGTTCGATTGCTAAACTTGCTAATTTGTAAGCCAAAAATGAACGAAATTAGGTTTTCTTGCACAGTTCGATCTTTCTGATTGATCTTGTTGGAATACTTTAGAATAGGTAAATCAATTATTTAAGGTCCAGATGTATAAATACAAATTTTCACAACTTAGTGAATCCATAAAACATTCATACCCATGCATGCATCCATTATGTAATTACTAAAACTTGTATGTTACTGTCAAATAAACTTGCAGAAATGTAAAGCATGAAACACAACACATTCATTAGCACAATTGACACAATGATTTATGTGGAAACCCAATTTAGAAAAAACCACTAGTAACATGCTACTCCTTTTCACTCTTTTGAAGTGATGCCCTGTGAAAGGCCAACCCTGTTAAAGGTTACAATACAAACTATTAAATGTGATATGGTTAAAGGATTTCAATCATCTTTCTAGAAGTGAGCCTTGTTAGAGGATGTTAGGCCATTCACTTGGAATGCCACCTGGTTAAAGGATTTACAAATGATTGTTAGGTCAACCTTAATTCAAAGGATTTACCCTAGACTGATACAATTGTTAGAGAGTAATAGTAGAGCTTTGATCTGATACAACTTACAACTTTTCTTGTAGATTTTAGATCTCTATTTAATCCTCAATTTTGCTTGGCCTTCACACTTTGTAGCTTTGGTAGCTTGTTCACCCTTCAAGCATTCATCTTCTTAAGCCTTCTTTCTTAACATGCCATTTGCAGATTCTCCTCTTGGGTCACTTGATGAAGTAAAACCCTTAACTCCTTCTCCTCCTTAAGTTCTCGCACATGACAAATTTTTGCTTCTTGTCTAGACATTTCTATAAATTGTAAATTAGGATATTTTCCTACTCATTTTGCATCATCCAATTTAGGGTTTTGGATGGATTAGGTAGGATACAATGTATCTACCCCATCTCTTGTATTTTTTAGAAACTTCTCATAGCATTTGAATTCACCTAAAAATAGTTTACATCAAATTTTGTGCCACCAACTTATCAACCTTGTCTTCCTTGTGGTTCAAAAATTTCAAGAAAACAAGCTTGTTGGCTTAGATTCAGTGAATCTTCAATATTTAACATAATGTAGCAACTTGACATTATCAATCTTTTGATGCTCGAAATATACTACATTTCTCAGCATCAACTATAAAATCACTTGGCATCAATTAAAGTTTACTAATGCTTGACATCAACTAAACTTTACTCAGCATCAATTTTCTTGCTCGACATCCACTAGAATTTTCTTTCACTTGGCTCCAACTAACTTTCTACTTAGCTTGCACTAACTTTTCTCGACACCTACTATCCACTCGATCAAGCTTGGCCGACAAACTTCATATAACTTGTTCTTATAAACATTCTAAGTGTAGCCAATATTTTGTAACCTTAAGTATATTATTAATATATCATTTCATCACTGTCTTAACTGATCCTTGTACTCCATTACATAATCATAACTCAACCTTTCCTCTAGGTGCTATTGTTACCTCTTATTGATCAAATCCTCTTCATTAATCAACTAAGTGATAGTACTTGAATCTTATAAGTAGTTGTCTTACTAGAAAATAGAAGGTTTGACATCAGTGACAAAACAATGATTGAAACACATAGTCTTTTTCAACAATCTCCCTCTTAACAATGATCTCTATGATCTTTTAATCATATTTCAAAAATACCTCTTTGGATTAATGGCAAACCAAACTGATCAACCAAGTCAATCAAATGATGAACATCTTGTTCAACCAATCTAACTAGGTTAGAATAGTAAGGAAATACAAAAAGAACACTTGTATTGAAATTTCTCCATCTATCAACAACTTCTATCTTTTGATTAGGTTACAAAACTCTTTCTGATAACTCCCTTTGAGTTCCTTCTTGTATCTCCCTCTTACTAGGTAGATTAGGATTTCTCCCTCTTTTTGACATCATTCATGTGTCCTCTTCTAATCAACAACATCAATAATTATTTGATCTCCTTGTAAGATCAGTCTTGTTCAACTTCTTTGACAAAAATCTCTTGCACTTTCTCCCTTAGCATTTATAAGGAATATCTCCCCCTATGATTGCACTTTCTTTCTTTGATGTACTTTCTCTCTTTTTGATCATCAAATTAGTTTAATGTACTTTCCCCCCTCTTTGTTTTGGCAATTCTTGGTTAGTAAATCTCTCCCTCTTTGACAACAATGCCAAAGGCATATACCAAAAAATTGTCATCTTAAAATATGTAGATATAAGCTTTTGTAGTTTCTTCAGTTTCTCCCTCTATCACCTTGTGTGTGACTAATTTGAAGTATTAGCTCTATGATTACTTTAGGCAGCTCCTAAAGTAAGATCCACTACATTAATTTGTATTATATGAACATCAACCTGTTTGATGCAGGGAAATCCTTCTCTTACTTAAATAGCCTTTGATAGGGGTATTACCCCTAGTTTACCTCTTAGATACTCATTAGCATCCTTAGGTAATGGTTTTGTGAAGATATTAGCAATTTTCTCCTTTGAGTTAACATATTCCATCTTCACTTCTTTATCTTGAACTAACTCTCTCAGGTAATGATACTTGATTGCAATGTGCTTTGTCTTTGTGTGCATCAATAAATTCTTTGATACAGTGATAGCACTTGTATTATCACAATAAAGTATCACTAGTTTTGTGATTTCTTTCTTCATTCCTTTGAGAAGCTGTTTGATCCATACAATGTTTGTGTAGTTTACGATAGCAACAACATATTTAGCTTCAATAGTAGATTGTGAAGTACAACTCTATTTCTTGCTTGTCCATGTAACTAGTCTCTTGCCTAAGAAAATGCTCCTCCATTGGTGCTCTTTTTGTCATCAATGTTTCTAGCCCAATCAAAATTAGTGTAGAATCTCAATTCAAACTTTTCATTCTTCTTGTAGTATAGACCAAACTCTTCTATTCCTTTCAAATATCTCATTATCCTCTTTACAACCATTAAGTGATTCTCCCTAGGATTAGCAAAGAATCGTGCAACTATCCCTATAGATAATGCAATATTAGGCCTTCTATATATGACATATTGCAATTCGCTAATCATAGACCTATACAATGTTTGATTCACCTCAATAGAATCATCATTCTTTGACAACTTGTGTTTAGTCATCATAGGTGTACTTATTGGTTTGGAATATTCTAATCCAAAAGTCTTTAATATTTCTTTGACATACTTTGACTGAGTGATATATATACTGTACTTCATCTAGTATACTTGCAATCCCACAAAAAAATTGATTTCTCGAAACATAAACATTTCAAATTCTTTCTTCATCTGATTTGCAAAATTCTTACATAAAGCATCTTGTCCTCCAAATACGATATCATCAATAAATATTTTAGATAGTAAAATACCTTTGCCTTTTTCTATCTTTATGTATAGATTGCTATTATCATTAGTCTTTTCAAATCCAATCTTCACAAGATAAGTATGAAGTCTCTCATACAATGCTCTTGGTGCTTATTTCAAGCCATATAGAGCTTTGTGTAGTCTACATACCATGATCTTATTGTTATCATCAAAAAAACCTTTTGGCTATTCTATGTAAACCTCTTCTTGTAGTATGCCATTTATAAATGCAGATTGAACATTAATCTGATAAACTTTGAAACTTTTGTATGTAGCATAAGCAAGTAGAGTTCTTACTCCTTCCATTCTAAGTACAAGAGAAAATGTCTCCCCATAGTCAATTCTTTCTTCTTGTGCATATCCCTTGCAAACTAATCTTGCTTTGTTTCTTGTGACTTCACCATTTTCATCTAGCTTGTTTCTAAATACTCACTTGGTGCCAATCACATTTTTGTCTTTTGGTCTAGGAACTAGACTCCATGTTTTTTTCTTCTCTATCTATTCAATCTCTTCTTCTATGGCTTTGTACCACTCTACATCTTCTAATGCATCTTTCACTATTTTAGGTTCCTTCATGCTTAGCAAACATGATTCACCTCTCAATCTTTTTCTTGTCATTGGCATGTCATCTCTATCTCCAATGATTTGATCAGTAGGATGATGTCTTTTGACATATTTGGATAGTCTTGGCTTAGTTCTTGTTTCTTTATTTTATCTTTCGGCTTCAAAATCATTGTGTACATCTCTGTCAGGTATCTTAGCATCTCTTTCATGTGTACTAATCTTAGAATCAAAATGTTCATCTTCTTCATTCTTTAACTCAACTTCTAAATGTAGCTTGGTTTCTGAATGCAACTCAACATTCGTAGGATGTAACTTGGCAGTCATTAAAACTTGCAATTGATTTGTAACTTGATTTATAGTATCTTCTTTAGTAGGCATTGCTTCATAAAATTATACAAATGATTTGTATTCTTCTAGTTCTTTCATAGGTTCAGCCTCATGTACCTCTGTAAATTCATCAAAAAATTCACATTTGTACTTTCCATATTTTTGTTAGTGTTAGTATTTAAACACTTATAAGCCTTACTTCTTGTAGAGTATCCAAGGAATATACCTTGTTCACTCTTTGCATCAAGCTTTCCAGTTCTAACATCTTTCAGAATGTAACACTTACTTCTAAACACCTTAAAGTATTTCACATTGAATGGATATCCATAGCATAGTTCAAAAGGTGTTGAATAAGTACCTTTTTTGATTTGCACACAGTTCAATGTATATACAATAGTAATTACAACTTCTCTCCAGTATTTCAGAGCAACATTCTTCTCCATCATAAGTGTTTTGGCACAATCCATTATTGACCCATTTCTTCTTTCAAAAATTCCATTTTGTGGAGGGGTCTTAGGAGAAAATGTCTGACTTATGATTCCTCTGTCATTACTATACATCCAAAACTCATTTGATGTGAATTCTCGCCCTCTATATGATCTCAAGAATTTCAAACTTTTACCTATTTCTTTCTCAACTCTTGCCAAGTACCACTTAAACATTTGAAAAGCATCAAATTTCTATTTCAAAAACATAATTGTCATCATCCTAGAATAATCATCAACAAATAGCATTATGTACTTATCTTCCCTGTAGCTTTGCACTTCAATTGGTCCACACAAATCACTATGAACAATCTCTAGTATTTCTTTAGAGGTATACACTTTACTTTTAAAGCTTGACTTTGTCATTTTTCCTAGTTGACATTGTTTGCACACTACATTATCAAGCTTCTTCAACTTAGGGAAACCTCTAACTTTCTTCATGTTACTGATACTAACCAAGTTATCAAAATTAACATGACATAATCTCTTGTGCCAAAGCCATACATCATCAAATTTTATAAAAAGACAAGTAGTATCCTCTATATCAAGATATAACATATTACTTCTAGTTTGATCACCTTTTCCAATTAGTTTTCCATTTGTGTCATATATCTTAGCAGTCTTGTTTTCAAATTCAACATTGCATCCCGAATTATTCAATTGTGACACACTCAACAAGATATAGTTTAGTCCTTAAACATAGTAAGCATTGTCACATGAAATATTTGTTGGCATTAAGTCATGTTTGTTATTAGTGACAACACTTATTTAGATTTTGTATGGTTACCGAGCTCTCTAGTGTTTTCTGAGCAATTCAGTGGTTACCAAGTTTCATAGTTCATACCAAGCATTCTAGTGGTTATTGAGTGATTCAAGGCAGTGTGAAGACCAATAGCTCTTATTGAGTAGTTCAGTGGTTACCAAGCTTCGCAATGACTATCGAGTCATCAGCTCTTGTGATGTGAAGCAAGTGTTAACTGAGTGATGGAATGAGTAGTGTTTACCAAGTGTATGCATGGTAAACATGGAATTTAGTTTCTACTGAGTGGCACTATACCTACCGAGTCTCCAATGTTCACCAAGTTCAAAGCTACATTGAATGATTAGTATGGACCGAGCCTCTACTTCTATCGAATGCATGATGATGTTCAGTAATGTAGTAGATGCCAAGTATAAAAAATTCACCAAGTTGGCTTTCAAAACCAGAGTTTCTACATTTGGGATGACTCAGTAATATTGGTGTTATCTTGTGTTTTTGCCGACCTTGTAATTATGAGAATTGGGTTGGTATATATGTAATGTATTGTATCATACCCAAATATAATGTAATAATGTTTTGAGAAGAGTGAAAGAAAATGTGATGATCAACATGCGAATGTGAATCATCAGCAGAGTAAAGTGTATAGCAAGGTCAAATCAGAAGCAGTCAAGTTACATCTATCACAAAGAGGTGATCAATACTTCAAAGATCTTAATCAACAATTTAGTTGTAAGTCAGATCTACTATTTCATCCTAATAGGTGAATCATCTTCAAATCCTTTAACAGGGTAGACTTAATAGTCTTTTCATAAATCTCTTTACTGAGTGCATACTGCATTGTATGTTTGTAAAACCTCTAACAAGGTGGACCTAGTAATCCTAATTGCTCCTAATAGGAAAAATCATCAAAAGTGATCATTGTAAGCCTTAACAAGTCAACTTTATACTACAGTATTGGAGTTTTGTGGGTATCATCCCCACCCCAGTTTTACTTTCTATTTGGAAGGTTTCTGGGTCATGAAATATTGTGTTCAAAGTATTTTTTATTTTTAGTTTCTCATGCATGCGATAGATTAGATCTAGTAATGGTAAATGGATTATGTTATTAAGTCCTAAATATGTCAAAAATTTTGAGGTTACTAATTCACCCCTCCCCTCTCAGTAACCTAGCTAGTCTTGATTATTTCCAATAATTGGTATCAGAGCATTGTGGTTCTTAGGACAAAGCTTGATAGCTTGAGCAAAGATCAAGGACAATGGAGATATTTAGACTTGATAAAGCTATTGACAATGTAAAGCTAGATTTGGAAATGGTCATAACTCAACTCAAGGAAGCAAAAGAGCATCTTTCCCAAACCCTAAAAAGAAGAAAGGAACTTGGAAAATAGATGAATGATCACCAGTATCTTGAAGAGATGATTGAAGATTTTTTCCACTCAAGTAGCTTAGATGAAGAAAATGATGCAATCAAAGAACTCCTAGAAAAGAATGGCTCCCTGCAAGAAGAGGTAAGAAAATTGAAAAGAGAACAGGATGTTCAGCCAATAAGATTGTGTAAAATTTTGAAACAAAGAAATAAGGAAAAAGAAGACTTCGAGGCAAGGAACAATGAAACTCAAAATCAATTCCTTCAACAAGAAAATGTCATTGATCAGCTCTCCAATGCAAATGAAGAAATCATGAGTCTAAGATCTGAAAATGAAAGGTTAAGGAATGATTTAAGCACTAAAAAGAAAATCAATGAAAGGTTGAAAGTTGATCTAAATTTTGAGAAGCAACTCAATGAAAGAATAATGAAATCCCAAGTAGACATGGATCAATTGAATCAACAAAATAAGTAGAATCTTTATTGGAAAAAGGGAAAAGTAGGACTTGGATACAAAGAAGAAGGTGAATCCTCCAAATAAGGTGCTCAAAGGAATCAAAGACCTACTTGCAATCACTATGGTAAGATAGGTCACACATCAAACAAATATTGAAGTAATGGGAAGGAAAAATTCAATGAAAAATGCTACAATTGTAGTCACCATGGTCATAAAGCTAATGAATGCAAGGAGAAACCAAATGTCATGTTTCCTTTTCAAATAATTAAAAATAATAATCTTTGCTAAGGCAGGCAGGCCCAAAAAGGTGAAGTTTCAGCAAAAGGGGATAATCTTTGGAAGCGAATAGACTAATAAATGAAAATTATTATTAAAATATATTTTATTAACCCCTCTTGGACGTGAGTTAGGGTTATGCCCTCTTTTAAGGAGTTTGGAGGCATTCTGGGCTCATTCCAGAACTTGATTTTTGCTCATTTCTTTGTTATTCTTCAGAGGCTACCAAACCTGTGGAGAAGGAGACCCAAGAACGAGAGTTTGCAGGTTTCCAGGGAGACCAAAGAATGGGAGTTTGTAGGTTTCTAGGAAGTCTAAGGATGAGATTTTTAAGCCATTCCATGTGCATGCTCATGCAGAGTTTGCCTTTGTGCTGAACAGTGCAAATTTGTGGGTTTTTGGGTGTATATTTTGTAAGAGTTTGGTGTTTCCAGTTGAGTATTTCATATCAGTTTGGGTTGCTGCTGTATATCAGACTTTTAAATATTAAAATAGAGCTGAATATATGTATTTGGATATGATTATACTTCTGTGATAGATTATTAAGTTTTTGTGGTGATTCTAGGCTATTTTGTGCTATTTTCGGGAGCCCAATGAGCATTGTTTTTGTCCTCCGTTTGGGAGCTATTGTGTGCATTTTATAAAAAATAGAAATGTCATTTTATAGGCTGTTATTCTGCTCAAATTTCTGTAAAAATTTTCACTTTCAGATTTATTAAGAATAGGTGAAGCTATGAAGCTTTTGGCACTATTTCTGGCATACCCGATTTGGGGTTTCTTGGGAAATTTGGTGGATCTTTGTGATATTAGTTGTTTGATCTTGAAGATCTGATTAGAGGCTTGAAATATCATATAAAATGAGAAAAGGGACATTTCAGTGGTATCAGAGCCATAATCTTGCCAGCCTGAGGGTTTGTAGAAGTTTGCATGTCAGTTTTGACAACTACCTAGATCTTGCATGTCAGTTTTGACAACTACCCAGATCTTGCATGTCAGTTTTGACAACTACCTAGATCTTGCATGTTAGTTTTGACACTACCTAGATCTTGCATGTTATTTTTGACAACTACCCAAATCTTGCATGTCAGTTTTGACAACTACCCAGATCTTGCATGTTAGTTTTGACAACTACCCAGATCTTGCATGTCAGTTTTGATAACTACCCAAATCTTGCATGTCAAAATTTATGGTTGCATTCTACTTATAATCATTTGCATATTAGTTCTTGGTGAATTTGGTGGTTGCATGTTGCTTCTAATCAGCTGCATGTCAAAATTTATGGTTGCATGCAACTAAGTGAAAGAGAAAAAAAATATTTGCAGCGAGAAAAAAAAAAGAAATTTTGATCAAACCTCCAGTTGAAAGTAAAAGTACAAAATCCAAGGAAGGGAAAAGTATGGCTGATCCAGATGAGATGGCAAAGAAATTCTTCCAAGACATCCAAAATACTCAGAAGCAAATAGTGGATAGTTTGGCAGAAACTAGAGAGGCTTTGCGAATATTGACAGAAAAACTACAAGGAGTTGCATCTATTAATGAGAAAGGGAGCACTTCAGAGGAGCCAAGAAATCTGAAATCCACACCATCTAAATCAACTAAAACTATTTTCTTGCCTACAGATGAGCCACCAGTACCAAATCTAGCCATTAATCCTATGGAAGAGGTTACAAGTAACTTGATTACATTAAGAGCTACTTACAATGGCTTAGATGATGACTTTCGTAGTTCGATTCCTTTTAGAGAATATGTGGATATGATGAACACTTTGATGCCCAAGAAAGAATACAGAAGGGAGCATGACATAAGTGGAAGAGAGCTCAAAAATAAAATAAGCAAGTTTATAGCACCTACTTTTGATGGAACAAATAAAATTTCAGCTAGAGCATGGCTACAAAAATTACAGACCTTCTTCACACTTAACCCCATGAAGGAGAGTGATGCTGTTCAAATTGCAAGTCTACACTTGGAAGATGCAGCCTATGATTGGTGGTATCATGGAATGACTACTCAAGGTCATGATCAGGTAACTACATTTGATAATTTTAGTCAAAGAGTGATAGATAGATTTGACCTCAAGGATGATGATTATGAGGATGTTGTTGTGCATGATGGTGAGATACTTGGTAGAGATGAGCAGACATTGAGCATTCATGACTTTTCTATGAGAGAGTACTAGGCACAGTTAGATGCTTTGTCACATGAGGTTGAGGCTAGTAGTACTTCACATGATTTATCCTGCCAGCTGAAGGTGATTGAAGACAATATTGTGACTACATTATCTCATCATGACAGGTATGTGGAGTTAGTTGGTATTGGTCATATTACTCAAGTGAGGATTTTGCTTGAGTTAACAGCTAATTCTAGTTTATAGATATGGACTCGAGATTTTTATATTGGCATTTGGGATTCAGTTGACTGGAGATCTTTAACACTTTTTGGTAGCAGTGTTTGTTTGGGTGCTATCATGGATTTGATTAGCAGATTGCATGGTGTTGTCTTTTCTTGTGCTAGCAGCTTGTCCGATGTTGGTATTAGTTTTTATACACCGGTGTTGGGCTTTGTTCATATATCCAGTCAACCATACTTGCTAGAATGTGTTGATGATCTTTCATATTTGGCAGTGTGTACAGATGAGTCCCAAGATCATATTGGCATTGATGACATCTAGGAGGATGCAGTGGGCGGTTTTGAAGACTTAGTTTCCTTGGGTACAGAGGAGTTGGACAGTAGTGCTAATGTTTTTGATACTCCGTATGTTGATATGAGCTTTAGATTTGATTCACAGGATATGGATGGTAATACTCTAGAGACTAGTAACTTTGAGGATACTCCTTTAGATAGTGCATCAGAGGAGGTTTGTAGGAGACAGTCAAGCTAGTGCCATCATGTGTCTAATCAGTTGAGAGTTAGTGATCAAGACATTGCTGTCACTTGCCAGCATTTCGATGCTGCTCGTCAGTTGTTAGCAGTTTATGGATGGGGTTCTCCTACTAGTGATGACCAGGAAGGCAGTTATCTTTCCTTGACAGAGATCCACTCTTTATGGGAGGCTATTTGGATTTTGAGACTAAATTATATGCAGTTGGTAGCCGATAGAGATTATCTTATGGAGTGGGGCAGTACAACATATGATGCATTGTTGGCCAAGGAAGATGAGGTGAGTGAGCTTACTAAGAAGCTTGAGGTGACTTCTGAGATTCTTGAGAGTACACAGTTGGCTTTCAAGGAGTCACAGTTTCATTTGGCTAAGGTGACCATGGAGTTAGAGCGACTACAGTCTTTACCTAATTCTATACAGTCACACGCTGTGGTGTTTGGTGATCCGAAGATGTCCATGGTCGAGATTGTCAAAGATAGTGGAGATGGGGATGCATCCATCCTTGATACTAACATTGGCATATCAAGTTCATCCCCACTAGAGTTAGGTTCAGTTGAGTTGGGTGCTGTAGTAGATTGTTGTGGTATGCTTGACATGGTGGTGACCTCTAGTACTAATGACACGAAGACTAGAGAGGTTGTATCAAAGATCAAGTGTGATCTTGGTGAGCCGACAGTTGGCATGGTTCCTGCTAGTAATACTACTCCCTTGGTGATGTCTTCAGAGGTAGTAGTCAGTTCCAACTTGGTCAGTGATCGATTGCAGTTAGTTACATATGGATTGTAGTCTGAGCCACTGAGTGAGATTGGTGCATTCTATCGGCATTACACTGTGAGGTATGCTCATCAATCTACCTTGGATGACCATGTTGATGAGATGATGATATAGAGATGTACTTTGGTTCCTAGTGCTTATCATCAGTTATGGGATGGTTTGATGTCTCAAGATGAGAGTTGTGATGGGCATGACATGGCGATAGGTTCTATAGTTGACAGCTTGATAATATGTGACTTAGAGCAGGAGTTTGGGAGTGATGCTTCAGTGGGTGTTTTTATTGATTCTACTCCTTTGGCTGTGACATCTCCTAACTTAGCTAGTGATCAGTCATAGTGGGTTGTATCACTTGTTCATGGTGAGCTGTTGACTGAGGTTGGTTTTTTTAATCAACATTATATTGCAGGGTATGTACATCAGTTAGCAATTGATCCTTGTGTTGAGGAGTTGATGGCAGGAAAATTTGGTTTGGGTTCCATTTCTTGTTGCTTATCTTGTGATGGCTTTTCACCATCAGGGGTGCATGGGAGTTATGGTTATGAGACAGTGGCTAATGATCTACAAAGTTGTGTTGACTGCAGGAGTTGTATAGTGTGTGGATTCTCCATACTTGGTATAGTTTCATTTGAGAGCATTCACCATTGTTGCAGAGTTGGATTGTACATTCTATATAGGCCAATGGGATGCGTTGATGGTATTTATTGTGTTAGCAGTTTGATTTGTCCACTTTACTTGGGTTCTAATGTTCTAAGAGTTTGTGTCTCATGGGTTTCTGATTGTGGTAGTGGTGATTTTGGAGTTTGGTTAAGCTGTAATTGTCAGTTTGATTATGGATTCCTCTTGGTCATATTGCAGAGGATATTGCAGGAGCCTATGTTATTTGGCAGTAGTATAGTTCATGACTACATTTGGGATCTAGGTGGATTGATTGGTTTATTGTTCAGCCATTGCTTGAGGACAATCAATATTTGGGAGGGGAGGACTTGTCATGTCCCCTTTTCAAATAATTAAAAATAATAATATTTGCTAAGGCAGGCAGGCCCAAAAAGGTGAAGTTTCAGCAAAAGGGGATAATCTTTGGAAGCGAATGGACTAATAAATGAAAATTATTATTAAAATATGTTTTATTAACCCCTATTGGACGTGAGTTAGGGTTATGCCCTCTTTTAAGGGATTTGGAGGCATTCTGGGCTCATTCCAGAACTTAATTTTTGCTCATTTCTTTGTTATTCTTCAGAGGCTGCTAAACTTGTGGAGAAGGAGACCCAAGAACGGGAGTTTGCAAGTTTCCAGGGAGACCCAAGAATGGAAGTTTGCAAGTTTCTAGGAAGGCTAAGGATGGGAGTTTGAAGTCATTCCATGTGCATGCTCATGCAGAGTTTGCCTTTGTGCTGAACAATGCAGATTTGTGGGTTTTCGGGTGTATATTTTGTAAGAGTGTGGTGTTTCCAGTTGAGTATTTCATATCAGTTTGGGTTGCTGCTGTATATCAGAATTTTAAATATTAAAATAGAGCTGAATATATGTATTTGGATATGATTATCTTTTGTGATAGATTATTAAGTTTTTGTGGTGATTCTGGGCTATTTTGTGCTATTTTCAGGAGCCCGATGAGCATTGTTTTTGTCCTCAGTTTGGGAGCTATTGTGTGCATGTTATAAAGATATGGAAATGTCATTTTATAGGCTTTTATGCTGCTCAATTTTTTGTTAAAATTTCCACTTTCAGATTTATTAAGAATAGGTGAAGCTATGAAGCTTTTGGCACTATTTCTGACATACCCGATTTGGGATTTCTTGAGAAATTTGGTGGATCTTTGTGATATTAGTTGTTTGATCTTGAAGATCTGATTAGAGGCTTGAAATATCATATAAAATGAGAAAAGGGAAATTTCACCAAAGTTTGAAGGTAAGTGTAACAAATGAAAGAAGCAAGGTCACAAGGCATCTGAATGCAGATCCAAACCATTCAAGCTAGCTAAACAATTTGTAAAGGCAATATTTGGTTGGGACTACAATACTTGGTGTAGATGTCATTACTATGGAGAATATGGACATATTAGCATAAACTGTGCTAGGCATCACTTGAGAAGAAATGATACTACAATAAGATGTTACGCATGTACTAAACTTGGTTATATAGCCAAGAATTGCATGACTATAGGTAGAGTTGAAGATGAAAAGAAAGAAAAAGTTGATAACATCAGGAAGTAGATGGGATAGTAGTGGATTCCCAAATCTACCGAGAAAGCCAGTTCAAGTAATGATAATCGTGTCACTCACAAAGTGGGTGACTCCACCATTTCCAATTAAGTTCTTAAGAAAGAACTGGAACTATATTCTCAAGGTCACATCTTAAATAGTTCCAATTGAAAGGAAGCAAAAGATCCAAATCAGTATTCTAGATATAGAGGGATCACAAAAGTTTAGCATCAGTATTCATCGAGAAAGGTTAGGTCATACCAAGTGATGTTGGGAGTAACAAATTATTTTTTGGTTATTGAGTTACAAACTTCTACCGAGCAATCTATGCAGATAGTGGATGACAACTTGTCATGCCTATGTCATTATGACTCGCATCATACTAAGTATTAATGGGAAATTTTCATTAGCAGTTAGGAATTTGAATTCATTTCCACCATATTCAAAGCAGAGTGATTTGCAAAGCATTCCAACAATCTTGAGCATAATTTGCAACAAAGTTTTTCAAATAACTCTCTTAGCTTACCAAGCAATCATGGCATCCACCACCAGTAGTAGTAAGGTGAAGAAAGGATTAGAGATGTTGGTGTGAGGTGCTAAGTGGAAGGCTCCAAATTTCAAATAGGTAACAACGATTCCAGAATCCCTAAACCTAAATGGAGCTTAATTAAAAATTCCACCAAAGGTACTCCTTATCAATGATATTTGAACTAATTTCAAATGTGATGTACAAGAGATAGGAACCCTAGAAATGGATAGTGCTCTAGGTGAACTCTGTGTGGATAGAACTCTTAAGCTCGAGCATAAACACCTAGAGGAGAAAGGCTTAATCCATATTCCACACTTGCCAAGAAACTTTCAAATCAAATGGATTAGGTATATCTTGAGCTGAGCCCATAATGGTCAATTATACCTAGAGCAGCCAGTTCTGATTACAAAGAAAATGATTCATAGAATTATTGGTCTCCTTATGCTTGCCAAGGTTAAAGTTACAAAAATTGTAGGTTAGGATGAGCTTCAAAAGAAAGCCCCAGCCAAGTGGGATGGCAAAGGATTGAAAATTAGCAATGTATCTAATGTGGAACTCAAATTTGGCATTCATATTATTGCTCATTAGACATATAACTCTAGTTGACTCAATAGTGTGCCATGTGAGGCTGTGAACCTAGCTTACAAAATTGTTAAGAAGAATTTGGAATATGACCTAGCAGACTTAATGTTGAAACAACTAAAAAAGAACATGGAAAGTATTAGAACCTCGAAGAATAATCCATGAAAATTTGGCTCTTTGTTGACTTGTTTGTTCTTTTATGTTCAAAACTTCTTCCCCTCTAAAGGAACAGTTGTATGGAAAAAGGACACAGTAGTTTTGTATTAGATTAATGAGTTTATTGCTGAAATGGGTGAAAATTTTGATAGTATCATGGACAATTATTTTGAAGCTTTTATGGAAAAGATGAATAACAAGTTCAAAATTCCACAAAAATTGGTTGAAGACTATAAGGATGATGTATGTTTTATGGTTGATTGTGATAGAGTATACATCTAGGAAGTAAGACCTAAAATAGTATGGGTGAAACCTCTTCCTTATGAGGTTAATATTGATGAGACAAAATAAATAATTGAAGCCCCAATTAATGAGCCTATAGATCCAAAGGAACCTATCTTTGGAACTTATGATGAAGCCAAAGCCAAAATAGAATTGGAGATCAAGCTTCCATAGTCAGTGAATAAAGGTGAGAGGAGGATTTCAAAACTAAAAATAGCAAATGCCCCTCTTATGCTTACTGAGGGAAAAGGTGAAGATGAAGAATAATCTGAGACTGAAGAAGAGGAATCAAAAAAGGAGGAAGAACATGTAAGAAAGAAAGGCAAGGTGATTATCACCAAGCCACCCAAGCCCTTTATAGTTGTGTTCACAAGGAGATCCAAAAAGAAAGGTGGTAGTGAAGTTGTGTTTAATAAACCTCCTCCCACATTCCAAGAAATATTGAAACAATTGAGAGAAGGTGCTGGAATAAACAACTGCAAGGCACTCAAATATGAAAGTAGGACTCCAGTAGAACATAAAGAGGTTGAAGATTTGATAATGGATAAGTTAGGTAGATGGAAATTCTCTCCTGATCAGTTTGCTTCACAAGTCCTTATAGTTTTATTAAATAAGGTCAAGGTTAGATGGGATAACACCATTTAGACTATCAAGGATATGTTTTCTCAAACTCTAAAGTAGTTGGTGCCCAAATTGATAGATGCAGAGGTGAAGAAAGCATTAAAAGACAATGAAAGGAAAATGACTCTAAAGTTCAATACTTGTCTTGTTCTAATGAAAGATGTTGAGTATGTTTTGAAGAATGCAACAAACTTATGGAAGAATGTGTTCCATCTTCACAAGCCAAGTGAGGATCTAGTAGAATCAACAATGATGATGATGATAGTGACAATGATGAAGATAATGAAGAAGACAATACTCCTTGTATCACCGTTGATGCTGAAGAATATCAAGATTTGATGAAGGATGGTGAAGAAGAGAAAGACGAACAAGCTGAAGAGGAAGATAGGAAAGAAGAAGAAGAAGAAGAAAGTGATCCAGTTAAGAGAGCAGTGGCTATCATAGCCTCCCTTCCCCACTCTCCAGTAATAATAACAACATCATCAGGGATGGAGATAGCTTCAGCAAGTGTGATTATGACCACAATAGATACATCATCTTCCCAATCACTCTTTGCTCCCTCACAGCTCCATGCATCACTAATGGAAGTGTCTACCACTTCACCTACTAAGTTACAACCTCCCTCTTCTTCAACTCTTGAGTCAAGACCATCAGCACTAAGTGCAATTTCATGTTCTACAGTTTTGGATTCCTCAGTTTTTTCTACTTCAATTTTTTTTTCTCTTGTAAGTGCTCCTATTGTAAATACTTCTGTCAACATTCCTCCTATAATTACATCATATTTGGGAAGTACATCAGTTTTGGATTCTTTTAGTGCTCCAGTTAGCTTTACATCAGTAGGCACTATACAAGTTTTTATCGCAAGCCCTACTATTTCTACCATTGTTTCTTTTTCAAAGTCCAAAGCATTAATGTTAGAAGTTGAACCAAAGACACAACTTAAACTTTTGATTAGTGGAAAAGAAATTGAGGAAGATATATATTTGGATAAGGAGATTGAGATTCCCAAGTTAGATTTTGATAATGCCACTATAGAACAAATGAGATTGGTTAGCCAACTACTTGAGAAGAAGGCTAAGTAGAAGCAACTCAGAGAAGAAAGAGATAGAGAATTTAGAATCATAGAAAGTGCCAAGAATATCTTGACAGAGGCTATAGGTGTGGATGTTGATTCTTCTCAACATATCTTGTTACAATTAAAAGAGGTAGTAAATAAATTCAATGAGGACTCAAGTGGCCAAGATAAGCTTATAGAGAAAGTAGAGAAAAAGTTTGACAATAAAGTTCTTGAGCACATTACTTAGCAGATAGCCATACATCAGGTAGATCTTTCTTCAATCTTGGAAAATTATTTCACAAATGTAACATATCTTTTTGCTAAGCTATGTGATGTTACTGAGTATACAAAAGAAATAAAGGGAAAATTATGTAAGGTTGATGAGGATCTGAAGGCTAGTGCTCAAAAGTTGCAGCTTGACCCCAGTTCAAGCTCTGCACACCACATGATAGTCAAATTCCTATCAAATATGTAGGTAGATTTATTGAGAGAGGAAGCAAGGATCTGGTCTACACTTATAGACATCTAGAACATGATCCTTCCTATAATGGATACAATGTAGAAGCATATTGCCTATTCAAAAACATTGATCCATGACAACATATTTTCAATTGTAGATCACATGATTGAACTCTCAGTAGAAGTCCAAGTTGCACTTCAAATTTGCAAAATTTTGTAAGAAAACTAGGACAAGACATTAGCTCTTATTCTTAAGGTACATTCTAAGTTTCTCTCACATTTTGGTGTTTCTATGTAAGTAGATTTTGTATACATTTTTTGGCATTATTGTCAAAAAGAGGGAGAGACATATGTATATATGTATAAGGAGAGAGATATGTACATAAGAAGAGGAGAAATATTTGTATACACACTCAATATGATATTATGCCTAATATGTTATGTACATTATATGGGGGAGATATGTGAAAATGTATATACAATAGAATTACAAAGACAAATTTTAAAAAATCAAAAATCAAAGTCAGCATGATAGTGTACGTAAGTTTTGGCTAATAAGTGTTTTTGTCACTAATGCCAAAGGGGGAGATTGTTGGCATTAAGTCATGTTTTCTATTAGTGACAAAACTTATTTAGATTTTGTATGGTTACCGAGCTCTCCAGTGTTTGTTGAGAAATTCAGTGGTTACCAGGTTTCACAGTTCATATCGAGAATTCCAATGGTTACCAAGTGATTCAAGGTAGTGTGAAGACCAGCAGTTCTTACTGAGTAGTTGAGTGATTACCAAGCTTTGTAGTGACTACCAAGTCATTAGTTCTTGTGATGGGAAGGAAGTGTTAATCGAGTGATGGGATGAGTAGTGTTTACCGAGTGCAGGCATGGTAAGCATGGAATTTAGTTTCTACCGAGTGATACTATATCTACTGAGTCTCCAATGTTCATCGAGTTTGAACCTATGTTGAGTGATTAGTATGGACCCAACCTCTACTTCTATCAAATGCATGATGATGCCAAGTAATGTAATGGATGCCAAGTATTATAAATTCACCAAGTTAGCTTTCAGAACCTGAGTTTCTACATTTGAGCCAACTCAGTAATATTGGTGTTATCTTGTGTTTTAGCTGACCTTGTAATTATGAGAATTGGGTTTGTATATATGTAATGTATTGTATCATACCCAAGTATGATGTAGTAATGTTTTGCCAAGAGTGAAAGCGAATGTGATGATCAGCATGCAAATGTGAATCAATAGTAGAGTAAAGTGTATAGCAAAGTCAAATCATAAGTAGTCAAGTTACATCTATCACAAAGAAGTGATCAATATTTCAAAGATTTTAATCAACAATTTGGTTGTAAGTCAGATCTACTATTTCATACTAATAGGTGAATCAACTTCAAATCCTTTAATAGGGTAGACTTAATAGTCTTTTCATAAATCTCTTTACTGAGTGCATACTTCATTGTATGTTTGTAAAACCTCTAACAAGGTGGACCTAGCAGTCCTAATTGCTCCTAATGTGGAGTGTTTTGTGGTTGTGTCACTATGGGTAGAGGGTTTTATGGTTGTGTTACAATGGGGGGAGTTTTTTGTGGTTGTGTCATGATGGGTGGAGGGTTTGATTGTGTAGGAGGTGGTCTTTCTTCTCTCCCTCATTTTCTTGGATTCCTTGATGTATCTATATTAAAATTTTTAAAAATAATTACAAAAATTATAAATTACAAAACCAAACTATAAAATTAAATAAAAAAATACATAACCGAAAAATAGAATGAAGACTTACTTTGTTTGTGGGGTGCCATGGATGGAGATGCAATCAAAATTTGTTTTTTATGGTAAACCTAATCGAGTTTTGCTGGTCTCCTTCACAATTCATGTTGTTGTTATCATTTGAGGGTAAAAAAATGCCCTCAAATGCAGATAGCAATAAAAATATATATTTTACAAAACCCAATCAAGTTTTGTAAACTATAATGGCTAGGCTTGGATACCAAGCTTGGCCAACATTTCACTTTTCAAATTACCCAATCAGGTTATTGAATTTTTTTTTTTTTGGGGGAGGATGGGTGTCCACTTTTTTGTACACCATCTTGGTGTACTTGCCCAAAACAATATACACAAGGGACATTACCAAAATACTTTTCCTTTATAATATTACACCATATATATTGATTATCAACAAGTCTCTAGCCTCTTAGCAAGCTTTATTTAGGTCCATTATCGTTCTGATACCCAACACCGCTTATCTTTTGGTTTACACATTTTTTCCCTATTGACAAGGATAAACTTATTCCTTTCTTCTCTCCCCATCCATAAGAAGTTCCTTTGGAGTTTTTCAAAATTCTTTGCCATCATTTGGGTTATCTTAAAGGGAGAAAGGAAATGCATAGGTACCCCTTGCAACGAAGCAATAAGAAATTAGAATTTTCTAGCACTGCTCAACAACTTTCCCTTTTAGCTACCAAGTTTATTTTGCATTCTTTCCAATATAGTATTCCAAAATTGGTTTGAGACTTCCTTCACCATTAGGAGAAGATCAAGGTAAGTATTAGGAAGCCCAATAGATTGGAAACCTAAAAATTCCTTTATTCATATGTAGAGGTTTTGATCCCTATTAAAAAAAATTATTTTACTTTTGCTGAAATTTATATGTTGTCTTGAGCTATCAACATACAAATTATGCCATATCCTTGCTTTCACCACTAAAGCAAAACCATACAAAAATGTCTCATCCACAAACTATTGTATAACCCTTAGGGGTATGGAGGTGGGAACCTTGACCCCAAAAAAAGATCCAAGACAAGCTAGCTTAGAAAAGTATCTCCCTATAATTTTAACTATCATAGCGTTCATATGGTTATCATTAGATCAAGGTAGGAATGTTGCTTGAGATTATCAGCTTATTTTGTTTTGAATCTTTCCTTTGTCTTCTCTTTGCTTGTTTGAGAATCTTCATTTAGAAATGGCTTTGTTTGAAACCCTTGTTTACATAATTACCATTCTTTGTTATTTAAATGTCTATGTACAAAAATAAAATTCAAAACCCTCATGTTGAGAAATTATGTTTAGATTATCAACATAGATAGGGTTTGTTTTTGAAAATTAGATCTATGTTGAATTTGTAATTGATTTGAGGAAATTAGGATATCCAATTTTTTTAAAATAAAAAGAGCCTGTCAAAAAAATTAGCTTACTAGGCCTGTACTTGTGAGTTAGTAGAAAAAATATAAATAAGTAAAAATTACATTTTTATATAAAATGTATTTGAAAAAATTAAATTAAAAAATTTATTGGGAAGGGGTTTTATACCCCTCCCAATTAACTACCTTTAGGCATGTGGCTGCCAAAGGCAAGCTACGTTTGGTTGTGTAGGTCGACGTGAGGCATTATGTAGGTAAATTTTTTTTAATAAATTAAATTTATTAAATATGTTTGTTATTAAACTAAGAATTATTAAAAATTATTAGTAATTATTATTTTTAATAAATTAATAAATATTATTTTTTAATAATTTAATAAAAATTATGGTTAATAATTTAATAGTTCTTATTAAATTTTAATAATATTTAGTTAAAGTTTTTTTTGTTTAATAATTTATTAATTAAGACATTTTAATAAAAAAGTGGTAATTGTAATTCAATTGTTAATAGAGGGAATTGTGTTTAATCAAAACTCATATTTTTGTTTTAAAATAATGGTATTTTATTTTATATGAAAATGAGTCTTTATATACTAAAGTATTTTAATGAAATGTTGGGTCTTTTGGAATACTATGCATTCAAGAAACATTAACAAATGTGATTTTTTTGGAAAATGAAAATTTGAACCCATTTTATGAATCAATTTTTATGATATTATATTGACAAACCAATTGAACTATAAAATTACACTTGTTTAAATACTTGACGAGAAGTATGTTTATCTCATGTTGGGGTTGAGGTTAAAACTTAATATGTTGACTATTTAGGTATGTATACCAGAGTTTTGGGAGGTGATTGGTTTATGATGGTGTTATGTATGTTATTTGGTCATGATCTTTTATTTCCAACCATTGCAATGTATTCACATAATTCTTTGATGATTTTTAATCAGTTACTTGCTAGGGCTTTCCAGTTACTTATATAGGACTAAAGTGAATAGTGTGATTTTCTTGGTGTAACCAATGAGGTTTCGATCAATTGTTTATTGGTGCTTTTGAGTTTCTTGTATAGAACTAAGGTGAATATTGTGATTTTATGAGTTGTACTTTTTATGAGATTAGGGTAGGTTATCTATGTGCATGTTGAGAAGTGGCTTGTGATGGAAGTTAGATCCCTAAAGAGGCTACCTAGGTAACCCATTGTAAGTTGTATCAATAAGTGATAACATTTCATTAAATGGGTTAAAATGAATTAACAAGAGTCACTATTTTACCTTGCCCATGCCTTGAGCACTAGTATAGGCTATGATGGGAGTAGAGAGGATGCTTGGTTGCGACCTTACCTAGTTAGTATGCCTTGTTTGTAAGAAAGGATATTGATGCCACATAGAATCACTAGGGGTCAGAGTCTAAAGAGGCTACCGAGGTAACCTTAGAGTTGAATCATATAATGACACTTATCCACCTACATATTAGGTTTCCTATGTGTCATTGTTGCCTCTGGGATTAAAAGTTACCTGTCTCTTTGTAACTTTGAGATAAATTGTTATCAGGATTTCCTTGACCTTGATGATGGTCATGACTGTTGGATTATTATCCATATGGGACTTGAGATCATCTCCTCAAAACAGTGGGAGTGGGCCATTTAGGTTCTAGGAGGTCAAGTGGAAGTGTTTCTTATACCACTAAGATTTGACAACTAGATTTCATTTTTGGATGTACTTGTGCAATTGTTCCTTTCATTCTGATCTTGTGTTTATGCTTGGTGGTCATATTTTGATGTACTATACTTGATTATCTAGAGATCTTATGAGATGTTGTATTTATTCATGATGTACACTCTTTGAGCTTTTCATGCCCCGTGACTTGTACAAAGGATGCTTATGCATTCTGGTTATGCCATGTGGCATCTTATGTACTTGTATATTATTTCATTTGATTTGTACTTATGGTTAATCTATGATGTGGATTTTGTTATGTATCAATTTTAATTTTAATAAAACTTATATATGTCATTCAACATCATGGAACCCTTAAGAGATGTAATTTATTTATAGATTCTTTGTATGTATGTGAGTTATTACTTCCTCTATGTTATCTCTTCTTGTTTCTATTCTTTCAATAAAAAAAAGTTTGGAAAACTTAGTGACTTTTTAGGTTATTTTGTTTTGGGTTCCCTCCTAGGGTGTTACATAAGGTAATATTGGGTCTCCTTGCCTAAGGCCCCTACTAGTAGTAAAGGATACCCAAGGAGTCCCATTAACAATCACAGAGAAATTAATACTTTCTACCATAATTTTAATTGACCCCATAACTTTACTATTGAAGCCAATCCTACTAAGAACTTCTTGCAGAAATTCCCAATCAACCTTATCATATGCTTTTGAAATATCAAGTTTGAGTGCCATACTATGGATTCATCTCTTGTCCATAAGTGGATCACCTTATGCATAGTAGAAAACATATCTAGAGTCTATCTACATGGGGAAAATCCCTTTTGGGGAGCACCTATAAAGTTCCCTAGAAAAGGATTTATTTTGTTCACCAATATTTTAGAGAAACTTTATTAACCTTATTACATAAATTGATCGACCTAAAAGTCTGTAAGACTTTTTGGATCCATAACTTTGGAAACAAGGACAATAAAAGTGTTGTTAAGCCTCCTTAATAGTTTACCTATTTTTAAGAAATCTCTAGCAGTCCTAGTCATATCTTTCTTAATAATCTCCCATAAATGTTAGAAAAAAGGAGGGGGATAAGCCATATGGTTTTGGAGCTTTGCAGGCCTTCATAGAGAAAATTTCCCTCCTAACTTCCTCATGTATAACCTCTCTAGTAATAAGTTCATTTTTCTCCTCTTTTGGCACACTAGGTAAGTTTTGAATAAGCTTGTTTCTTTTTACCACATCAATTTTTTTATTTTGACCAACAAAAGCTTCAACGAAATAAGTGGTGGCCCATCTCCTAATATCCTCTTGGTTCATTAAAGTATTTTTTTTCCATGTTGTAGGGAAGTGATTGTGTTTCTCTTGTTATGCTTTGAGTCTGACCTATGGAATAAGTCAGTATTCCTATCTCCTTTTGTAAGCCATTGAATCCTAAATCTTTATTTCCAATACATCTCCTCCTTAGTAGTGTCATCTTTCCATTCGGTCTTGTAGTCCTCTTCCTTCTTCAAGGTATCAACCAAAAAGTCACCCGTAGAAGTAACATTTTGGATTTCTTCTTATTTAGCATCAATATCCCCTTTCTTCTTAAATATATCTCCAAAGGAGATTTTACTCCACTTCCCAATATTTCTCCTCACATTCTCCAATTTTGCAGCCAGTCTATACATTGCAATACCTTATATCATAATGTACCACCATTCTTCCACACACTAAAAAAAGTTAAGGTTTGAATGCTATAGAAGCTCATATCTAAATAGTTTTGAGACACATAAAAGACTATTTGACTAGTTAAACAATAGTGGTGATTGATTAGAAATAGTTCTAAGAAGAGATGTCAAAGTAGAGGAGATAAGATGCTACTAGTCTGTTGAAACATGAAGTCTATCTAATTTGACCTAAATTAATTCTTGTCCTTTCCTATTATTTGACCAAGTAAATGGGGCCCTTGCACATCCAAATCAATGAGATCAATAAGATTTATAAATTTTTCTAGATCATGCATACTCTTTGTAAAGTCATTTATCCCTCCCAATTTTTTAGCTAGGTAAATAGGAGGGTTAAAGTCTCCCATAAGCAAGAATTTTTTACCCCTATTATTATTCTTGAAGCTATAAATTTCCTCCCAAGTCTCAAATCTTCATGTTCTTGTGTTGGGAGCATAAATAATTAAGATTCACTAGTTCATATTATTACAAAAATGTTTAGGGACAATAAAACTTTTACATCTCCATAAAGTTATCCTAGAAACAACTCTAGTATTTCAAAGAGTGGCCACACCTTTTAAAGCCCCATCGATTTCACTTTAGCTAGCCATAGCGCTAGGCCATAGTTTGAAAACTAATTTAGAAAAAGCAAGAGAAGACATTTTCACTTCTTGAATAAGAAGAACATCAAATTTCAAAGAATAAATTGTCTTCTTGGGAGAAAATTATTTTTGAGGACCATTTAGCCCTCTCATATTCCATGAAAGGAACTTCATTTCTTACCTTTTGAAATAGTGTCCAAAGTTGATTTCTTACCAATTATAAACTCCCTTGCCATTTTCTTTGTTCTTGTACTTATGTTGGGTGGTCTCCCATGCTTGACCTCTATGCTCACATCCATTGTCTTACTTCCCCTAGTCTTTTTCTTTTGTACTTACCACTCACCAACTTTACTATCATGTGGAGATGGAGTAGAAAACATGTCACACAATAGGAGATCCGTTATCTCCTTTAGTGGTGGTGTTATAAACTTTGACATAAAATCATTCTTTGGGGGAGTGTGACTAAGACTATCCCCTCATTTTTTCTATTTCATTCCCATGGAGGTACCCACTACCATTATGGCCATATTTCCCATTCCATCATTTCCTTCCTCCATCTCATTTAGATCTAGGATTTCATTATTTTCTAAGATAGTAATCCTCTCTACAAATTTCTTCTCCACTTTTCTATTTGGTGTCTTCAGTAGATCACCAATCCCTCACAAGAGTGGGCAATCATCAATTCCATTTTCCTCAATGTTCTCTTTAGGTTAAACACTACTCTCCTCTTGTCCGATATTTTCTTTAGTTTTCTCTTTAAGTTCAACACAAATATCCTCTTGGCTAGTCTTCCCAATTAGAGTTTCTTGGTTCCCTCCCATATCTGCATCAAGGGGTGAGTGCGAAGAAGATTCCACCTTCAAAGACTCTTCCATGACTATCCTTGGAGAGCCCACATTCTCTTTCTCCTTATTCTAGTGAGCCTTCAAGTCAATAACCACATGACAAGACTTTGAATTTTTTTGGCAATACAACCAAACATTCTCATAAACTATAGGCTACTATTTCTTTCACCATTTTGCGTTAAGGGTAACAAAGTTAGGAAGTATTTCATTAAACACCACATGAACAAAAAATCTATTATACACCAACCTTGACTTTTGAAGAGTCATAGTATCAATCGAGGAAAAATGACCAAACGAATTTCCTATTCATCTAAAGATTTTTTTAATCCTAGAATTCAAAAGGTAAACCAGGTAAACAAACCCAAACTAGGGCTAACCTTTTTTGTTCTAAAGAATGACCAAAATCTAGGTGACATTTAGTAATCACAAAGCTATGCTTCCCATAGTACCAAGTACCAAAGAGAACCATAAACATGTCAATTGATGCAATGAATTTAATGAAGAATAAACCAATAGGCATAGTTGAGACACTGATACTTCCCTTTAGTTTCCATTTTTTAGGAACTCACTTATCGACCATATCAATCAAGTATTGAAAGGCAATGAGCCACCCAATGAGACCACCAGAAATATCAGGAGAGGGACCCAATGAGAGCCTCCTTCCAATCACCATACTTCATAGGTTCTTCATTCACCTTATCATTGAGACACCTTGAGTCCATTCCCAAGAATTCAAAATCATCCTTTAGAGAATCTCCAATAGGGAAAACTTGCTCAAATTCAGCTCCACTCACTAACACAGTTGATTTTGAAACATTTTCCACCTCACCCTGGGCTCCCAAGTTAGAGGTCAACACTAGGTGCAAATCTAAACAAACATGCATGCTAGAATCAAAATTTGACAAGCCCTCACTGGCTAGGCTCACACAAAAAATTCAAAATTGTCTATGGGGAGGAAGTTGCAAAGCAAAAAGATATCTGATAACTAATGCTTTTTAATTTAACATCTTTTTGACTGTTACATTGAGTATGGTTTAGGTATAATATTTACTATGTGGGGCATTCGTTGTTATAAGAAATGAATTCTTTTGAACTATTATCCATGGAATATAGGTTGGAAAAGATTCTCATAAGTTAATGTAATTAAATCTTAATAAATTGTCACATATTTATACATGAAAATAAATAAATTAAGGAACTCTATAATAAACAACTAGTTCATATCTATATAAATACAATAGTTGAGAATTTCATAATAGACAATTTATATTTATGAAAGTGAAGTAACCAATAACTTTATAATGAATGACACATAAAGCATAATACTTTTGGGAACTTTATAATGAATGACACATAAAAGATAACACTTGTTGAAAATTTTGTATATGAGCAAAAAGTAATATGGGTTTGATTTGGAGTGGAACTTATTGGTTGTGATTAATCCAAGATAACACCAATAAATCATCTCAAAGTTTAATAAAATAAAATATAAACAACATATAGGATAACAAATCAGCTATAGAGCTTTAAATAAATGGTTCATATTTTTCCAAAAAATGAATGAGTGATGAAGCTTTATAATGCATATTTTGTATGGAAAAGTTATCTTTATATTCCAAGTGGGACAACAAAATAATGGAATTGTTTGTAGAGGATCCCAAGGTTAAGTATGTCAAAGCTAGAGTTGTATCAAGAGGACACACCTTTTAAGATGTTCTAATACTTTACTCTTGTAACCATGAATTTGTTTCTTTGAATTCTAAGTGGTACATTCATTTTCATAAGAAATGAATTTTAAAAATATGAATTCATGAAGGTTGACTAAAAAATACATGGATCAATTTTGATAAACCATGATATTGCTACTAGAACTCAATCATGCAATTTTTGAGTCCAACCAGTTGACCCATATTTCATGACTAGTGATTTACAAGAACCCATATCTCATGAGAATGAATGGTCCACTTAGCACTCATTACCACTTGGTGATGTTCGCAGAGGTGAAGCATTGAACCTTTGTGAGAGGTCACCCCTTTCTTTACTATTCTAAGTCAAGTGCACTTTTCCATGTTGTCTCCCCCATGATTACACCCATTTAAATCTCTACCTCATTTACAAAACCTTTTACAAGTGTTTTACTTTATGAACCCATTATAGAGATCCTTTACCTCATTAGTTGATAACTATGATATATTTTTAGTAGAAAGTCATATTATGATATTATTATTAAACTATGTAGTTTTTGAGTTAAGCTCATGGACCCATGTGTCATGAGAAGTGGTTCACAAGAACCTATCTCTCATGAAAATAAATGGTCCACTTAGAACTCATATAATCTTGATGATCCTCATAGAGGTGAAGTATTAGGCCTCCTTGAGATGTCACCCATCGTAGTATTACAAATTAGAAAAACTTATTTGTGGAGTTTCTGCCAAGGTTAAGTCCACTTAACTTGCTATCACATTTAAATAATCTTTATCAATTTTTGTGTTTTACGAGTACACTCTAGAGCTCCTTTATTTGATGGAATAATACAAGGAGATGTTTTCTAGAACAAATCAAAGTATGAAATTGCTACGAGGATTCAACTGTGCATATTTTGAGTCAATTCCATTGACCCATGTTTTATGAAAAGAAGTTCTCAAGAACCCATATCTCATGAGAAGTAATGGCCTATTTAACATTCATTACATCTAGATGATGCTCACAAAGGTGAAGCGTTGGACCCTTCTTGAGAGGTTAGCCATCCTAGTATTGCTTCAACTCAAGTGTGCTTAACCATGGAGTTTCCCAAAAAATTAAGCTCACTTATCTTGCTACAAGATTTACAAAATCTTCAACAAGTATCACACTTTATGAACCAATTATACAACCCATATAACTCATCAATTAATTAAAAGTGAGAAATAAATATCTTATCTATTTATTAAATTTATTCAATTCCTCCTTTTATTCATTTATTAAATTATTTACCTAAATAATTAATTGAGTTAACTTTAGTTCAAACTACTTAATTTAACATTAAAGTCACAATTGATCTACTTAACTAGTAAGTTAGATCTACTTAATTAGAAAGTTAGATTAGTTGACTAATAATTCAAGCTAACTAGTCAACAAAATTAGTTTACTCTAAGTCAAAACTCTAACTCTCAACATTCATTAAATCAATCTTCACCATTCAAGGTACATTTGAATCTAACTATTTTGTTGCATAAAAAGGTTACAAAATATTCAACATCCATTATCCTTTTTCAAAACATAAACAAATCCACTAGGATTCCACTAAATATTTGCATGCTTTGAGAATAAAATTATTTATTGTAATTAATGCCGATAGACATTATATAATGGTATAAATATTGAGTGGGATGGTGTAAGTGTGTTGATGCTAACTTTTATATATATATATATATAAATTAAATTTGAGAACCATCTACATGTCAATTTTTAAATTTAATTATAAACAAAATATGCTTTTCAAAAAATAATTTAATAAATGCCACATAAAATATTTGTTAAAATATATAATGTTTGGAGATATAAACCATCAATTATTTTTAGAAGTTATAATAAAAAACTTAAGTTAGTGAAAAAAATAAATGGACACAAATGAATTATAAATAAATTTCAGTGTCGTAAATTAAATTTTGATCACTTTGTGGTGGATATCTATTGATATTATTTTAGATACATTTATTTAACATATCTATACTAGTTTATAAATTTCATGCACTCATTAACCCCCGTGCATGAGATAGAGAGTAGAATTTAAATGTTTAGTGAGATGAATTTAATTTGCATGTTGTAAGATCACCAAATAAATGAATAAAATGCCATGAATATTCAACCTTTAAATAATTTACTAATATTGGATTTAACATCATGTCGATCACAAAGTATATAAATTTTAACAAATTAATAAGTATGAAGAATTAAAAATTTAGCAAAAATTTCCCCTTAAATGTTTAGCACTTGCAACTTTGAATGGTGCAAGGGTTACACACACACACACACACACACACACACACACACACACACACACACACACACACACACACACACACACACACACACAAATTGTCACTATAGTACTACATTTTGTGTGCACAATAAAATATAAGTACTTGTAGAATACAAATTATTAGTCTTTTCCTTCGACAAGGTTCATTCTATCTTTTCAACAATTTATCTTCTTCACAAGTTTTGCTAGTATATTTCCACCATTTTTAAATCTATAATGAACTTTATAGACACTTGGTCAAAATGTCTTGTGCTTTGATTATTATGCTTGAAAAGAATGGGATGGTAGATGAACATTGACATTGTTGTTAATCAAGTACAAACTATAGTATTGGTT